>VZRF01001322.1:1138465-1212442 GCA_013396875.1 Vireo altiloquus | reverse complement strand
GCCGAGCCCCGCGGGCTGCGGCCCCAGCGCCGCCGCACCGAGCCCGGCCCCGAGCCCGCCCGGGGGGGGCCCTGGAGGGGTCGGTCCTGGGCCGGAGCCGCTCGGGGACGGCGCTCCCCGGCCACTTTCTCTGGCTCCCTCGTCACTCGCCGTGTCTCCCAGCCGCTGAATTTCGTCCCCGCGGAAGCAGGGGCGACGCTCGCTTGCAGCCCGGCGTCCTCCGTCCCGGCCTCTTGCCCTCTCTCACCTCCCTTCTCCCCGAGGAGCCTCCTTTGCTCCTTTTCTCCTCTGTCGGTCCTCAAGTGCATCAGTAATCCCTGCTGCGGCTGCTGCTGCGGCTGCACCTGGGAACGGCAGGATCTGCAAGTTATTTCTGCACCGGTAAAGCCGTAAGTGAAGAGGAAAAGCCATGTCCAGTACAGGAGAGCAACGTGCCAGGCTGGGTACCAGCCAGCAACTTTTTCCATCGCTGCCGACTGCTGATGAGTGCGAGGGAGAAAGAGCAAGAAGGAGAGCGCAGAAGCGCCGGAGCCGGGCGCTGCCGATTCCGCCGCCGCGGGGTAAACACGGCGAGAACTCCACGTAAAGTTTCAGACTCTTCTGTCTAGATGCAGCCGAGGGGTAGAGGAGATTACTTTCTTCCCCTCTCTTTTTTTCCCCTCTCTTGTTTCCTTTCTCTTCTTTTGCACTTTTTCCTTTTTTCTCTTTTCTCCCCCTATTTTTTCTTTCTTTTTCTTTTCTTTTTTTTTTTTTTTTTCCCCAAGACCGGTGTTGCTGATCAGGCTTGTGATGGAAGGCAAAGCCACAACCACACGGGGGAGGAGCTGATTTGAAATCAGAGAGAGAGAGGGAGAGAGAGAGGAGCAAATCCTGGCTGGTGATTTCTCCCGGCTGCCTCTGTGGAAGTCACAGCTCGCTCCTCTCCCGCTCGCTCTCTCTCTGCTCCCTCTCACTTCGCCGCTTCTGCATCACACTCCTCCCGCAGCCGCCCCGCCGGGACGCCCCGTGCCTCTGTCGTGAGTGGCTGCTTACTCACTCCCCCTCTCTCACATACGCTCCAAAGACGGACTTACCCCAACTTTTAAACTCATATCATCCGATCCCTTCCTCCCCTGTGCCTCCCATCAAACGCCTAAAGCCTGTTCCGCAGCATACTGAAACCTCCGCACATGGACTGGAAGCAGATGTCCAGAGTGAAGGAGCAGTACATGCGTGTGTGTATAGTCTTTCCAGAGGAAATGTTTTAATTCGATTAATTAAGTGACCTTAAATGTCTGAGGAGGCTCTGAAATGACCCTTTCTTTTTCCCTCCACCTGTGACTGATGTGAGTGCACTGGAGTTGCTCAGAATAGGCACCTGTGCTTGCTTTCACGGGGGAAAGTCGCATTTCTGCCCCTCTGTTCCCTCCTCCGCTTGTGCTTCACTGTACTGTCGTTTACAGTAGCTGCCGATGCTCAAATAAATCACTCATGCACGGCAGAGATGTACCCACATAAATGCTGATGGAGACGGGGACAAGCTTTTGGAAATGACATGACAGCACTTGGTGGAGAGGGAGATTCCCCTCCAGTGGTTTATCAGCAGAAAAAAGCCCTTGTTGCTCTAGCTGTCTCTCACGCTTTTAGGACCAGCAATCTCTCCCCCAGGAGAGCTCCCCCAGTGCTCCTCTCTCAGTGTATGTCTTCCCCTGGGAGCAGTAGCAGTGGTGGCCGGAGGAGATCACCAAACGCTGCCTGCAGAGGCTGGTGTCTCCTGGCCACGGAGAGCTGTGTCCCTGACCGCGGACAGCACTGCTGGTGGCTGCCTGCACAGCAGGACAGGGCCCTGAGCTTTGACAGGCACTTGCAAATACCTACAGGCATTGAAGCTGGAGGGAATTAAAAGCTCTCCCACTGGAATTTTATTCCATCCCTGTCTGCCTGTTCTCACTCATCCCCATTTGATTTACGAGAGAGTTTATTTTTTAATTAATATTTTTTAACATTTCCTTCCTGACACGGAAGACCTTATTGATTTTTTTTTTTTTTTGGCAGGGCATTTCAGAAAACGATTTACAGATTTGTTCCACATTCTTCTAGAGATTTCACTCAAATGCTCACTGGTGACACGTCTTGGGATATTAGCACAAGACCAGAGGTGAAGAGAGACTCACAGTAATTCAGGCTGGGCATAACTTCATGCTGCTTACAACAATGATGGATTGTCTGCAATGCAACCACCTGACCTCAGCTAAATCTACCAATTAACTGCATACCTGTTTCCACATCTCCCAGCTAAATGGTTACTATTAGTTACAGCCTGTTGGGTAATAACAATAATTAACACTCACACTTAAACAATTCCTTTTCTTTACAAAACCCAAAGCTCCTCACAAAGGCCACTTCTGTTGTATAAATGGAGGAAACTGAGTCATAGTATGATCAGCAAAGTAGTAATGATTGCAAGTGGGGCTACCTTATTATCAGCCATTGTCTTCTATACAACAGATTGACCAGGTGGATCTATCCCAGAGCATCGACTAAAAAGTGTCACCTTCCCAGCACAAGTCTCTTAAGGAGGCTTTAATCTAAAGGAATGAAATTCAAAGAGATGAGTAGGTGAGACAGATAAAGAACTTAGAAGAAGGAAAGTAATAAGAGGTCCGAGGAAATTTCTCTTGGGATTGTAATAGGGATTTGCATGCCAATCAGTGGCTAAGGCTAATGAGAGAAACAATCTAGCTGTCTCATTTAGGCAGATGATTATCTCTGGATTGTAATAAGTGGCCAGTGAGTGATAGGATGTGCCTGGTGGTGCACACCTTACACATTATGAGTACACTACACCTGCAGAGCGCTTCAGTAAATGCATACAAGAGTCAGTCATGGAGAGAGAATACTGGAGCCAACCTGAGGACCACAGACACATTTTCCAGCATAAGCCCTGTTGTGGGTGGATACACGACAGAGACATGCAGTATTAGCCTTCCCCTGAGCCCTATTTTCAGGAATTACCAGTTTGGGAGATTCCAACAGCAGAAACTGCACCTGATCCCTTACTTTTAATAAGTAATAACATAGTAGGACTTTTAATGGACCTGTCTTCCCAAAATTTGTCTAATCTGTATTTATACTCTTAGTGTCTGAGGCGTGCTGTGATAGTCAAGTTTACAATCTGATTATGTGTACTTTTGAATACTCGGGGTCTGCGCTTATCTGAGAGAGACATTTTAAATCGCGGTAATCTAATCTTGCTGCCAGCCATCTTTTTGCCACAGATGACGTGATGATTGAGCCGTCAGAGATAAGAGACCGGAGTCTTTGGCACAAAAGAATAATCCCCTGTCCTTTGATGTAAGGGATAGCTTTCTCAGTTGGGAGCAGGGACTGAGTTCGTATACTCAGCCAAAAAGAAGCTGGTGTGATGTGGCTGAACTCCATGGCTGTGCCCACAAGAAAGGAAAGGCTGCACTCGTGGTATCCTGGCTTGAGGCACCACCTGATCTGACATTTCAATACTGCATGTCCAGCTCCAACATCTGGTGAGAAGGTGTTTTCCATGAGAGCTGCTACATTGCCTGGTCAGGAGACTGTTCTTCTGTTTCACATGGCCAGTATTGCCTGGAGAGAGGGGATGGGAGCAAGCCGTGGGAGCCATGGAACTGGAAGCAGTCGTCAGCAATATAAAACATGATACCAGGAGAGTAAATGAAAATTGCAGTTTTTAGCTGGCCTCTTCAGCCTCTGCCTTTTCCAGGATGGGCAATGGCAGGGGGTTTTCCTCTGCACCAGGAGGAACTACCTCAAAGGCAGAGATCTGCATGTATACAAGAGTGTTGGGGGAGGTTCTTGCTTCTGGGTTCAGGGAGAACAAACAGGAATCTAGTAAAAGGAGTAGATACCAGTACTAGGTATCTGTTGCAGTGGAGCAAGCATCTTCCTCAGGATTTATATAGCCTTGAGAAGAGAAGCAGGAACAGCATGAAACGTGGATGAGTACACAAATCTTCACTCGGGACTGGGCAGGTTCTGAGACAGGTGGAAATACGGGCTTGGTCAAGGACGTAAATCCTTATGACAGTGATTGCAATAATCTGCCATCTGCAGGAGTTCTTTCCCCTGGAGTGTTTCACACTTGCAATCAGAGACTGCTTGTGAAAAATGTGGTCCTGAGAGACTTCCTGGCTCCACAGTATTCCTGTCTTCTGAAACATGCTAGACGATGTACCCTGAGTGATGGAAGTGCCTCAGAGACTATGCCAACACTGCCTGTACTGTGATGGAGCAGGAAGGGAGAAAGAGGAATGAAAGAGGATACAGAGAAGGAAACAGAATTGGGTGGCCTTAACTAGCTGAGCTTTTAATATAAGGCAGGGGCATAATATAGCCTGGCCTTTTGTGAATCTGAATGTCTTTTAGGCAAAGGAGTATAATCTTTTCCTAGTAAATATTTATATAATCAGGATTTTGTGAATCTACACTCATTTTAAATCATCAGTTTTCTCAGAGAAGACTGTGTAATGAAGGGAGACCAAGAAGAACACTGCTCCATTGATTCCTATCAAGCCATGGTGAGTGATGAATACTGTGGTTTGACATTACACATAATTCCCCCAAACAGAATCTCTGTTTAAAAAAAAAAAAATACAAATCAGGATACAACAGGTCTTGCTGCAGTTTCCCTTAGGGGAAAAAAATACTTTCAGCTGTAAATATCACAAAAAGACTTTTTTTTCCCCCTTAAATATGGTCTGAATGCTTCATCCTTTAAATAAAATATGGGCTAATTATATACATCAAACCAACTGTTTCCAAGTGCTTCTTGTTTCACTGAACAAATGGAAATTATTTCACCATATGGCTTGTTTTGTAGCAATAGTTAGATAGTTGTTACATAGATGTTATTAGAAATAGATCCTATAACTTACATTGGGGCAATGCGTTTGACACAAAAAGACCAAAATATTTGAAACAAGTCTGGAACTGAAAGAAAATCTGTCTTCTTTCTGCTAAGTTTCATTTCCCTTCCTCAGATTATTTTTAGAAAGGTGATTGAACTATTTAGTTTTGACACTAATAATTCCTTTAAATTAATTAACATGAAATCTCTCTTTTGTTATTCCACACAATTAAACCCCAAACCAGTGCTATCCTAAAATTAGGCTGCTGCAACTTTTAACAGGGGCTCCTATTCATCTGCAAATGTGTTGCGATTTTGCTTTAGTTGCCATAAATATTAACAGCGAGGGCTTTTTGTTCTTTTACTCCCTCTTGCTGCAGCCTGTTGCAAAGACTGAGATTTAAAGTAATCTCAAGAAAAGTGCAAGACTTTGACACTTTATAACTTAGCCATTTTGCTTTGCTAAATCCTCCAATAGGGAGTTCATACATTCATTTATCTGGCAAGGAGGCTGGGTGGTGAGCAGATTCAGTCAATGTGATTGCCTCCAAGTACAGGAGGGTGGTCAGCACCAATACCTGGTTGCGGTTTTCCTCAAATCCTGTTTATACTGAAATATCTAGTCATGCTTATTAGCCCACAGCTCTCTCTGGGGACAATAGGACTTGTCTGGATTTTCTCCTGTGGAAATTCTCTCAGGGACTTCCTCTGCTTCTTCACTTCCATTTCTGGATCCAGAGTGTTCTCACACCATCTAACCAGCCACAAATGGGACAGCATCCCTCACACTCATGGAACAGGCTCTGCATTTTACTCTCTGGGTTCAGACCTCCTTCCTGCTCTTACACCTCCAGATATTTCCTGGGCCAGCTGTACCCAGGTGATAAACCGAGGGTGGATTTGTCACGGGAGGAAAGGAGCATGTTGCCCACTCCAAATAAGCCTGTACTCCCAGTCAGATGCTGAAAACAGTACTCAGGTGGCAGCACAACTACCATATCCGTGCTGATGTTGAATCCAGCACTCTTTGACACAATCCTGGGATTGAATCCTCTTTCTTCCCTGGTGACATCTGTTCCTCTGTGCTGGCCTTGAATGTCACCATTCCAGTGAGCCTCTCCCCTTGTGATGTGGACACATCAATCCATTGTCACCCTGTGCTCTTGAGTGTTGCTCCCCTGTCAGGGATTACCATGGGATTTAGGAGCAAAAAAGACCCACAGACCACAGAAGACAGTGGATGAGAAAATCTGCTGCTTGAAATTCCCAGCTGACATTCTCTCTTCATCAGCTTTTGCAGCCTAAGAAACCTGGAAAGCTGCCCTGGAAAGCTGGTCTTAGATTCTGCTGGGTTTTGTAGTTGGTTGAGTGTAAAGTAGAATTGCAAGAACTGCACTTAACTGCAAGGACTGCACGTACTCAGCTGGTGCTCTGAGCTTGCAGCTGAGGAGAAAACTGAGCTGGAGCTCACAGCTAGAGTGAGCTGTATTATAACAACTTTAAAACTAGTAAACACTGGCGAAAGGAGGAAGCCTGAGGTGTATCTTGTAGTCAACTCATTCACCACTGCCAATATGAATGATAACCACAGGGATGACCCAGAAATTGTCACATTTCATCCTGACTGTTTTAAAGCAACCTCATAATACCCGGAAGGATCTTGCCATCAATAACTAAAATGTATGCTGTGAACACTTCCCACCGCATGAGAGGGAAGAATGCAACCAGGAAAAATGAGAATGGCTTTAGCAAGTCGTGCTTGACCAGCCTGATGGTCTTCTGCTACTAAATAGCCAACTCTCTGAACATTGGCTCCAACAGCAGTCTCCTGGTAAACTTATGGGCAAGTTGGAGCAATTGACAGAGCTCTGGAAATTGGTTGGATTGCAGCTGTCAGCAACTGAGAATCAACTGACTAGAAAGCATCTGGGGTTTACCCTGAGGTGCAAAACTTCTCTTTGCAAGTAAGGCAAAATGCATATTCATCTGCCTTTGGAGTTCTACATCTAATGTAATGCTACTACCAGTGGTGGCACCCATTGGCACACAACAGCTGTGCCATAACATCCTACATTTGGCTATACTAGAAAAACTGGCCATTACCCTACTCTTTCTGTTGTTCCTGTGGGCATGTATCTCTTCTATATCTGACTCTCAGCAAGTTCCTTTCTCTTCTTTTTGTTTTGTGGAGATGCAAACTGCAAGCTTTTCTTTTTAATGGCCAGCAGAGGGTCTTTGCAGCTATTCACAATCATTTGCAAGTTGCTTATCAGTGTGTCCACTGAGTCATTTTCATTCCATCATTTTCTAGTCCTTTCCAGCTCCTCAAGAGAATCATGGCTGCTGGATGCCTCTGATTGTCTTGCAACCTTGCAAATCTGCAATTTGAAGCAGACTGATCAGGTGCAGATAATAGTTTCCTGTGAACAATAAATATCAGTCAGAGCTTGACTAATCTTCCACAGAGTAAGGATACTTCAGTAACATAAATATTAAAAGCCTAAAAGGCAAAAAATGATTTGTATTTTCTTCCTTTTTCAGGGAATACTGAACTTTAGTCATCACTGGGGAGGTTTGCCTGACATTCTTTCAGCTCTGGGTTTATCTGCATTGACAGGACAATAAAAATTCTTGTCTGTCACTCTACTGCCGTCACCTTTGGCTTCTACACTTGGTTGTGGAAGAATTTAATGGAGGTAAGAGAATAATGATGAAGAGAAAAAGATTACAAACTTAATGGCCTGTGAATGGTGTTTATAGTTCGTCATAGTTACAGATGGTGAACTCTTGCTTGTGTGCACCTTGCTTGATTTCTCTTAGCCAGAAGTGTTGATGAAGTAGAAGTTCCAGGTACAACTAAATATAAAATTTCTAATAGAAGAAAGAAACCTTTTTACTTTAAACTACATTTTTACTGCAAGAAAAGTAAAAAAATATATGAAAAAATGAGAACCCTTGAGGCTGATGGAAGATGTGAGCTTGCTCATTGACAGTATTTTATTTCAGAACTGTAAAAAAATGACCAGAAAAAACCTTCTGTAAGGCAACTCTGTCCTGCTTCACTGATGCATTGTTTCTTAAGTCATGGTCAGAAATCCTTTTCTGGAGACAGTTGCATCACTCACAGGTCAACCAGCAGAGCTTTCCATACACACTCACCCATGGCAGAAAATCAGGAGAGAAGAATCTGGTGATCATTAAAACTGCTTTCATTAATTCGGCCTTTTCTGCCTAAAACAAGGTAGAGGATACTCACATGAATTTTGATTCTAGATGATCAGCAATGCAGACATCCACATCTGAGCAGCACAGTGCACAGTCAAAGACACCTTCCCCACTGGGGCAGCTGTTTGGAAAGTTAATGTTTTCACAGGATCTGTCTGGCCAGAATCCGAGGCAGATCAAGAGAGGGAAGCTTCCTCTCACCTTTTCTCCCTCCAGCCTGGCAGAACCTTCAGCAGCTTCTCAGACCTGTGGCATCAGCTATGATTCTGTAGCCTGGTGGGACAGGGAGAGATACACCCTCTAAGGAGGGAAGAGTTAAAAATCATGAGGCAGCTTGTCAGTCCCACCTTTGGTGAGGAACTCCAGTCTTCCAGAAGGAAGGATTTGGAATGGCTAGTGGAAAATCAGGATCTAATCTTCCAGAAGGAAGGATTTGGAGTGGGGAGTGGAAAATCAGGATCTAGTCTTCCAGAAGGAAGGATTTGGAGTGGGTAGTGGAAAATCAGGAGAAAATGCAAAGGAAATCCGTATTTCTTTGTTGTCAATCTTTTCATTGTGAATCATGTAGTGAATGTCAGGCTCCTCATGTCATGGGTTTATATAAGGTTATAAACATTCTTCCTTTGTTTTCTTTTCTTTCTCAGAAAAAAAAAGAAAAGAAAAGAAAAAAGAACTAGTCCTCTTAACTGTGGAGAACAGGATGAAGACAAAGCTCCTATTTGCTCTAAATCTACTCTGAAGTGTTCCAACACAAAAAAACAAAGCCAAAGAAGTAAAAGTAAAATATTCCATTTAAGCACTTCAGGAAAGGAAAGGTTTCTCTTTCTTTTTTTTCTCCTTTTTATTTTTCCCTTAAAAATAGCTTCTGGAGCTATTTTTGCCAGCCACAAAGATTTTTAAAAATATGTATACTTAAATATGTTCATCTGTAGATACATAAAAGGGAAACTAAAGATGTTTTTTTAGCTGGACAATCTGTTACAATCACCTTGAAGTTAATATTAGATTTCTGAATCTCTTTGGTCCATTTTTTTAGCTCCATTTGGCATGGAATTTTAAAAAAGATCAGTTATTCATTTGATTTAAATTAATTGAGATTGTTTATGTCAGTTGGGGTGTTTTCCAGATCACCTTGCAATATAAAAGTAATTTCTTTCAATAAGTTTGGTGCTAGATTTTTTTCTTGCCCACAGCTTTTAGCAATTTGTCTGGGACATCTGGGGGTGTAGCACCTGAAAGATTAAAGCTCATATACAAATATTTGCTTCCAGTAAACAGGTCTCTGATAATGTAATTTTAGGGTTAAACTTGTTATTATTTATAAAAGGACTCTATAAAATAATTTCCAAACAGTTAAAAATTATGTCAGGTTTTGATCAATGCCTTAAAAAGAACAAAAAAGAGAAAGAAATCCCATCATCATCAGTAAAAAAACCTTTCATCTAGAAGAATGAGATTTATTAAATAAAGGTGATGAAAAAACAATAACTCTGTCAGTTTAATACATGTATACACACACAAAGGTCAATAAATAGCCCAAGTAATGGAAGGAGCTCATAAACAATGCTTCTGCTGATTTCATTGCAAGCATTTCCTGGGATTACATTTATTTTTGTGAGTATCATTGCTTGCATGGCTATATGTTTAATATCACATCAAGAAAGCTTAGGGGAAAAACTCCATTTGCATGTATTTTCATGCAATTAATAATAATTCAAGGTTTGTGCTTTTCTTATGCCAAAACCATGCTTGCCAGTGTTTGCAGCCCTCCAAATGCATATATTAGTCAAAGTCTGAATCACTCTGATTTTCTCCTCTGTTTGAAGCAATGTTTGTTCAAAAGATATTAAGTGTGCTTCTCTTTTGTCTTCATTCAGTCCGGAGCAGTTTTTAACATTTTTATCAAGACTCCTTGATATTCTGTTTTAAAATGGCTTCAGTTTTCCAGTCTGACCAAGTCTCCGTGTGCATTTTGGTTCATTTATGCCTGATTGCAATCAGTGGGAGTCTCTTCAGTGATTTCAATGGAATTTGGATCAAGTTCGTTTGCAGCATAACTTAAATATGTTTGCTGTCATGGAATAAGCCAGCTGTCAGGGCAGAAGCATCCAGGGAACTTGAGAGAACAAGGAATAAATTCAGGATCTCAGATCTTGCTTGGGAGGAACTTCGGCAAATCCTGGTTTATTAGTGGTGACTGCCCTAAATAACACATCTTGAGTGTCTGCCCTTTAACTGCAATAAAAGCTTCTTTTCTGACTCAGGCTCTCCCAGTAGTCAGCTCATTTTAATATTTATTATGGTGCCTTGTCTTCTGCAAGATTTCCTTATCATGACTTCAAATGCTCATTGACACGCTGGGCATTTTCAGCATCTGTTGACTCTTTGAGGTGCAAACTCTATGTCTTTTACAGTTTGGTTCTTTTTTCACTTTCCAAAAGAGATAAAAAGTAATAAACAAGGCGTGGGGCCTGGAATGGTTTTTTTGTTTTGTTTTGCCATGTAGGTGCATCATTCTGCACAATCTTATTTCGTCTTTGTTGTTGTTTTTGCCAGACAACGTAATTATCTTGATTGGTGGGTGGCCAACAAAGTTTTAATTAGATCCAGGGGGATTTGAGCAGGACTATGTATTAAAAAAAATGCAAAACCACATTGCTAGAATTATTGTTTATTTATGTTGTGAGGCATCCTCTGTGAAATATGACATTGCCTCTTTGCATTTCCTGTTCTGCCCTCTCTTCTCCTGCCTTGGTCTTTCCCTTGGTTCACAGGGATTGGTGAACTGGCATTACTCTCCCTGCACTGAGCCAACCCTGCCAAGCTGTTGCTGCTACAAAATGTTTGTCCCTGCCAAACAGAGCCATTGATCCTCCAGCTTGTGCCAGTTCAAAGGAGCTCAGGATGCATATCCAGCTTTGTGGAAGGGCTGACAAGTGATTTGGGGCAGGCGATTGGCATGGACATCAGTGAGCAGCACTGAAGGCTGGGAGAGGACTGCACTCAGGAGATCTTTCTGGCTGGTTATAGTTATTAGCTTTTGACTGGAAAAGGGCTGGTTTTTATTTATTCAGTAATCTAAAAATATCCTGGTAATGAATTAACCTGAATAGGGGAAGGGGGACCAAAAAAACGCATATTGATTTTCTAAAAGCAGGCAGGAATGCTGTTATTTTCCAATTAACGTTCAGCATTAGAGAACAATCCAGCTGGAAAGAACCAGCTAAGCAATTCCAAGGTTTTTTGCTTTCTGCACTTTTTCTAGTGATGTTTTTCTCATTTAACTTCTTTAAAAAGAAAGACTCTAATAACAATTTAGGCCATTTCTTTGGCTAATGGGAATTAACTTGTTGTGGACTCCAGGGGTGTGGCTATGGAATAACTATGGCTGTGGAATCCAACTGTCCATGCTGAAGCAGAAGGCATGTTCATCTAATAAAGGCTGCCCCTGCTCCAGTACTGGACAAAAGTGTGAGGCAAACCATCTGAATGCAGTATTCACGATAAGGACATTTCTCTATAACATTCAGAACAGGTCTGGGTTTCTGATGGGACTGGTGATGAGATCTAGTCTGATTTTGGCTGAGTCACCCTTTTATTTCCATTTCTCTTTTTTATTCTGTCTGGTATCCATGGCTCTTCCTTCTTATGGCTTAGCATACTCAAGGCTCACCGGATTCAGGGGTAAAGAATGAGTAATAAGGTATCGCAGCCCCTTCAGGTCCCTCTTTGTGGCCACTGAGTCCAGCTGAATGCTGTGTCCAGCACTGTCCACCACAAACCCAGCAGGCAGCTCAGGGCCACACCACTGGCCCTGTGGTGAGACCAAGCGCTTTGGGTTCTGCAGCTCACATTGTGCACCCAAAGAGCAAGCACTGATAACAGGGAAGCAGATTGGAAGCAGGGAAATTACCACTTTGTGAGTAAGAGTGCACACACACAGGTCAACATGCGTCTGCATAAATCGAGATCCTTATTTTTTAAACAGGTTTCTGAGGTCCTGCCTGAGTTTTCATGTTTTCTATGCTTTCTGAATTTTTATTTTGCTCTCTTGCAAGTTGCCCTTTTCAAATTATTAACTTGTGCGGGGGTGAATTCTACTGAGTTTAAGCAACAGCAGAGGCTGTCTGGCCAACAGCATACGCTGAATTTCAGTGTAATTTGTCCCTTCAAATGCTCAAGGGAATCTGGCTGTAGAAAGTCCATATTGGGCCTTTACCTGGTATACAAATTGTGGAAACAAGTGATGAAATAGAATTCAGCTTTTGTACATCTTGGACTTGGCAAAGCATTTGGAAAAACTACAAGCACCCATTACTGCTATACTGAGGCAGAAATTTTGCCAGGGATTTCTGAACAGTTTTGCATAAATTTATATATATATGTTCTTATTTAGCAAGTGTTTATTTAGTTATCACTGTAGTTTTCCTTTAAGGGTCTAGGAAGGGTCCAGGGAGAGCGACAAAACCACCAGCTTTTGCTGAGGAATGATATGCCCCGCAGCCATACTGTATACTTAGAGTCTGGAGACAAATTTTAGGGCCTGGATTTATTTATAGTGTTTAATAGATGCTTTGATAATTACTTGCATGGGAATGGAAAACAAATTCTCCAGATTAAAAACCATAAAGAAAGCTTGTTTGGATTAGCATGATCAACGGAAAGCATCCATTTGATTCTTGGTATATATATAATTTACTGAGCTGCAAAATAAACACACTCTACTGTTCCTCTGTTGAAGACTCCAACTGTAAATATTTCATTACTTTAAAAATGTATTGCTATTAGATAGGTCTCTTAATGTTCAGCAGAATCTAGTTTTAAGAAATGAAATGAAATGAAATGAAACGAAATGAAATGAAATGAAATGAAATAAAATAAAATAAAATAAAATAAAATAAAATAAAATAAAATAAAATAAAATAAAATAAAATAAAATAAAATAAAATAAAATAAAATAAAATAAAATAAAATATATTTTCTGTTTCCTGAAGAACCTTGTTTAAACATAAAATTTCAGTTGGGTGCAAATTGCTGTTCCACCTGTTGGATGCCATCCCACAAGTATTAGCTTTGAAGATCAACCCCTGCTCTTAGGAGTACAGGTGTAATCACATCATGACCTGTTCTGTCTCCCCCTGTCCTGCTTACAAAGTTTATCATCACCTCTCAGGGAAACATGTCTGCTCCTTGTATTACACGAGGGGACAAAGACCAGATGAAGAAAACAGAAACATCATCTGCAACAGGAGACAGAAGCAGAGCACAGACTCCCTCTGTTCATAAAGGACAGAAAATATCCACAAGCAGCCTGAGAATGAAGACTTCTGGCTGAAGTTGGGGGTGTTCATGGCACGAAGGTCCCATGGGGAATAAAAGGCAGGCAATGACCTGGAGACACCAGCATTGGGGCTTTTCTTTATAGAGCCAGGACACTTCTGGTGATCTTCCTGCCTTACTTACAAAGCCCATGCTTTTGTAGAGGATTTCAGGATGATTTCTTCCTGACTTTGAAGAAGAAAAAAGAAGGAATTCTTCAGTGTTTTTCCGTTGCTGGAATGGTTTTTCTGGAGAAAAAAAAAACAAAAAACTGAGGTGTTTGGGGAATAATTTGATGGTGTTGGGGTGGTTCTTTTTATTCAGGAATTGATGGTTTTTGCTGTCAAAAACCTGACACTGTAAGAACAGGATATGAGTGCACAGACACATAGGGAGATTTTTCTTCTGTGTGTGATACACCAAAGCCACAAATATTCACACACCTGTAAGGAACTCGTTTGCTGCCCACGTAGAACTTTGGCACCAACTATTCCAATTCTCAAGAATAGGTCCCCATAAAACAAACAGTGTGCCTGAACATTGTGATGTACCATTTTTTCTAATTTATTATTGTGCTTCTTGAAATCCTTAAGGAGCCCCAAACAGAAAATTGAACAAAGACCATAGTCCCCTTCCTATAAAAAGTTACAGTCCAAGTTATCCAAGTGTTAAGAGCATTTAGCCTGTACACAGAGGAGTTGAAAGCCATCCAACACTAAATCAGTGTAAATTACATGGCTGGAACAAAACTTCACACCAAAAAATTGCAGGATTAAGCCTACAGATTGCATTGTTAATCTTGGTTGCTTTCAAAACATGTCAACAGATATCCCTTTTTCCTCCACTGAGCATTTAGACAGTAAAACACCTGAGAAAGATGTTGCTTTGCAGATTTGCACTCTCTCCTGAAACTTGTTTCTCTTTATATGAGCCCTGAAGAATGATTTTGGCCCTCAGCTGTGAACTATCTTTGCAAAGTAAATTTCTTGTGTAGGAACAGCTGCATAGGTTAGGGTTTCTAACATTGACAGGAGAGTACTTTGTGTCACTTGAAGAGCCATTGAAAACTCTCATGAAATACTGACATTTCAAGGCAGACTTCTTTTGCAGAAATCTGAAATAACTTCAACCGATTTTACATCTCATCAAAACTCAAAACACAGATACTCTGCTGCAATCTGTCTCACTATTTTATTATTTCTTAACAGTTTTATAGTGGTTCCAACAAACACTGAGATGTTAAAATAATTTTTTTCTTATCAAAATGCATATTGAGTAATAAGAAAAGTTTCAGACCTGTGAAAAATTACATACAATCTTCATGAGCACACTCTGAATCCTCAATTGGAATAATAACCAGAAAATGAGATAAATTTCCCTCATTTGCTCATGGATGCAAATTAGGCACAGAGCACCTGAAATTATGAACTGACAATATGTATCACATATGGTAGAAGTCGTTCAAAATATTCATATATTTATGGACAATTTAGAGAATCTGAAAAAGCTGTCAAGAAAACTGCAGTGTTGTTACCTATGACAGTATCAGGTAATTTATCACCATTTCAGCTATATCATGTGCACAGCAATGTTGAAAGTACTAACATAGAATTCTCAAAAATTCTGTTATCTGGCTTCTTGGATTCTTCAACTGCTGTCTTAAGAGCTGATAATACATTACACCAGAGAAAAGTGATGAGCAGAAAGGTGTGATAGCTCTGCCTGTGTTCAAGTTCATGTCCAGCTCACACCTCACCACTTCTCCTTGGGGTTCATTTCAGGGATGGTGTTTGTTACTTTCTTCTGTTCTCTACTGCCCTGTAAACTTCCTCACAGCAGTGAAGTTTGAGGATGTAGCCTGGGGAAAGGAGTGACTTCATGAGCTGGATGAACGCTCACCTTGTTTGCTACCCTGTGGCACTGCAGATGCCAAGGAAGGAAGAAGAGCCTTGGACAGTCATGCAGTAACTCTTCCTCAGAACACTCTCCAATCTCCGCTTTGCAGCTCAAGGACTGCCCAAACCAAACACAATTCATGTATGTGCAGTAATTCTGAGTAGATATCCCTTCATGAATTTGTCCAGCCTCTGCTTGAATCTGCAAACTCTACATATCCTCAACATCCCAAACCAAGGAATTTCATAGCTACACCCGGTATGAAGAATTACCTCTTTTGGTTTCTCTTGGACATGCCAGTTTCTGACTATTCATGTATCAGATAACGGACAGGACGAGTGGTCCAACCTTCTCTCACTATTTAGGAGTACGAACATTTCTCTACAAATAGTTATCCACATCTACTGAAATCTAGCCAAGCACTGGCTAAATATGACATAAAGCTAATCAGCATTTCATACACTTCCAGGTGAAAGTTTACAAAATCCAGAGCATTTGTTTTTCACTCAAAATCATCCCAATTTCAAGGACATTTGCACCCTGCCTTTCTACACAACACTTAGCTAAAGCATGCCTCATTAGTTCACATGCGAGCCTTCATGCCTCCATAACCTAAATTTCTTTTCTCACCTTCCTCAGATGATATTTCTTACCTCATTGTTGAAGCTCAAATTGATTTACTGCCCCCAAAACACAATTCAGATGCTCTGTGCTTTCCTGGCCCCTTTAAACCCTCCTCAATGGCAACGGGTATGGAAGTGGTGTTTTGGTCCTTGCATTTAACATCATTTGATTCTTCTCTCTCTGTCCTCCATCTCCCTCACCTCTCCTTATTTGTATTCTCATCAGTGTCACATTAAATGCTGTGGAACACGCTTTTAGGGTAATAACAGGCCTGAAGTTTATGAAAAAAAAAGATTGATATCAGCTTCATAAAACTCAGGGGAAGCAATATCTTTTCTGTGCCTTGCCATCCCTTTAACTGCAGCTACCTTTATACATTGTGGAGGGAGAAAAGAATTTAAAAAAAAAAAAAAAGAGAGAGGAAAAAGGCGATATCTCCAAACAGCAGTGGGATTTTGGAACCTGGTGTGCCATTAATTTCTTTATCACTTTAACAGCAAGGAAGTTGCACTTGCTTCTTTGTGTATTTCAGTGGTGTGTTCCTTTCAAGGGCTTGGTAATCTTTTTCCTTAAATGTCAGTAGATTCTGAAACGTTCAGGCTTTGTAACCAGTGGTTTATAACCGTCACACACTGAAAGGGCAGCAGATGAAGAAACTGTCTATTATTGTAAAGAAATTGAATATATGCCAGATATCAGGATGGAACGAGGAACGAGGCAGTGAAATCAGGCTGGAGTTTTACACCCAAGCTGGTGGCACCCAAGTACCCCCTGTGAACCTGCACCACCAGGCTGAATGGTCTTCCTCACCTATTTATCTGCAAGTTGCTTCTTCTGAATATGAGCCCAAAGCCACATTTGGATTAGGGTCATGCTCTCACTGTGCATTGGGATCCATCACTTCCTTCAGCACCCATTCCATCAGATCTCACCGCTCCAGGGCAGTGGCTCTGTCAAACACAGCCTGCTGCAGCTGCAGGAGATGAGGGTGGGCAGCAGACCTCACAAAGCTCTGGCAGAGCAATCCCTTTTAGGGCTGTACACCAGTTGAACAGCATGAGGCTTTTGAGCAAAACCTCCCTGCTTTTATTCCAGGAGACACTGGAGAGGCAAAGGGAGGTAATAGACCATCAGCCTTACAGTGCCTGGAGACACTCTCACCAGGAAATTGCCCATATACCTTAAAGCAGCATCTCCCATATCTCTGTATGTTTCTGAATCAGTGCCTTAGAAAAATTTTTTTTCAAATAATTTCTCTTTCAATGGCCTGTTTTTCTATTCCCAATTCAGAGTTTAACCTTTGGTTTTGCAGGTTGGAAGACTGACACGGGTACACCTAAGATGAGGAAAGCTTTTTCTATTTATTTTTCTTCCCTTTTGTGTTGCAGTCACTTTTTTCAGTTTTTACTCTTGATAGTACAATTTGACAAAAAAAGTAAAAGCCATTGCATTTCAGCTTTCTGCTTCACTGCCTCTAAATACTTGATTTCCCCCCATTTTTTATTATTTTCTAAACACTGCCAATTTAGCAAAACTTGTTAAAATGGACAGATGAGAGGTGGGAGAACCTGAGGAAACAAGCTACCTTGCCAAAATCATCCCACTAATCCCATCAACTAGTCCATGTTTGCCAGAAGCAATTGCGAAACAACAAACAGGCTTTTTATTTTTAACATTGTCCAAATTGTCCTGGCTCCACGTTCCCCAAGTGCCAAGAGAAAAACTACTGTAATACATCTATCCCTGCAGAGGCATGATTCTTAGCTTAGTGAAGGCAGTGAGAGTTTCTGCACAGGCTTTTCTCTGAGCTCTGGAACAGACCATATAGACATTTAACCCACAGCCCTTCACAGGGGTATGCCAATAGGTGTCCACCTGGTGCTCAGCATCCCAAGATGGAAAGTATGGAGATAACTAACTTCAGGTAATATGTTTTTCCAGTTTTGCCTGCGTTCTTCTCCCCCCCCCTCCCTTTTTATTTTTTTTTTTCCTCTTTGGGGGAAGTGTTTTCCCAATGTGTCCACCTCAGCTAGGTGGGAGATGACTGACCAGGCAAAAAGGGAAGGCAGCCAGCAGGTTGCAACATCAAAGAAATTGGCAGAGGATTAATAGCTCTCAAAGAGCTGTGTTGTCAGATAATCACTGAATGCAGTCACTGAGCACAGGCCTTTCCCCAGTAATTCCAATATCAGGCTCATCAAAGTGTGTTCTTAGTCACAAATGTGTAAAAATCGAGTGATTCTCAGAAAAGTGTTTAATAAACACACGTTACCTGTCTTGGAGGACTTTGGAGCATGACTGAAAAGCTTTTACAAGGATCATAGCTTGCTCTGAAAAGGTAATACAGCCACAGCTCTTAAGCTAATCATCCTTTGGGTTGCAGAGCGAAAAGACATTGCAGAGCTGAGTTAACCATCAAAAGAAATTGAATAAAACAGCCCAAACTGACTGACCACCCTTTAGGTTCAGAGTAGGTCCTTCCTTTCTGAAAAATATTAGAGAATGAAGTATTTTTTCTGCTCAGGTAAGAGGACTTCTTAGGGCATAGCACAGGTTGACCCAGCTGAAATGAAAAAATTCTATAAATACCATGGGTTTGTTATAGGAAGCTAGCAGTGCCCCAGCCCCAAATCAGATCCAAGCTTTGGAGAAACACATAAGTAGATTGAATGAACCTTGCTGGCTGGAGAAATATCTCCAAACCAGTGAATTAATATTGCAGACCAGAGGATTATTCAGTAGAAAGCTGAGGGGATTTTGCCTTGGTATACAGCTACTGGATTTAATCTCTAGCCTGTGCTGCCTTTGCTCTCTCAGCCCACCTCCTACAGCTGCTGGGATTTGGCTCCTTCTCTACTTTACAGTCTAACAGAGTTAGAAGTGCATCCAACAGCACTCGAGGAGCTGCTTGTGGCACTTGATGAAAAGCTCTGGATGCAGCATTGTTAATGTGTCTGGAGACGTGCTGGGCGAGGGACGCCTCAGGAGCCACCTCTGTCCCTCTGTGTGCTTCTCACTGCTCAGATATTGGGGCTGCATTCGTCTGGAGTCAGGCAACGGCTGGAAAGTAACAAGAAGTATCAAGAGGGAGCAGATGAGGGGAAGAGACAATTTACTGAATAATAATGCCAGAATTCAATGCACCAGAGCACTTTGATTTAGCCATTTCAGGGACTGGCAGCCCACAAAGCAGCACTTCACCTGCTACAAGAACATTGCAAATCTCAGTAAGGACAGGGAGAAAGCGTACAGATCATATCCTGGGACGTGGAGCAGGCAAATATTTAAACCTTTAGCCAGCTGCTTCTCAAAACCATCCTTCTCCTGCCACTGCAGTCTCTTCCATCACTGCTATTTATCTGAAAATGCAGACAGTAAAAGCAGCTGTAAGGAAGATGAAGTTTGCTTGGTCTTTGGTTCATTGACAGTGGCCAGAAACAGCTGCAGCAATCTCATATTGCTCCCAGCTTGATGGGAAGAACATGTGGAGACTTGGAAGTTCAGCAATTCTGAGTATGGACAAGAAAATAGTTTTGTCAAGGAAAATGTTGAAAATCGCTGTAATAGATGTTCTTTCTATCTAAAAGATGAGTTTGGTGACCCTGAAGAAGGGTGGCTGGATCCAGTCCCAAGGGTCTACCAAAGCGCTTGAACCCAATATGTAGGCATTTAACTCCAAAAATGGTCCAAAGAGCCTGTAAAAGCAGCACAGGCAAATAGTTAACACCCGGCTGTTCCTGTGAAAGCTTTTGCAGCTATTGCTGCTCAACATCAAACTGTACTGACTGAAAGCAATTCTTACTTTGAGACATTTCTACTCTTCACTTCCACTTCCTGAGGAAAGAAACACCCTCAACCTTTTTACTGTTCCACAAGGAAGCTTGAGCAATTAACTTCGTTTTACCACTCAGTTCAGAGTGTGTAAAGATTTCTAATATAAACCGAAGCATCCACAGATGCAATCAAAAACACAGTCATGAAGATCCTTTCATGATTCACTTTGGTGACCTGTCCTTTCTCCCTGTTTGACCTTTCAAAAGTATTTCAACTCTGAAATCCACTGTGTTTCCTCTTCCTTACCCTATTCCACCCTGGCTTTTTAAGGTCCTCTCTGCCCTGATTTTATCTCCAGTGCTGTACGTCACATATGTGCTGTTGTCATTTCCACAGAGGTCACAATTTTTCACCAGGTTGTAAGGACACACACTTTGATGCAATCCAGTAGGAGCCCATTTATACAGACATATGAGTCAAAATGAACAGGAGAATCCTCTTCATTCCTCTGAAGTAATAAATCACACCCAGCATCCTACATTTCCATAGCAGAACATGTACACTACTTTTTTGAGCATTGTGTGCTTATATATATATGGATGTATACACACATATAAACCCCACACACATATATGTAGAGATGGGAGTACACACACACTGTGCATGTTGATATATTAAGTATATGTTATTGGCTCCCCTGGTTCTCTGATTTCTCAATGTTATCCCTCTTTTTTCTGATAACAGCACTCAAGAGCTGTGAAGATGGGTATTTTTGAATATATGGTGTTCCACCTTCCCAAACATTAGTCTATATAAAGCATATGCATGAATGCACGGTTGTTTGCACTTAATTATTATTCCTCTAATTCTGTGGTTGAAGATCTTGAATTCAATTTTGATTATGATCCAATAAGGATTCATTATGAAAGAAAAAGATAAGAGTTTCTCCTTCCTTCTTCTTTGTAACAGGAGTCCCAGCAGGGACATCATATTTTCTATCAAGAATTCTACAGGCATGGGTTTGACTTCTCTGTTTCCTTACAAAACTATGTTGGAGCCCGCTTGATTTTGGGTAAATTTCCATATGGAAGGAAAGAAACACAGAAGAAAATGCTGGAACCTGACTGCCCTCTGCAAACTTCCATTGATTAACTCAGTTATCTTCATGATTCTAGGTGGTTCTGATTTCAGTGTACCACTGCAACATAACAAAAAATCAGGTTGCTGCTATTTATTTCTTTATTGCCGGTAACAGAAAGACACCAACACCGAGCAAGGAGAGAAAATTGTCTCTCGGTAAAGATTAAAACTGTAATTTGGGATCTTGTTTGAAGACACAGTCTAATTAAAAAAAAAAAAATTCTATTAAAGAGCTACAAAAAGATCTGTGTGTCTAGTCATCAGTCAGACATTATTAAAATAGTTCAAGCTATTATTGTTTGCTATTTTTTCATCCTTAGGAACTTCAAAAAGAACAATATTCAAAAAGTAGTCCTAACATGAAGAAGTGCTCAAAAGTTTTGAAACTCATACAGAGAGAAAGAAAAACAAATAAACCTTGGGCATCCAGTTTCACTGAATTGTTAAATAAAACATCTCAAAGGTCCTTTGCCTCACCAAAAATCAAAAAAAAATTTGTTTTGTTTTGTTGGCTCTGATTCTGAAAAGATCTCATATCAGCACTAGTTTTTGGGAAATTTCACCTTAGTGTGTCAGAAAGATCATGAGGAATTCCTGAGAGAGAACTCGTTTCTCCAGTGCTGCAGGCAAACTTTTGACTGTTTTGGCGTGGGGGAGGAAAATCTCACTCACACATGTTCCAATATAAAGTCCAATTTTACCTGTGCAAATTCCAGGCAGTACTGGTCTCACTCTGCCTCTGCTTTAGCATTCTGCAGTAAACAGCCAACGTGAAAATTCTCATCTCTCAAACCATAAAGAACACGAGAGGTTATAGCCTCAATACACAGCTGCTCTGCCTCTGAGCTCAGCCTGTAGACGTGCAGCTCTCCAGCCAATTCCCAGCATGAAAGTCAAGTGCCAACACACACTGAGTTACAAAAGTGCTGCGGGAAAGATGATCCCAAAAACTAGGGTTCAAGCCAAAGGGGAGAGAGAGAGCTCCTTTATCCCATCTCTCTTGCTCTCAATTGATCTCCATAACCGAGTTGCAGCCTCCAACTCCTGCATTTCCTTGGACAGGGAGAGTGAGGATTCATCAATGTTTGTTATATTTTATGTACTATGATCCTGAGGTCTTCTGTCCTGTGGTCACAACTACAGGCAGCAAAGACTTTTCTTCTTTTCTTTGTCTGAGGTCAGTTGTGACTTAATTTTCAGATGCTACATCTGTCTGAGGAATTACACAAACACACACCATGGGCTGCCTCACAGCACCTTCAGGTCCCCAAGCCAGAGTAAAAGCACCATATTAAACGGGAGTAGTAGAAAAGGCTACAAATAAAGCATTGATTAGGAAGGAACAAGCCTAAAGCATATATTAGAAAACAATCACTTTCTCGTCATTTGCTAGCCCACACTAATGGAAATCCTTAAAAAAATAGCTGCAAATATTGGATGAAATTATGTTTATGGGTTTCTTTCCTCCTGTAAATGTAAAGCCAGTTTTATTCCCATTATGTCTGATGTTCCATTTTTTGCTTTAAAAACAGAACAAATAAATATTGTACCAGAGCCTAAAAGCAGAGTTAATTAAAAAGACCAAGATAATTGACAATTCTATAGTAAACTCCTAGTACAAACTCTGAAGTTTAAATTGCAGTTTAAAATTCCTCCAGGTTTTGCTAATCTTTGATGCCCAAGGGAACAAAAGAAGTTTTCGTTTGGGGAAAATTTATGATTTTTACATGACAATCCCCTTTATTTAGCCTGATTTCCTAAGGAAATAGGATACTTTGTCAAACTGTCAGTCATTCCTCCCTTAATTACTTTTGAACACACTTGCCAACTTCAAGCACATTTGAAAAGGAGATAAGTCCCGGGAATTGTGACGTGTTGCAAGTTTCACTGAGCTGCCAGGAGAAAGGATTGAGCCACGGAGGACTGGATCCATCCAGCGAGGGGCAGGAGCCCCCAGCTGCTGCAGACTCTGGGAAGGAGAGCTGGCAAGGCAGCTTGGGCAAGGATCCAAGGAAGCCACAGGCACACGGAGGACCAGGGTGAGGAAAGGGAGCTGCTGCTGTTCCAGTGGGAGAGGCTGCGAGTGTACACAAAACCTGACTGCTCTGGTTCTGCTGCTTGGGAAATTCACAGTTAATTTTCCTGATACCAAACTTCATCTTTTTTTTTTTTTTTCCCCTTTAAAGTAATTTTCTGTCATAGATTCAAGACACTGGAAGTTTTCATTGAGTCAAGGAAGAAGACAACCATTTACTAAAAGCTGTGCCATGTGGAGAAGGACCATGCCTGTTTGGGTTTTACTAATATTATTAGTAGTAGTATTAATATTTTTTTATTTAGAAGCCTTCTGTCCATTTTCAACTCAGACATGATTATTTTAGACAAAACAAAACACATTTTTGAGCAAATCTTTTCAAATCTTTGTTTCAGTTGTTGGCCAAACTCACTTCTGCCTCATCACAAGGTGGTCTACACTGGTAAATTTGTAAAATCCATGCAGAGCAGAGATTACAGGCAGACAGAGAAGGGATAGGGAAATAAAATAGCCATGCTGTAGATCCTAAAAAACATACTTACTCATATAGAAAATGACAGGTATATTAGGGAGAAAAAAGAATTAATTTCTTCAGCTGTAAAGGACCTCACAGTCTATTACCGTCAGCTTGTGGAAGCCAGTAGCCATCATGGCAGATGTCTTTTCTTTTCCAGTACTTCAAGAAATTAAACTGTCAGTCTTCATTTCAGCTGGTGGTTTCACCATGACATGATGCTGTGCTTAAGAGGGTTTGAATTCAAAATAATTCCCTTGGCTTCACTGTCTCCCTGTATCGGATCGGTATCTCCTGATGAAATCCAGGATATTGCATTCGAGACATCAAGGCAAATGAGGGCTGGCAAGCATGAGGTCATGTTGTATTTTTGGCAATGAAATACTCCTACTGGAAACCCTGGAGGACATCCAGAGCCTTAAGCTCCATTTTATCATCTGGGCTGGGGAACAAGTACTTTAAGCAATTTAAGATAAGACCTTCTCCCCTCAGTCAAGACAACGTCACAGGGGACAACCCCCCCGTGCAGCTCTACTTAGTTTGGCAGTTACACTCATGATAAATCTCTCTTCTCTGCCATCTGAGAAAGGCAACAGAAAATGACTACTGAGAGTGTCATTACGGTACAAACTTACTTCTCTTGGTCTTTCCATATATTTTGCTGTACCAATTTAACACCACAGCTGTGCAAACTGTTAGTGACTCTTGTTGTCCCCAGGGAGTGTAAATTTGATGGGGAAAGTGAGGACAGCATGATCTCTCCACATCTGGATGTGGAACTCATGATTCAGGTGGCAGGGTGTACTGTGGGATCAAGGGAGGTTTCTCCTCCCAATGCTTTATGATTTAGTGGTGACTTGGTAAAATGCTCACCAGGCCAAAGGTGGGACATGGAAAGGTCTCCTGTATTTAACTCTGAGAGAAACCTGTCAGAGACCCTCAACACACTTAAAGAATTGTTGCCCTCCAGTTGGAAACAGAAATTCACATTTCACAGTTTCTTAGAAAAACATCTGAATTGTTAAGCCCCTACTTCGGGACTAGTGGAGATTCACGGGGTTTGCCAGCCCTTCTGCCTTTCTAACCTCCTAAAGAAATTTGTACACCTTGTCCTGAGTTTTGTTTTGCCTCCCATTCCAAGTCACTCATAGATACTTTAAAGGCTGATGTCAAACATTGAGGCCTCTGAGTCTTAAGGGCTGTATAGGCAGAAAAATATTTCTTCCCAGAAATGGTCCCATGCTCTGAAGCGTAAGGATTGATAACCCCTGTAAATTTTCTCTTTCCCAGTGCAACTGCTGATGTTATTCATATTCATGAAAGTGCCTAATCCTTTCCTGAATTATTTGCCTTATATCAACTTGAGTTCACAAAATAACTTTAGAGGTAAGTGCCATTTTCACCCCTAAACTTTCCAGAATGCTCTTGCCAGTGGCCTTTTAGCAAAGAACTGATTTAAGGCTGATGGTTTGCACTTTGAAAACCACAGGCTCACTTTTTATGGTAAAAAAAGAGACCAGACAGGTCTGATGGCTTACATTCCAGTAACAGCAAAACTCATTGACCAGGGACAAAAATGACCTGATTGCAGAGAAAAACATCCCAGAGGAACTAAGAAGCTTTCTTCTAGAGACATTTTAAAAATGCAGTGGAGAAAGTAGTAGTTGGGGCTATTAACTCCTCCTGGACATATCCCTCCCTGTCCTGCACACTCCTCCTCCATTGGTTGAAGTAGATTCAAATATGTAGCTTTTCCTTTAAGGGCTGTCATAGATTTTTTTTTTCTGCACTTTTAGAGCAAGGAAAGAAGATATTTTAACTCTTTGAAATCGCACTTATTTCTTCAGAGCCCGGAAGAGAAAGGAGTATATCCCACAGTTACCTGCCCTGTCAGACAGCACTCACACGCTCATCACTTCCCTTCTTGCTTCCACACCCAACAACCTTTAAGCCTGCCCTTACAGCTATTTATACAATCACTGCACAGCAGAACCTCTCATTAACCTCAACAAGAAATCTGAATTTTGTCATTTTTTCTGTTACGATGATGTTTACCAGCACTGAATTTGTTTCAGGGAAAAATGAAACAAATGTGAAGACTTAAGGGAAAGTGGGTTACCATCAAGTGAGAGAGTCTGATCACTTAGAGTTTCAGGCAGGTGTAGTGGCTGCTAACTCGAGGGCTCCTAAGGAGTGTGTTGTGGGCAGTGATTAGCAGTGTCTCCAAACCTGGTCAGGCTCTATTGTCAGGCACAAAGAAATGGTTTTTGAAAATGAGAAGTACACAATATACTTTTTCTTTAAACAAAAGGGACTTTTAAAAATGTGATTTAGGATTGCTTAGGTTAGTTCAGCTGAGATATAAAGCCTGGCCTTAAATAGTGCAAGATCAGGGAATGGGCTCCTTTTGAAAGCATTTGACATCTTGAAAAAATAGCTTTATTTTGAAAGAATCTGCTTAACTTAGAAGATCCATTTTCCTTGTGGTTTAGGCTGTGATCCATTATCTAGCATCCTGGAGATTCATTTACACTGCGACAAAAATAAAATCACAGTGATGTGAGACTGGTAATCTCTTCAATTTATACTCTTCTATTTTTAAAAAAAACATACGCAGGCTCTGTTTTTCCTGAGCAGAGCAGCAATAAACCCAAATAAGTAGTGTCCTTGGTCAAAAATCACTGCCAGAACTCAGAAAATCTGTCACTTTGTAGGGTGGTTTTTATCCCACCCCACAAATTCCTTCTTACTATCCCCTCGCTAGTCCTCTTCTTAGCTTTCCTGTATTCTCAATTCCTACAGCCTGCAGACCTGAAATATCTTCTCCACTCTCTCTGCAGAGCATACACTTCAACTAATTTATTCCGCTTTACCTACAGCCAATGCTATGGATGGTGGTTTCGGGGTTTGAAGCTCCTTCACTGCTTCAAGAAGTTTAACTGGCTTTTCCACTGAATTCAGCTCTCTGTAGCATCCAGGAGCCTGTGACTGACCAGCTCAAACTCACACCACTGGTGTCTGTCAGCATCGCAACCTTGGCCAAAATGATATTTTGAGATGCAGGAGAGAAGAATGAAAACATTTTCCTGCTCAGAAAAAGCCCGGTAAGGACATTTCTGTTCTTTCCATTTTTCATCTTTTGTAGAAGTCCATGAGGGTATTTGCTGGCGCTGATTGATTGATCAGCTTCTAGGACTGACATTTTTCCATGTATCCAATTAGATTTGCACATGCACTGACTTCTAACACCTGCCCTCTTTGTCAGACTTTCTTCCCTTCTCTGTGAGTAGGTCAGAGAGAGTGAGATTGGGATTATTCAGAAGAGGTAAATTAATCCAGAGAGAGAACTGAAGTAGTGGAAAAAGTGTGTTTGCAGGAATGTGACAGTTCTTTATGCAGATATTTACAGAAACCCAGAAAGTGAAAAACTGGCAATGAAAAACAACTTCAGTCTCTACTACTCACCACAAACAAAGAACAAACATTCTGAGGACTTATACAAATGCAATCACCAACCTAGACATCGCTTTTACACTGCTCTTTGTGCTTATTCTTGAAGCCAGAGAAAAAAAATATTTCTGTGCTCCAATTAAACGCAAATTCATTTGTATTTCTCCTCATCAAGTGTCATAATGAAAGAGAGGAAATGAAATGTAACTTTACTGTTCAATCAGTCAAAGATGACAACCTACAATAAAAGCCATTAATCTTAATGAGCAGCACAAGAAAATGAGGCCACAACACTGTCTCCAGGACTGGATGGAATTGGTACCTACCAGAGGGCCACCCCATGAATTCTGAGTCACTGTTGATTTACAAGGATCATGATTGCAGTTTGCTATTGCACGTGATACTTCCCACTTTTCAGAGCAAATTGTCCAAGTATATATCACCAGTAGGAATATGTTTTTAGAAGATGAGGATGTCATCTCAAAGCATCAGATCTTTTCATGGGGTATGTAGTCAGCTCTTGATAAAAAAAAAAATGGTTATTTTTCCATTTGTCTCCCAAAACCCCCTGTGGTTTTCAATGTCCTGTTTGAACAGCTTTCCAAGCTGTTCTTGATCCCTTCCCAGAGTTTGACATGGCAGATGGTGATATTCCTGCTGCTATCTGGCCATACACCTGGGCTTGTTTGTTCCCAGTAGACAAAAGCAGTGTAGGAACAGACCACTACTTCAGCAAGTCTGGCTTCAGAGGATTCTCCAAGAGTTCCTGCAGGTGCAAGCACCTTGGGGATGCTCCAGAGGCATCCTGTGCAGTTTCTCACTGCAGGATTCTGTGTTTGGTGATCCCAGTCAGGTGTGGGCTGCCTCTCGACAAACTGGAAAATCCTCCGTGTGATCCAGAAGCTCCAGAAGAGATCCAGCAGTAACTTCTCATCTAACCCTTCCCTTCTTCTTCACAAGCAGCACAGATAGCCCTCCCCCTTTAAAAAATCCTCCCTATGCTCCTTTGTGAATTGCTTGTAATGACCCACTCAGGCATGCATTGCTCCTTGAAATGCAAACCTAATCGTCTAACAGTGCTCAGCCTGATGGAGCACAAAAAATGCTTCCACAAATGTTTGTTTGTTTGTTTGTTTGTTTGTTCCTCCACAGGAAAATGTACGGTGGAAATCTCTCTCAATTTAAGTGCCTTGAGTAGAAGGTTAAAGAACTGTTGTTTCTCAATTTAATGCCTGCCTGAAGCCTCTGATTCTAAAGAGTATTTGATCTGAAAAATCCAAAACTGCTCTAAAAACCAAACAAACTCAGTGAAAACAAACAAGAAAAACCCACAAATAAACAGAAAACCCAAAAGCAAAAATCAAAACAAAAAGAAAGAAAAGAAATATATTTTTTTCTGGATAGACAGGGACCTGAACATTTTTCTCATACTGAATATAAGTCACAGTGTCTTATTCAAGTTACGGGGTTCATTCTCTAAGCCTTTGCAATTTGTTGGTTAGGGACAGAAACTGGAGAGGCAACCTTCAGCTCTCCATAGTACAGAGTATTTTAGGCCCCTAACACCTGCTTCAGAGCATTAAAGCTTCCTATTACATAAGACTAAATTAATTGCTCAAGAAGATGTTTCGTGACGAAATTCATAAGACTCAGCACAATTTGTACAATGTGAGAAACCTCCTCTTTTTATAACCAATGAAACCTACTCAGTATCACCCCTGGAGTTTGGGAAATTATTTGCTGCATCCTGAGTGGATACCTCTCTTGATTTTTGGATGCATTGATGACTGAGTGCACTTAGAGGGGTGGCTCTGATTCAATGGCAGCCTAGACTCTGGGTGCAGTTATTAAAGCTTCATTAAGCTGGTGCAATGAAAATCATGTTGCGTTTCAAACTGACGCTGTTTATAAACCCTAGAGGAAAACAGGTACTTACAGATTATGATTTATTTAATTTTTAATTCTTCCTTCACCATAGGATGTATAAAACATGTTTTCAGAGTACCCCTTGTGTCCCTGGACTCCAGAGGGAGCAGAGGATATCCACTTTAGGAGGCTATAGATAAACCTACAGGGTACATATTTAGATGATGCCTATTTCAAGTGTTTTGAGCCAAGGACCATCACAAAGGCCAGTATGGTAAAACCCTAGATGAGATGTTCAATTCCAGACTGGAGCTGGAATTTGGTACTGTGAGAGACTGAGGCTAGTGGCTCAAACCTTGCTAGGATCACTGGAGCACTTTGCCCACTGTGGCAAACTGCTCATCTGCAACCACCGAAACCTCCTCCTGCCCTCTGAATATGCAGCTGTGAATTCCTGTGAGCATGGAAGGGTGCTCAGCTCCCTGCATCCAGCCAGCTGGGTGGCTCTCTTGGCCCCACTCACTGCTGTGACCACATCTCCCCGACTGCAGAGGCACCCAGTGAGCACTGAATGCAGATGCCTAAATGAGTGTGTCTTAATAAGGAACTGAATCCTGTTCCGGGAGCATAATACTTTCAGAGATGTTACCAATGGGCATTATGCCTGTAAATAGGCATCATTAATCCAACTGTTCTAACAGATGCCGTAAAAAATAGGGGCAAAACCTCTGCAGACTTCCAGAGAGAAATTCCACTGGTGCAGACTGTTTGGAACATCTGTGATTTCTGTAATTATTGCTTGTTTTTTTCTGCTCAGATGTGCCCATGCCCAGATAAAGCATTTCCAAAATGATAAACAGAGGAATAAAAGGCTGAAAAGACACTTGTTGTTGATTATTTGCATTTAAGGCGGGGTATAATTAGTTTTAAAATTGCTAAGGCATTGACAGCAAGCAATTGCTGTCTTCAGTCCATCCATAAACAAGCTTCCCAGTTAGCAATTAGAAGAGACCACATATGCCATGGATTACTGTAGCTGTGTAATGACATGGGCTTTACCTTGCTTTTTCTTTGTTTATTTGTTTGGAGTTTTTTCCCTGCGTTTTGATTTCCTCCTCATCCATTCTAGTCAGCACACCTGAGTTCAGAACATCCTTTATTGAAAACAGGAGGTTCACATTGATTGTAACATTTAAAAGAGACCATTTGAGAAGACAGCTTAGGAAATTATAGAGATTGTTAAATTAGAATGCAACCCATTCGCAACAGAGAGGAAAAAGTCAATTCCAGCAAGGGGACATTCTCCCAAATATCATTAGCTGCAAAGGCATGGATTTAAGTAAGAATCTGATGGACTTCTTTCTTAGGTTGCAGTGTGACATACATTTGTCTTTGAAAGGAATATGAAGACACTAATTTCCTATTCAAGGGAAAGGGTCTGGTCTTCTGGAAAAAGTGCTAACAGTAGCAGTTTGGTTTCAGAACTCTCCCAATGGTAAGGAAGTGCTGGCAGAAGTGGAAATGATGTTAAGATGAATTCACAGTGAATGACTGATAGTCAAAACACAGAGAATGACATTACTAGTATTGTCAAAATACAAAGCAAGCCCATAACTTTGCAGGAGGTAAAGGGTTCTCACTTGTATTTGTTTCTTTTACCCCTGAAGAGCTCATAAAAGATGACAGAAATGCTAAATTTTCCTGATTTTGCTTCTCTGTCACAGCTTCTCTGCTTCACTGCCACAATCTTAGGGGCTCCTTCTCTTGCTAATTGCTGGAGAGCTAATGGCACAGTTCTGCCACCCTGGCACAGACACATACACAAATGCTTCCCTCACCGTATACAGACATTATGTCATGTCATCTTTATAATACCTACATAATAAAGGAGAAGTGCCCTAGAAATATTCAATTATAAGTATGTCATTTTTATAGATCTGAAAGTTTTATTGTTTTCAAACTTTCACCTCCACTCATGCAGATAGATTTTTTTTAATAAGTTTGGAAAAATGAATCACAAGCCCATGAGAAATATATCCATTTATTAATGCCTCATGGCCTGCTGTCAAAAGACTGGTGTAGAAACAAGTTAATAGCCTATACATTCTGTTCTGGCAGATTACAGGTTTTTCTTACAAGCGGATTAACACAAAAGCACAATTATGCTTTCAATTGCATTTTTACATATAGCATAGCATAATGTAGAGTTCATCCATGGAATTGCATATTTTTTGTGATATGTTTGGTGAACCTGGAGATTAAAAAGGAACTTGCTGAGACAGAAAGACGAAAAAAAAGGAAGCAAATTTGCCAAAGACACACAAATTGAAAAGGCTAGGAATGCATTTCGTGTTTTTAAAAAAAAAAAAAAAATTAAAATTTTCATTTAGTGTATTACCAAGTGCAGCATCTTGTTTTCCCTCTTTAAGCATCTTTATCACCACTCCTATGAAAGTTCACTAATAAATCAGTCGATTTTATAGATGCATGTACTGGTGCTCCCACCTTTTGTCTTCCATACATGGGTCAACTAATTATACAAGGGGCACAGGCTCTTAATTCTCCCTAGTATGAGATGAGAGCCTGGGGTTTTTTTCAATTTGCAGGAACGTACTCATGCATTCTGCATGGAGAACCCCAGGTTCACAGAACAATGAAAGATCATTTTTATGTTGTGTAGGAAAACTACCCTTTTTTACACCCTGTTGGCAGAACCCTTTTTTACACCCTGCTGGCACATTTCTGCCAAGAGAAATGTATCCCCAGCTTCATGCAGGCGTGAATATTAGCTCCCTAATGACCCAGTCTTGCACTGAGGTGGCAAGGCATGTCAATGCCCCATAATATATGATAAAATACTCTCCTTACAATAAGTAGTAGACGGTGAGCTTCTGCATTGTGGGTAACATGCTCTGTGAGCTACCTCAGGATGGGGAAGAATAAACCCTGCTCTATAATAATATTTAGCATACAGCTGCAACTGATGCAAACCAGGACAGGCCTAGGGGAGAAAGCTGCATATTCCGAGCATATTCCTGCTAGGACAGATGACAGGTGTATCAAATTAACAGAACTGAGATGGTGGGAGTGAGAAACGTGCAGTTCTGCTCTGGGTTGCAAGTGGAAAGTGTCTCTTGCCTCCCTTCTGGAGCCCCTCTGGAGATGCAGCTGCCCCTAATGATGGACTCAGAGTTCCCAGGGGCATGGTGGCTCTCCACTGGATGGATACAGTGTGTAAAGCCACCCTGCTCCCCTGATAAATCACCTGTTTAAAGATGCATGACTAGAGACCAAAAATACTTGACATAACCTCCAGGCAAGAGCTGAGCAGGTAAAAGATGTTGCATGAGCAACATTCTTTTCCCTATGATAAAAAGTTTTTTTTCTTCCCAATTTTTTCCCCCCTCATTATTCTGGAAAGTGAAGAGAAGGGGTCAAAAAGTGATAACAAGAAGCAGTATCTTCATCTACCTAATCAAATTCACTACACTAAAAAATCCATCACATTTACTACTGAGTTGGTTGCTGTGCCATTCAGAGGACTTTTCATGTCTTTTCACAGAGTCACAGAATATTCTGAGCTGGAAGAGACCCACAAGGATCACTGAGTCCAATTCATAAGTAAGTGGCCCATCCAGGGATTTAACTCACAGCATTGGTATTATTAGCACCATGTTTTAACCAGCTGAGCTAATCTCAGGGTCAGGTTTTAACACCCTCCAGCTTCACACTCAGCACTTCTAACATATCCAATATTTTTTCTGATGTTGAGTTTGTCAGTTGCACCTACAAGTTTCATTTATTCCTTGGTTCCACTCGTTACTCACTGTTTGCCAAGCTGGAAGACACACAGCCATCTTCCTTTCACTTTTCTTTTACTTTTCCTTGGATTCCTGCCTCGTGTGTAAGTTAATGCCTTTTGTGGGTGGTTTTCTTATTGTGTTTTGCCTTTGTACATCAAATCTCATAACATTTTTGTTTTTATTGCTAATGTCCCATGTTGAGACTCTTGGCAATATGTACCCCTACTATAAAAGATTCAAAGATATTTCAACACAATCAGATCCCAGTTTCACCAGGACAAGGGATATTTCCTTTGAGAACCCTAGCATAGGAAATAACCACAATCAATCCATAGCCCTTTCTACAAAATATAATTATTGTTCCCTTTGACCAACAAAGAGCAAGACACAGAGTGTGAAGGTAACTGCTGGAGTAAGCCAGATCCTCACAGGATGGAGGTTCACAGTTATTCCAGTGCTCAAACGACCAAAACATCTGCATTGAAAAATAAGTCAGAATGTAGTGCTTAATCACCCTTCACCCATATCAAAAGTCTAAGAGAAAGTTCCTCACTGATTTTGAATCAAGTGACTAGAAATTCACTCAACTTTTGAATCAAGCAAGGAACAATACATGCTTTTAGCATGCAGTGCTTCGTGGAAGATATATTTTGGTACAGATGTCATCCCTGTGGAATTACTGGGATGCAAAACACTTGTAATCAGGAACCAATGAGCCCCGTGGCTGGAGAAAACACAGCTGGAATGGATGAAAACAAATCCTCCCACATTTATCTGTCTAAACTAAGTACATGTACTCACAAACACTGAAAAATGTTATCTTATTCACAATAGCCCAAACTAGGATGTCACCATCCCAGAGTGACCATCTTCAGATAGAGCCTTAGAGATCTTATAGAGAACTGTGACCTCCTATAGAGGATCACAAGGAAGGGAGTCCAGCCCAGATTCTTGAAGCTGAATTAAATATTTTTTTAGCTTGTTCTTTTTAAAAAATTTCTGGGAAATTTCTTTTTTGGGGCAGAAGTAAGGAACAACACAGCTATTTAAACAGTTATTTAGACAGATGGTTTTCCACTTTGGACTTCTTTCTGCCAAAAGAAGGGCTCAAATAGTGTGTGACAGAAAAAAATCCTCCATCAACATATTCCTCTGATCCTGTCTCTCCTGCCAGTCTATAGCCAATTTTTGCTGCTCACATTCAGATCTCCTTTTGTGAGCACAGATTAATCTCATAAATTGAAAGGCAGCTCACCGCACATATTGCCCACAAGACAGAAGCCCACTATATACTATTTATTGAAAGACAGAAAGAATTATTTTTAATTTGTGGAACTCAACTAAGGAGAAGCAGATATAGTTCAGTTAGCAGAGACCAGTGCCTGCATATTAAAAATACATTAAGATCAATAAATGGATAACTGAAACATCTATTAACACATATCCACCTAATATAAAGACCTGCATAGCTGTATAATTGAAATATATTTTCTGTCCATATTTCTGAGATAAAGAATTTAAATGAAAATATAAAGCAAAGACTGATATTGCTCACTGTTAAATATCCAGCAAATAGGATTATTATTTTCTTTTAAAGTGCTTTTTGTCTGAGTGTGCAGCAATACATGACTTCAGATTTGCATCTAGAGAATGCAAATCTCTATCAATCCACTGGGAAATAGATGGAAGAAGGGAGAACAGTTTCTACCAACACTTAACCTCTTGTTTGGAAGGACCTGCTCTTTAGGACTACCAGAGAAATGTCTTTCTTCATACTCTTCCTATCCTTGTCCTTATTTTCCCATCTTTGCCTCCATGATGCTTCCCATGTTTTACTCTCTGAAGCATTAAAGTTGTTATCATTTTCTTTCTGTCCAGAAACTGGAGCACAGTATCATTTTAAGCATATCATGAAGCAGATTTGTGATCAGTGCTGGCATAATGAGGAAAACAGAAGCATAAGGTTTCCTGAGCTAAAAATAGAATTGTAAAAGATTTATCAGTCTTTTTACTATTTATGGTGTGTAGAGACTAAGTGTAAAGGAAAATATTTAGTAAACTAACATTTTGGGGTATTTTAAATATGAATCAAAATGTAATGCAGGCTTTGAGAGTGTCTTGCATCCTTGGAACTGGACTCATTCTGAGACACATTTCTGGTGTACAAGCTTTAGACTCCAGCTCTGCCTCTAAGTTTTGTGGTAGGATCCTGCTCTAAGCATGCACAAGGCTCAGTCTGAACCATAGAATAACTTCCAAAAAGTCAAGTTTAGTACCAAAAAGACAGAGTTTTCTATATTTTTTGCAAGAACCACTTACGTTCAGGGATGGCTCTCTATTTCTGAGGAGACTGGTGGGATACTCCGTGAAAAAAAAGAACCAAGGGAAGGGTACACAGCTTTGGGGAACTCTGATATGACTCCTTAATTTCCTTTTCTTTGCAGTAAAGAAGGGCAGTAAAATACAGTACAGCTTACCAGCAGCTGCCAGCTTTTCACTGCATCACTCCAGAAAACATGAGGATTGAGGCTGAGAGGGACAACCAAAACATCTCTGGAGGTGCCAGGACAGGAGGGGCAAGAGTCAGGAGGACAGTACATTACACAAAACGTTTAGCAACAAGAGACCTGAGGTGAGTGATTAAAGGGAATCCTTCCTGGTTCTACTCTAAGTGTCCTGGTGCCCTGGGGAAGCTCTGCAAAGCTGCTCCCTGGAATTTGGAGAAATCCACCTTAGAGGAAAGTCCCCTTCCAAGCGCTGCCACAGAGCCATCGTAAGCTGCTTGCTGAGAGGGCAAATCACAGTTGTTCTGTTGACTTTGGTGACCAAAGTGAAAAGAAAAAAAGCAAGAAAAAAGAAATCAATTTGGCTTTGGGAAGATTTTGATGAGTCAGAGATGTGCTTGCTGCAGAGACACTGGGATCGAGTTGAGAATACCCTGTCCTTGAAAAGTAATTGGCTAAAGCTCAGACTTTTAAAATATTTTGGCATTGCTGCACTTCATATTGCAACACCCTGCTCCCTGAGGAGCTTCAAGCCTCAGTGAGGTGATGTAAACCACACAGATTTTAAGTGCATGGCAAAAAGCTCCTGAGTTACTATGCAGCAAAACCAGGCCGTGCCCACAGAACAGAACTCCTGGACAAGGAGCCAGACACCAACCGTGCACCAAAGCTGATGGTTACAGGCTTGGTGGTGTCTAAATCCTCATTTTTCTCCAGAAAGGGAATGAGAAAATATTCAAGGCCACACCTAAGTGTCACCAGTGTCTGACGGGTATTGAGTTACACTGATTCTCAGCTGTAGTCAAACCCACTCCTGGTGCTGGGGTCTCCTGAACAAGGTGACCTGCCAAGCTGCCACGCTGAAGTGCCTTCAACGTGCTCTGAAAGGGAGAAAAAAATCATTCACACACACAAAGATAAAAACGATTTTCTTGCAGTTTCATATTATTTTAGCTCGGGATAGAAGAGCTGGCGTTAGCCCACAATGCAGTCAGCTGTGGCGAGTACTCAGCTTATGCTCAGAAAATTACATTAATGCAGCAAACTCTGCGCTTGCAATTAAACCTCATCAACAGCAAGTTAATGTTGTAGCCTCAGTCAATTAGCTGCACAGCTAAAACCACTGTAACTTTGCCTGGAGCACAAGGCAGCAGACCTCAGCAGAGCTCAGCGAGCTCAAGAGAGCAGGGTTAAGGGATACCAGTATCTGTGAATATTGCTCAGTATTTCCTTAACAACTTTCATGTAGGAAATCTCAGTCCCAGGTAAAATCCCAAGTCCCTGCTCACTGGTGTCCCTTTGCTTTTGGAGGAAGCCACCAACACTCAGAATCCCTAAAATTCAGGCAACTGTCACAGGCTGAATATGGACCATAATAACATTATTTTTGACTTCATTTTTTTTTCAGAGAAAAATAACCTTTTTAGTCTAGCACATAATTTTGTTCTTTTTTTCCTTTCTCCTTCAAGAGGAAAACAAGCAGACAGAAACGGAAAGGTCTGGCAATTTATATTGTGGGAATCATAAAAACTGAACATGTTTTCATGTTTCAGGCTTTGTGGTCATAAACTGGGTTTGGAAAAAGAGATATATTTGCTTCTTTTTTTCTTCTTTTTAGATTAATTTTCCTCTCACTGAAAATGACGGCTAACATGTAGGGTTTGGGGAGTTTTTATTAATTTGGAATTTCAGCTTTCTGGTGCAACGGAATTTTTACCACTTTATGAGCTGCAGCTACATCATTGCTGCCATTTATGTCCAGGGTCACCACTCTACTCCGTGATAAATAGGGACATGTAGAAGTCCTATTAGTGAATTTAGATTTATAAGCAGGTTTGAGTGACAGATGCTTGCATGTCATGAATACAAGAGCAGTGAGTTTCTAAAGATGACAGACTGCATTAGGCATATGGATTTATACTGCATAAGAACTACACAGCCACCAGAGACCTCCCAAAGTAGAGGAATATGTAATGTAAAGTTAGAAATGGAAGTCTGTCTCATAGAAGCACACAACCTGAAAGAACCTTAGCCATATCAGTGTTTTGATGGTGCAGGTAATCACAGTAAGAATATCAGAATCTATCTTTAAGCTATTTAGGCTTTTCCCTAGAACACTGCAGAAAGGGAGCTGTAGAAAATTTCATATCCATTTCTTTTTGTGGGAATATTTACTTTTAACTGAAATAGCCTGTCTTCCTCCATGTTTACCTACTGAGATGTAAACTGACAGCAGTGCATGCCAGGCATGTTCATTGAGGGTAAACCTTGATTTTTGATACATTGCTCTCATGTCCCACTAAAAGACAGGCTGCCCTCAGAAAGCAAGAGGTGGCAGCTCATGGAAAAAGGATGCTAAAAGAAACAGGCTGCAGCAGGGTGGGATATGAATAATTACTGGGAGGATAATAAGAGGGGCAGGTTTCAAACAAATCTGCAGTGGACATAAGGCAGAGAAACACTCTCGGTGCCCTCGTGTCTCTTCCGTGTTTCTGCTGGGTAGGTATTTAGCCAACTCCACCTGTCAGTTCTCAATTTAATCCACAAAGTAGTGATGGGAACAGTGGTCACCACTGGCAAAGTGGATGAACTTTTACCTAGCAGGCAAACATCTTGGACTGCCGGCTTTGGGGAATAAACCAGATTTTGAAGATGTGTTGTTTTGTTTCCAGCTGTGGCTAAGTTAAATGCTCAGTATGAAAAAACAGGATAAGAAAAAGTGTCTGAGATTTTTTCCCCTGGTTGCCATCTCAGTGTTGAGATATTTCTCCCTCAATATTTACCACCTTTCTTTTAAATAAGCTAGTTAGGCCTCCCCCCTTCTCATCTTGGGAGATCATTCCAGAAATAAATGGAAGTCACTGCTAGAGGGTTTTATTTTATATTTTGGCTCTATTTCTCTTGGCTCAATTTCATCTCCTGAAGTCAGTGTGGAGAAAAAGATTCAGGGATTTTTTTTTTTAAGGGCAGAAAGGACTCCAGTGATTGTCTAGAATGACATGTCTAAAACAAGGTAGAAGTCTTCACACTACTCATTTTTATTCCATATCCAAGATCCATAATGTTTTTCCCTTGTCTTTTTTTTTTTTTTTTTTGTCTTTTAGGAGAGATAAATCTGATAAATCCAACTTTGAATTTAAAACTTCCAGTGATGGGAATCTACTGCAGCCTTTAGCAAGTTGTTCCAGAGGTTAGTTTGCTCACTATTCAAATTCACGCTTCATTTTTAGTTGGAATTTATTTTGTTTGAACTACCAGTCATTGTTTCACCTTAGTTTGTTACACCGGGGAGCCTTGTCAAATTTATTCCTTCTGCCCTTTCCCTTCCCCCTATGGATAAATTTAGACTGCAATCAGGTCATTCTCCAAGCCTTCTTTGATAACTAAATAGAGTTTCTTGAGTATTTCACAACAAGGCACGTTTCCCAAGCCTGTAAGCATTCATGTGGTTCTTCTCTGAATCCCTTCCAATTCATCAATATCCATCTGAAGTGTAGACACCAGAACCAAATAGTATTCCAGCAGCAATCTCACCAGTGCCAAATGCAGAGTTAATTTAACCTCACTACCCCTGCTGAGTTCTCTCACATTTAAATACTCAAAGGTTACACTAGCTTTTTGAACCATGCTCAGTAAGCATGAAGACTGTGGCCCCCATGACTTCTTTCCTGCCACTGCCTTCAGAAGTCATCCACGCTATGTGCATAACCTATATTTTTACTTTTCAGGCACATAAACTTCGATTTGGCTCAGCTGAAACACATGCTATTTGCTTGATATCTTCAAACAGCCAGATCACTCAGCAATCTGTTCCCTTCCATGCTCCCCCAAGCTCATGTTATTTATAGACTTAATCCATAATTACATTCTGGGTTTTATTTCCAAGTTGTAGATATATTTGTTGAATAGTGTTTTTCTGAGCAGATTCTTGTGGGAAACACAGACATTTGAAAAAAATTCTTTTTTTGTAATTAGATTTTGAGAACCATTGTTTAACAAGGTCTCAATGCATGCAATGTGTGCCTCATTGATTTTGTATCACTCTAGCTTACAAGTACACCATGTGAGTATCATTCCAAATGTCTGAAATCTATTATATCAACAATATTACACTGATAAAACAGATAAAAAATTTCATTTTAAATAATAGTATAAATTCAGTTAAGCAATACCCTTTTCGTAAAAATGTGTTGATTGGCATTTGTCATTCCCCCCTCATTAACTCTTATAACTATAGTTATATTTCAGATGTGCCATTACTTTGCCAGGTACTGATGGTGGGCTGAAAAGCTTGCAATTACCTAAATCAGCCTTCTGTCTTTCTTGAAGTATTGGTACAGTTGTGATTTTATCCAGGTTCTCTGGGATATTCTCTGCCTTCCTCGAATCAATCAATATTGATTGTCGTTGATCGCTACTTTTCTTTTTCTTAGCTGTAAGCTTTCTGTATCTGCTGATTTTAAAGGTTCTCTTTGACACTATCCCACATTGCAGTTGCAATGATTTCTTCATCATGATTATCATCAGTTACGGTTTAACCCCAGCCAAAACACAGCCTCGTTCCAGCCTCTGTGAAGAAAATTAATTCGGCCCTAACCAAAACCAGCACACATCTGATGTTAATATTCATTGACTCCAAAATCTGGGACAGAAAACTTTGCATTAGTAATATGGAGAAAATTTTTATTTCAGTAATTGTGAGAATTCCCAGCTATTTAAATATGCTCTTGTGTTTCTCATGTGTTTCACATAGTTAAACAACAAAAAAAAATTGCATCTGCTGACTACAAATTTCTACATGTGTCTCTGTTTCCATTTAACAGGTATGTACATTTGTACATATAGGCATTCAAATCTGGCTACTTTCTTTTCCATTCAGAGTACAGTTGTGTGGCTTTCTAAGCAGTGGTGTGTTTTGTGCAAAGTCTATGATTGTGACATATTGGCATTTAGTGAAATGTTTGTAAACGAGTCCCAATTATTGTTAACATTTTCCCACTTATAATGTTTTATCCTGGCAAATTTAGCTCATAATTGTTTCTGTCTATGAGAATCTGACCTTTTTAAAGCATGAGGTATAAATATAAATTATTTTTAATTTATTCTGTTTGCATTGAAGACAAGATCATGCACATCTCACTCATGGTTTCCATACTCAATCAAGTGTAGTATTTCCTGTCTCATCTAGGAAAACTTCCTAAAAGCTATTGACTTGAATTTCTATTTTTTGCAGGTAAACTTGCTGTTTAGGTTGATTAGGACTTCCCTGAAGGGTTCATAGCAAAACTCCGCTCAAGTCTAACCAGTAGAAAACAGCAACATCTTTTTTTTAAAAAAGGGTAGACAGGAGCAGTAAGAGGACCATGAAGATAAAACAACACACAAGGAAAGCAGTGTGAGGAAAATTTCAAGCCACTCGGACTTGAGCAAAAATGGGATTGCCATAGAAGGCAGCCCAGAATCAATAGCAAATTTCCTTTTTAATTCCTAGCACTGTCTGCCCTGAAATGTGTCTTTTGATGTTTGTTTCAGTATTCTCTGTGGATTTGGCCTATTCTTAAGTGTTAACTTCAAATTTATATTTAATCCATTTAAAATGCATTTTTACCCCTGTTAACTTACCCATCAACTATTCAGTTTTGAATGAATCTCACAAATAAAATGCGAGAGAAGGAAATAAGAAACAGTATTTGGTACATTGTTCCAGGCCCTTCTGCTTTTTATTATCATCTCAAAATAAAAACTTTTATCTCTACACTTTTTCATCTGAGATCTTTTTTGTATTTGAGGACCTAAGATTTTTCTAAAGACTGAAAAATATCAAGAGATACTAATAAATAGTGAATGGCACAAAGTCTTTCTTCTTACACACATTAACAATAGGTGAGGGTACACTCGTGGGGCTGTGACAAAGTGTGTATGCAAAAGGAGGGCATACACTTTAATATAATATATTCTTTGTTCACTAGTATATCTCGTTCAAGAGAAAAAGTTATTTACACGCATGCAAACAGAAATGTGTCTGCACAAACCTGTGATGGCACCATCTTACCCAGATGAAAAAGAAATCAAACTAACAACCTCAAGATCCAGAAGCACAATACTCAATAGCAAAAGCCAGACACTGAACTCGGTATTGTAAGAACAGGTAATACCAGAATAAATCTCATACAGATTGTCAGTGGGTTACATAAATGTGTGAAAAAGAATGTGTTTCTCTATAAGCTCAATTTCCTCATAAAAAGGCTTGAAGATTAGTTAGGAAATACTAGAATTCGGTCTCAGAGTTTTGCAGGAAAAAGAGTGTTTTTTCTAAATATCAGTAGATAAGGAGTCAGGCTGATGTCCTAATAAGGTTGGGATGACTACAGTGAATTGATACCTTTTTAGCTGCATAAAAAATGAGGAGTGATGGCTAGAGGTAGTACTTACCCTCACTAAAAATTGGGAATTATACAATGTTTTTTATTCCCTGAAGCTGGAGAGGATACAGATTTTTTGCTGTAAGCTTGGTTGAAGAAAAACCTTTGCACTTCTGCTGCATGACGTTGAATGAAATGCAGCTGTAATTAGATCAGATAAAGCAAAATGCGAGAGAGGACCAGACTGTCTGCATTGTTCGAGGTAATCTGTTCCCCTAGGCTGTGCCTGTGTTTGTGCTTCACACTTTTGGAGTTTGCTCTTACAGTTATGGCAACCTGCTGGCCATCTAGTGCCAGGTACCATTTTGCAAACATGAGTCTCTTGATATTAAAATTGCTCCTGAGACCCCCAAACTTGTTCATAAGAGGGAAACATTGGCCCCTCCTAGTTCATATCTGCTCTTTCTGCCAGTGGTGTAACTTCTCTTGTGTGCAATGATCTCTTCTTTCCATTTTATTTGCCTTATTTCTTCCAGGCTAAGGTCCTCTTATTAATGTAGGAACAGTGTTTCTCCTTAGGACAGTGAGCAGAGGTATAGAGGCACATATGGATAATTATTGTTGTTCTATAAAAAATGGGGATAGAAGATGTGTATTTGAATTGTGAGTATACAAAATTGCTTGATGGTTTTCATACCCTGGATTGGTTTTTTTCACATTTACTCTAAAGTAGTTGTTACACAGTGTTTTCTTGTGTATATCAGGGAAGTTACTTGTGCCATGAGGACTTCAGATGAGTCTCAATCACAAGATTAAAATCATAATCTGAGTTTGAAGATCTCTAGTGTAGAAGTGGAGGTTTTGACACATCACAATACGAAGTCACAAACCTAGGGGGTCACTGGATTGGGGATTCAAATTTTTGTGTGGTTTCTGCATCACAAGATCTAATGTCTCTCTAGGTGCTGTTCAGTCAGACAGCTCCTAAACTTTATAATCTTATATGAACAAGGTCAGCTAAAAGGCTATTGCCATTGCCAATTTACAGAATTAAGGTTCTAAAGATTTTAAATGAGTTGCTGAGCATCAGCAAGTCATCTATGTCAGACCCAGAATTTGAGCACAGACTTGTTACCCTTAATTCCAAAAGTATTTCTAAAAGCCTCTTTAATGGCCATCCTGGAAACAAACTTACTGAGTGATTTTATGGTGATTCACCATAAAAATGTTCATTAAGATGTGTGACCAAAGGCTCAATCAACCTGTAACTGCAAAAGTGTTTTAGGTGGCCCAGGGCCCCTGCTCAGCTGATGCTCATTCCTTCTCCTTCTGGGTCTCATACACACTTCAATAAAACAAATCAACATCTGCTTTACTGCAGCTATCCTTCAAGGGCTTGAGTTTTTAAATGAGAATTCAGACTTTCCGATCTGAATTTGCCAGAGGCACAGGGAAAGAGGAGAAGGTATCCCTGTCTGTATAACTGTTGAAGAGATGGCTGTGGAGTTGATCATCTCTTCACAATCTCTAACAATAAACATTCCACTTTATTGTGTTACATGCAGCCCACGAGTGTAAGGCATGAAGCAGGGAAGGCAGGGAGGTCAGAGGAAGGAAGGCACTTCCACTGAATGATAAGAGGGCACTGTAGCAGCAGAACTAAGCTCCAGAATAATAATAATTTTTAAAAAAGGTAAGCCAAAAGACAGGCAAGCAGGCTCAAGGATTGTTTATTGTCCGGGAAGAGAGAGGATTTTTTATGCAGCAGAGCAGAACAGGCTGACTAAATTATAACCTTAGCCCCCAGCAGCAATCAAAGAACTAAAGAGGATAAAAGGAATTCAGAGGGAAAGGAAGGAATGTAAAAGAAACAGAAATTCATAAAGAGCCTTTATCAACGTGGGTGAGAAAGCACAGAACTTGAGGAGTAAAATAAGAAGATAGAAACAAGTTAGAAGAAAATGAGAAGTAGATGAAAAAATGATGAGCTCTGGATGCATTCAAATGAAGGATGTTTTTGTAAAATTCTCAGACATATTCACCATGTGCACACTATGAAGCTGTGCTGGTCATATGAACTGGAATCACGAACGAAAAATTACTACTGAAAGTTTTTATTTTACATATAGTGCTTATTCAAACAACATCATCTTCACACCCATCAGCTTTCTGGAAATTCAGCAAGAGTCTTTCATACGCTGTCTAGGATTTATCTACACCAATATATTTCAGTAAATAAAATAAAAAAAAAGTTGAAAATTGAGAAAATATTCAGCATAAATAAAAACCCCAGACACCCGCAAAATTCATGTAAAATTTATTTCTCAGCCAGCTAGTTTAAAAGAGTCCTGGAGTTTAACATCAGCTTAAACTGATCCTTTACCAAATGACTCTGTATGCACACACCAGGAAAGACACCTTAAGAAAAGCTTTCAAGGAAAAGATTCCTAAGTTACTACTCACCCTCACATTATAAATGGTTCAGTAATAGCAAAAATAACCCATAATAAGGAGCAATTATCTAAAATGTTTCTGAAAGGATGTGTTGAGCTTACTGAAATACATACACTTACTGACACAATAAATCATTGATTGTAATGCTCTTTTGGCCTTAAAATCCTCAAGAGGTGTCTTAACAGCAGCATGCATTATATGAACTGGATGGAGGATGGAGGCTGTGTCTGGCAGATACTTCCTTCTACCAGGAAGTTGGTTAGTTTTTTAAACCATTTTTATGGAGCCTTCTCTCTTTTATGATTGCTGGATTAAGATCATAATAAAGTTCTGCTAGTTAAACTATCCGGCTATAGCAAACCTATAACTTTGTAGCACTACTGCCACCATGAAAAAGAAATTTCATATATGGCAAAGCATGTGCTCTTTAACTAACTTTATACTCTCTTCCACTGTTTTTTTTTTTAATGGTAAGTAACAAGTTTCTCTAAAGAAGTCCTGTAGTGTCCATCATGAGAAGCTGTTAAATGACATCTTTCCATTTCCAAGTGCTCTTGGACTCTCCCTCATAGTTCTGCTTCTGCACAGATAGAGGTGGTACCAGATAATGTCAAATACTGCAAGTAGATCTCTATACACAGGGTACGTGCCCAGGGGCAGACTAACACCTGATGTAGCTAATGAGGTGAATGCTCTTCTGGGATCTCCACCAGACCTCTGGGACAATTAGTGACCCTGGAAGAATCCACACCATTTTTTACATAAGACTCCAGAGGTGAAAGATGTGAATGGAATGAAGGGACACTACATAAATTTATTGATTTTTCACACCATAAAAAAAAAGACCAAGTGCAGATTCCTTCTGGATGCATGTACAAGACTGATAAAGCATCAATTAAAAAGACACAAAATTGACTAAGAACCAGCTCGAATGAATTCCCTCACACCTGCAAAATAAAATTCAACCTTCTCCAACTCCTGGCCTCCAGCAAAAGCCTGAATGAGTAGATAAGGTTTACAATATGTCAGGGAGCTTAAAAAAATAACTTTGTCAGATCAATAGAATGAGAAAGAAAATCCCAGCACTGAAGTCACCTACTTGGAAGGATTAGAGTACACAGTGGAACCATGACAGAAAGTCCTGGGGAGGATATTGAGCTCTTTCACTGTACCTGATGGGACCTGTAGCTCAAATGCCTCCAACTACCTTTGTAAATGAAGCATCTTGAGAATAATGCCTTTTATAGGATGCACCTCCCGTGCTTCTGGTAAAAGGAAATTATCTATTTGGGGCTTATGAGAGTATAAATAATTTCTGGAGATCCAGTAAGTGGTGGAGATGTACTCCAGAGGAAAAAGGCTGGAGGGTCCACACTCAGGGCAAAAGTTTCCTGGTTTAACTGTGAAAGATTTTGAAATGTTTTGGGAAAAAAAAAAAAAAGCTTTTATTTTCTTAACTTAACAGACACATTTGCTGACATGAATGTAGTATTTAACTACTGAGGATTTAGTTCAAAAGTGACCTTTCTCTTCTGTTTTTACAGGAATCTTTCGATCAGCTATATGGGTGCTATAGAGCACTTGAAATACAAATAAAAAGGGCAAGGACTTATGCTTCAGCTCCAGATCCCAGCAGGACTGATACAGAAAAATACAGGAAATATCTCCGCTGCTGGGAAAGTCAATAGTAAAGACGGAGACTTCAAAAGAAATCAATAGCGTGACAACAGCGCTGCAGAACGGACCTGCCTGTTAGAAGTGATATCTCTTTGCCTGCTGACATACACGGTATTTTTAATCTAATGATTTCAGCTACAGGACTCATGTGTCTCAAAATCATGACGTGAGTTTAAAAGGAGAAAAGTTTTTAAAAAAAGTGTGTTTTTTGTTTTGGCATTTCAGGGTTTTTTCGGGTACCTTAGGTTTTTGTTTCATTTTGTTTTTTTTTTAAAAAAAGGAATATACCTTGTAGCTTTTTGCTCACAGCTCACATGTTCATTTTTTTTATGTGACTATGAGGGGTCAAAACCAACTTTACTTTTTAATGAAAGTTGATGGTAGTCATAACAATATTTCAGAGATGACTGTTAAGAAAAATAACAAAATCAGTGAAGTGAAATACGTTAAGTTTGCAATACCAAATATCTATTACTCCATTCTTTCCTCTTTTACTCTTGTCCATTAGAGTACAAATTCAGGACATTCAATCAGAAAGGCACATATGAAACAGTAGTGTTCAACCTTGGAAATAGATTTCATTAGACTCTTATTATAGCTTATAAGGCTATTTAAACTATTATTTATTCTGCTGCAGTTAGCCCTTTTTTGAAGGAGAAGTAAATGGCTCTCCTAAGCATAGCAGTCACCTACAAAATTATCACTGTAGAGCAGATCAGTTTGCAGTAAAATATATTTATTCTTGAGGATGCTGTGGGATTTGAGGTCAGTGCTTTGCACCAGTCACCGCTAAGAGTTGTTGGGTGTATTCCCCTCAAGCCATGGGCAAGGAGCCATGGGCATTTCTGTGATGGTCTGAGGTACTGCTGGGCAAGAACAACAAAGGAGGATCAGGTCAGTGTGCATGAGCTTTCTTCATTTGCTGTGGTTAAATTCACTATCTAGTACCTATTGCCAAATCCTGGCCTCCAGAAAAAATTGGGAATGACACAGACCACTTCTGCTCCCTGGAACTGACACCCAATAGCAAATGAAGGATGGAGAAATGCTGACACCCAGGAGAGAGATCTGCAAAGTGGTTGTGAGAGGCAGTTCAGACAAACATCAGCAGCAAGTCCTGCAGGGATCAGAGGATGTGAGTTCACTACAGTGAAAGGTGACACCTGGTAGAGACCAGGGGCATGGGGTCCTGGCTGTGGGCTGGCTTCTCTTCCATTCCCCCACCTGGGCAAGTGGCCTGAAGCCACAAAGGCTGGCAGAATCAGTATCTCAGAATCAGTATGAGCTGATTATGAGACTTCACCTTTCTAAACTTCAACATCCTCCTGCTCTCTGAATGTTTCTTTCAAGGTGCAAAAAAGGCTTGGCATAGTGATATCCATCTCAAGCTATCTTAATGGCCTAGAGGAATAGCACATCCTGCCTGAAAACTGACTGACTGAACTATACTTAGCGTGCTTAGATATGCCTTTAAAACCTGTGGTGATCCTTCCTATTAGACATTTCTTTTCTAAAGCCTAACCTGGATCTCTCTATCTTAGCAATGTAAGCCCACAAGTCCTCATCCTCTCCACATAATGATCAAAACCCTTTCTCTGTGCATCCCTCAGATGTCTCTCAAGCCTTGTGTCTTCCCCATGCTATCATTTCCATGCTTCTTCTGAAGCCACTAACCAAAAAAAAACCCCACCAAATGTCAGGGACTAGCAGTCTGGGCTACCCTCACAGAGACCTGTCGGGTCAGATGGTTGAACTGGGCAGAGGCCCAAAGACTTACTTTAATGGATGGGATGTATTTTCTGGTGACTGATTGCTTCCTCAATAAATTAGGCAAACACTTCTCCACTGAATCCAGTGACTGATTGAGGAGCCCTTAGAACAGTAAATCCATTCCTCTGTCATTTTTCTGGACAGTAATGGTACTGCTGTAGTCACAGAAAAATATAGAGCTGCCCTTTGCATTGACGACATCCTCCTTTAAAGCAGAAGTTACAGTTGCTAAAGCAGCACTTTTGTGGACACAGTAAAAAATCATTAGTCTTGGCGTCTTCTCAGTCATTATTACCACCGAGGACATCAAGCCAGGCTTGAGGGATGTGCACAGTCAAGAGTTCAGCATAGCCTGGAGGTCATACATGAGTAATGTTTTATTTCCTGAGAGATTTAAAGTATAAACCTTTTGTGTTCCTCAAAAAATGCAAAGGGTGGATTATTTATTCGTAGGTTCCCAAGTACTTTCATTTTTGTGTTGTCATGCATGTTAGAAACTAAAAATACCTATGGAAATCCCACAGTTAAACAAAAAATGAAGCACCATCTTGGCAGCAAAGAAATGTGAGATGTAACCACCAGAGACAGCTGAAAAATCATCTTGTTACCACATCAAACCGGTTAAAAGTGCATTAAAAAATGAGGAAGCATGCTTTCCTCACCATATCCTTCAAGTTGTAGGTTTAAACAACTTAATACAGTACTGTAAGAGAAGAATAACAGAAAATGTATCCCAAAGGTCCTCTCTTTTCTAATAATTCTGATTCCTCGTCTCCCACGGTCTTCACTGTTTCTGCTAATAGTCCCCCACCTCTGTGTCTGCCTTGGCTCACGTTCCATAAGGATTTTTCAAATCCTAATAAAGGGATGTAGTTTGTCAGAACTGCAGTGCACTCATACGAAAATACATAAAATTGTATTAATAATGATACAGTACCCTCATGTTCCCTTCAAGGACCAATTTGCAGACCCTAACCAAAAGCAGAATCCTTTTGTGTCAGACGCTACAGAGATATATCAGAAAATACAGACCTCATAGCAAAGCTGTAAAAGTCCATGGAGAGACACACAATCTGGCACCTTTACCTTCAGGAGATAATTATTTTACCTTGAAAAAGGCACAAAAGTGTCTTTATATTTAAAAAAAAAAAATCAAAGGGACATATAATTCAAGAGTAGAACAATTTCCTATTATTCCTATGGCTAGCAAAAAGCTGAATGACTTTGAGTGCAGTTGGGTTCTCACGAGAACCACCACTCTACTTGATTGACAGGGAAAATTATATCCTTTAATTCACCTTTCCCTCAGAGAGGGAACAGGCGAGGATGAGAGCAGGTACCAAGCACATTGTGACACTGCAGTGTCCCACAGAGCATTGGGCAGCATGACCTGATGGGACTCCATCCCATATCTGTGTTCCCACACACAATCTGCCTAAGGCTGCCCACTGGGATGGCTAATTACTGCTCTGATAGCAAACCTCCAGGTGCCTGTGCAAGCAGAGTCTCAGCTGAGGTCACCAGTTCTTGCCACTGCTGAACAAAGCATGCAGAAGTCACTCACTTCCCTCCATCCCTGCCAGCTTGAGGTGGATTCAAACCAGGACCTATAAGAAAGGTGAAAAGCACCTGAAGCCCATTAGGATCAGTGTTTCTGAGAGCCTTGTTTAATTAAACTTGAAATTGTGGTGATTACTCTTCATTGTCAGTGAGGTTGAATAAGGCAGGGTTTATATGTTGTCCCCTACACCTTTGTGCTCATGCAAACACAACTCTCTTTCTTCCTGGTCATGGTTTTTTCAAGAAAAATGCTCACAGTTGGTAGCAAAGTTATGTTCTCTTCATCTCCAAATACAAAGCCACTGTGTGAAGATCCTCCATCAAGGTGGACATGGGCAAAGTCTACTGTAATAGCTGGTCAGATCCCAGAACTAAACAGAATTCAAGGAGCTCCTTTTAGAGGCAGGAAAATCAGTGGTTGGGGAAGTAGAAGACCATAGAAGAAATGGTCTTAGTGTTTTGAGAAGCATGCACCTTCCCTCAAGGCAATAGCCCCATAGCTGATATTAGCAGACATGATTCTGTCTGGAAACAGGAATAAAACTATGCCTGTCTCTCATGAGAACCCATCTGCCCTCACTCAGTCCCTATTTCAACACACTTTGAAATGCCTGAGAACCCATAACAACATGTTAGTTGGTATAGGTGGGAAAACTGAGGCACAAAGTCACTGAACTAAAGAAAGGAATTGAAAACATTTTTTCTGAATCCAAAAATAGTCTGTAGATTTCCTCCTATGTCTAAAAGATCCAGAATGCACAGAACAAGTACTACCACTACTGAAGACTAATTCAAATGGGGATTTGTTCCGCTAATTACACCTCTTACCTTTGAAGTTTTGCTTGGGCACACCAACCTTCCCTTGCTGGCTGAAATAGTTGCCTTCTGTTGTTATGTGCTGCCTTTTCATTTCTGGCAATTCCCTGCTTGTTCTTGTTTTTTAATGGTGAGTTAACTCATGGACCTGAAATGAGTGGAGTGCTAAGTGGGTCAGCCCCCTTCTCTGACAGTAATTTATGATATACTGCCTGGTCACTGCAGCTTGGTGCTTACTGAGGGTCTGACCCCCATCATCTAGAGTGAGTGTTTCATATTCTCAAGCAGTTGCAGCTCCAACAAAATACCCCTCAATTCACTCAGCAAAGCTGATCTGTGGGGACAGAAGTCGGAGTACAAATGTCAGGAACTGAATAATAATCGATAGCTCTGTGGTGAATTTCCATGAAGAAATAATGTCAGATATTTTTAGTAATTACAGCTAAGTCTCAATTCTTACCACATACATAGATGAAATACATCTGTTTGCACTACGATGTGAAGTTAATCTCATCATTATTAATTCTTCTCGTATTTATCTTAATATTGTTAATTACATGGGACTTGCTGGGTATGAGTACAAAAGCGTATGTAATTTGTCTTTTTTCCAAGAATTTCCAGTGCAATTTACCATTAATTACTTGCTGCTTAATACAACAACCTCCCCCAAAGAATAATTTCAGCATTATTATGGCATCTTAGAACAGTTGCTAAGGCTTTTTATTCTGCCTAATATGTCATTACCAAGAAGGGTGAAAAAAACCCTACAGCCATTCTTACATTCTAAATGGTATGCTAATAGACAGCAAAATTTGGATAATTTAACAAGATAAAGGCTGTCCTTGAACTTTACTTATTAATGATAGATCCAATCTTAATTTTAATGATTTATGAGCATGCTTATATAGCATATTCTCCAGTGTGGGCCTTATCCAGTGCTTTGGACAGATTTTCTTTGGCTTTAATGTCATTTTAATAGGCACTTTATGACCTGAGTGTTAAAAAGGAACATGTTCTGGCCAGAAGCTGCTTTGTATTGCATAGAGCATTTAGCACATTTCTAGAGGGAGTAGTTCAGCTCTAATGTGGAGAAAGAGCAAGTTGTATAGTGTAAATAGTACTCAACTTTGATGTCTTTATAGAAGACTTAGACTTGAAGGCTGAGGTCTTTGTAGGTTTTAGATGTAGCCATTGCATGATTAAAATGGTGCATGTGATCATGACTGGATTCCGTTTAAAATTAATGGAAGAATTACAAAAAGTAGTTTTATGACAAAAACTTCCAAGGATTAATTTTGAGAAATCCTAGGTGTGTCTAAATAAAAGGCAAGCTTGGGCACAAACTGGGAGTGTAGTCCCCTGATGCTCCAGGGTGAGGAGCTGATGGAAGATAATTCTGGCCCCTTCCTTTATTCCCATGTGTCAGCTCCCCTCCCATGGAAACTGGTGTGTTGTGCACAAGCATGAGTGGAGAGACAATGCATGTTCAGGGCACACTCCAGCTTGGATAGAAGCAATTGAAATCAAGACCATTCTTGAGTCCAAAATTACAGATAAACAAGGAATATTGGAAACTCAGGGCTGTGCTCTTGGAAAACTCACAGAGTGTCTTGAATCTGCAGCTCAAACAAGGAGGAAAAACCTTCCAGACATCTGGGGTTTTATGTGCCCCCGAAGATGCTGACTGACAGGACACTAACCCTGGGAAAAGCCCCTTTTTTTCTCTCTGAATCTTGAGCTCCAGCTTCAACAGCATCACCAAAATCAGCACACAGAAACTGCAGCCCTGCCAAAAATCCAGCCAAGAAATAACTACTGCAGAGGATCACACCACCATCACATGCAACAGAGGAAGATTGTTTGCCCATTAGCTCTGCTCTCAGCTCTCTGACCTCCTTTTGCACTGATTCCTCTTCCCTCCATGGAGCAATTGCTAGCAATAATTGTTAGCAGCAATTAAAGCAAATGCGAGAGAGTAGCAAGAGAGCTTCGAGTGCTGCTGAGATTCCCTAAGAATTTATCAGACATTGATATGGCTCCCAGGTTGCTCCAACTGTGAATTACCTAAGAAACTGACAACCACAACTGGAGATGTCTGTCTGGCCTGTGGTGCATCATAGCTCAGTTGTAGGGTTTTATTCTTTTCTTTCTGAATTTTTAAATTTACCTTTTAAACCTGAACATAGCTCCCTTCAATCTAAGTGACAATTTCTATGATTCTGAAATTCAGTGTTGGATTAGTAACCAAAATATTGTAAATAAACTCAGAAGGCACCATAATTTCACTTAACTTCCGTGTACTATTCATCCACCCATGTTACAACTGACTAAAATTCAGATTTTCAAACTGAGCTGACTAAAAGGCTGAAGCTTCAAGGTTTTCCACAAACCAAGTTTCCAACAACTTAATAATGCCAAAATGTCTGTGTAAAACTGTTTGCAAGGGATTGGATTAGACTGAGCTAACTAAATTGTGCATTATTATATTGTGAAGCTGAAGCGCTGCTCCTGAGCCTCTCCAAAACGAAGCACAGAAAAGTCCCATGTAATCAAGACTTGTCTGTGAAATATAGCAGCTTAGTCAGATCCCCATTTCCTCACAGAAAACTTTTCCATTAGAAGAATACTTCAGCAGTACCTGGCTGGTCCCACAGCAGCAGTTTTTCCAGAATTGAAGATGATTTTGATGAGAAAGGAGTAGAAAGGCATATTTAGGCCTGTAAAACCTGGAGCAAGAAGAGCTGATGATACCATTTTGTTCTGCTTCAGTATTGCCTACTCCAGAATTTCAAATAGTTTACTCAACAACTTCTATGGGGAAAAAAACCCAAACAAACTAACAAAAACAAACTGAGACTTTAAAAGCAAATGAATTGTGGAGCAAATATCTTGGAAGCATTGGAGACACAAGAGCATCAGATCCTAGGAAAAGAAGAAACTGAAATGAAACAAGGAGGACTAGACAAATCTTCATATGTTTTACAGACTTCTATTGCGTATAAGAGACATGAAATGCCTTACATTTGCCCAAAATTAGTTGTAATACAGGTTAAGTAAATGTGACAAATAGACAACTTGTTCCCTCAAAGATGGGAGGGGGAGATCTTTGCATTGTGGTGATACCTCCCCCCCACCCCCCAAAAAAAAGAAAAAAAAAAGTGATCTATCTACATTTTGTTAAAATGAGGTTGATATTTGTAAATTTATCAGATGCAGACATCCTGGTACAAAGACACCATTGTCTAGGAACTTTCCCATTGTTTCACAGGAACTTTGAAGAGATATTGGTGTGATGCCGGAATCATCCTACTTATGAAGTTCAAAAATTTAAGCTAAATGAGAATATCCAACAGTGTTGCCTCTCTGAAAAGCTTCTGACATTCAGTTGATCTTATGATGTGAAGTTGATTGCTTCTGACTCCATCCATTAAAGGTCACTGGTTCGAATTCCCCTTCTCGCTCTGTCTCACACATGCATGCACACACACTAATATTTTCTCTTATTGTCTGCATATTTTCTGTGGAATAGAGCAAAGCCAGACACCAGCTCAGTATATTTCAGAGGATATGACACCATTCCCGAGAAGGATTATGCTGAAATGTTGCTATCACTCAGCACTTGTAGCATCTCTGGGTATTTGGTGTTCACTTATCACATTTTTCCTTGGGTCCCGCCAAGTCAGCCGCTATACATCTTGCATCTTCCAAACAGATAAGTCACCTGCACTCTGTCACGCTCTTCTCAGAGGTGCTTTTCCTATGGTAATGCCTTCCATGTGAGCTACGACATTTTTTAGAAGCTGTCCTCTCATTCCAAGCAGCCTCCAAGCCTGATCATTGAGCAAGTGTCACTTAAAAAGCATCACATGAATTCTTTAATTATTTACAAAAGCCCAATTAGATTTACGATAAGAGTGAAAGTCTCCTATGCTGATTTCACGGAGTGGGAATGCATGATCATTAGGAACACGTGTATTTCAATTAGTCAGGCTCATATTACATTGAATTCTGAATCAGAGAGTCTTCTTTTCTCATAAACATGCTCGTGCTGGATATTGTTTCTCTCTGAATACATGTAATTACAGTTTACATTGGTGCCTTTTGAGATACAGCAAAGTAGGCAGATGTGTAAAACACACACCTTTTGCTAATGCAGGGGTACCCTGCCTGAGGTGCAATCCTGATCTTTTGTGGAGCATTTTGCCTCTGGAGGATGAAATGGAGATTGTCTTTTCGAGCTGCAGGTGGATAATTTTTCAGTCATGCAGTCAGGAAAATCATTGAAAAGAGATAATTACAAACCATGGACAGATGATGGGGTTTGTTTTCCATCAAAACCAGATGCCAAATGTCCTTTTATTCAAGATCACTAGGCATTTCACTACTTAGTGGTGCTTAGACAGAAATAGAGCTTTTTTTACTTTAACACAAATAACATATTGTGGGGTTTAGGTTTTGAGGTAAAATCTGCAGTGAATGGTTATAAGTAGTACATAAAATATATATTATTCAGGGTCCCAATACCTATTCTTCAATGAGCTCACAGAGAGTATATTCATTAAAGTCAGCCTTTCCCAAAGTCTTTCCCAAAAAGAAACTTTAAAAATGGCTATTTCATGGACAGTTCTTTCTGTAGATATTTGCTATTGAAATTTTTTACAGTAATGGTGACCAGGACGGAGCACAATACACAAACAGGTAGGATTGATTTGTAGGGAATACAATAAAACCCAGGAACGTAAGGCATGATTTCTCATCAGAATGATATTGTTCCAAAGACTTTTCTCTTTTCCGTTATCTAGGCATAAAGTTCATCTATTTCTTTTTTGAAGTGCACCCCATTAAAATATGCTTTATGCTTTGATACCTTTTCTGTAGGCTTTCCTGTCCTATTCAAATTTCCCAGGTCTGCCAAAAAGCCTGGATGAGCTGAATTGAACTCTGATGTAATCAGCAACACCCAGCTTACACAGAACTGGATGTGTCTTGACATTTTTTGCTGTTTTCAATCAGAGCTTCTGTTTAGGGGCATTCAGATTTAGTATTTGTAATATCTCTTTCCTCAGGCAGAACTTCTTTCCTTGTAAGAGCTTTTTATTTACTGACTGCCACCACCAGCTGTGGGGACAGGGATTAATGCTTCTGTCAGGATCTGTAGGTTTAGAATGTGGGGGAACAGGATTTAATTCCAGCAGTACATAGAGAGGCAATAATTCAGTTGCTAAAAGCTGGTGAGTTGAGCATGCACAGGGCTGCCAGGTATGAGTTTCTCACCTGTTAGACATGTTCTTCTTGATAGAGGATTTTCTAGGACATCTCAAAGGACACAATACCCTTAGTTAGGTAACTGAGTCCCTTCTAAGGTTACTGTAATGGTAACTGGCAACAGAAGAGAGTGAAGTCTACGGAAGACAAAATCATAGATAGCCTTTTATGCAACTTTCCAGCTGCATAAAATCCAAACTCTGAATAGACAGCCTTTACATTCCATCCCTTCTAATCATAGAACATCTTACATTGCAAAAATCATATTTAACCCAAATCCAAAGAAATCCAAAGGTTTGGAGAAGCCCTTTAATGAAATAGATTCCACAGACCCTGGTCAAACTTCAAATATTTTCAGTACTATTTACATCCAAATATTTGTTTGGCACCTTACAGTGGTTTGAGGCACACCTTGGAGTTGGGTCTGAAAATTTGACTCTCTGTATCGTTCTATAAATGCATCCTTTGGGTCATATAAACTTAATGCTTTTAAATGTTTTGTCATTGGATATTTCTCTGATTTATGACATCCATTTCAGAGAGACATTTCCTTTAAGACCAATGCCTTTTTCATTCTGAATGCTGAGGGATAACATCAGAGGACAGAAAGAAGGGGCATTTCTACTACCTACTGAGTATCTTTTGCCGAAAAACTAAAAACTCACAGGAAAATATTCCTCCCATCAGAGTTCCTTCCTCTTATTTTATATTTCAAACTCCTTATATTGGTGCTGCTGTTCTATCCCAGAATTAATTTAATAAGCATTCATATGCCAGTAATGCATGACAGTGTCGCATTTTCCGTCTGGTGGAAAGCAAGTGAGCCCAAGGACAACTTCAAATGCTCTATTTCTTTTTTTTTTGTGATACAAGTGGGCTGTGATACCTCTAGCTACATCTTTTTCCCAACCAAACACGTATCACCCCACTTTGGATAGTTCTTATGGATTCAGACAGAAAAATCTAATTTACAATTGAACTGAAAAAGCAATTTTGGGACTAGAAATGTTTGAATTATTTCTATTTATCTGGAGACATTCAGTCTTGTCAAGAACCATTGCTCATAAAAGAGCAAACAAATACAGCTGGTCTATCACAAGAAAAGTTCGATCCTGCTTTGTTATGGATGAAATAGAAGTATCCCTCTTCAATATCTGCCCTTACAGCCCTTAGTACAACACATTTTTGCATTGCTAAGGCTGCTGGTCCTGCCATGTGCCTCAAGATCACTGTGACTAACAAGGCATGCAAATTTTTTCATCTGAGCCTGCCTGCTCTCACAGCAGCTGCCAGTCCAGGTCACCTGTCCCAGGGCAGAATGCTTGGCTGTGTTATCTTAACATGCATCCCAATTTCAAGGGAGAAACCAGTTATGAGAAGCTCAGTAAACAGGCTTGATCTAAAGACAGAAGCTACCTGAGGTGCAGCAGAGAGCACTCACTGTCACAGTACTCAAACCCTTCAAGCTCATTATGGTTTTTCCCTTACACCCAATTTGAGCATCACAGCTGTGATACCTCATTTTATTGTAGGAGCTAAAGTGACTTACCAAAGGTCACCTGGGAATTCCCTTCATGCCTTCATATCTGCCTTTGTTGTCTTCCTTTCAGTCTTTAGCTTACATTGCTATTTACCATTATTAGCAATTCAGTTTTTCTCTTTGATGTACAGAACTTTTCCCTGAGAGGAGGTTGATTTCCACCAACTCTCAACCCGTCAATTCACCAACAATTCTATTTGTAGTTAAGTATCTCTAGTTTTGAAGAGTTCCATCATTTAGTCTAAATTTCCTCTCTGACTCTCCCTAGAGACTTTAGATTAAACTAATTCCTGTGGAAACAGCTCACATTGCTGATTAATGTGAACAGGGTATCTCCTTTGCCAGCACTTTGTTATTTCATGGATTTTGCCGTTAGTTAGAACTGTGGTTGGAAATTTTCAAAGCTGTGTTCCTTTTGATGTAGCAAGGGCAGACAAGGCCAGTGACTGAAGTATAAGCCCATGAAAGCTGAGCACCTGATTAACAGAGAGTTGCTGTGTTCAGAAAGTCACTGGGCAGCTCAGACTCTTCTCTCCACTCCTCAATAGAGTTGTTAGAAATGAAGAGGAAAATATTACCTTAAAACCAGATTTGAGCGCTATGGAAGGAGTTAGGCTCCTTTTTAGGTATGTTTTTCCAACTAATACTCTTGCGTAGCTTAAAATTATCCTGACAGAAAAACAATTGAGGCAGCTTTTAAACTAATGACACAATCCCATGGATAATTTCCCCTAAATAGCACAGAGATGTGACTGAATGATCCTATATATCATTGTGGGAAGCAATTTTCCTCAATGAGTTCTACCTGCTGGATATTGCAATGCATTACAGAGTGAGTAAAAGCCTTCCTCTGAAATCAGATTCAAACTGGCTTTGGAGCAAAACTTAAACCCTGAGGGTGAGAGAGCCATGATGATATTTAACATCTCCCTTTGATTCACAGCTTCCACACATTCCTTCCCACACCTGGCAACTCCTGATGTGAGTTATTCCCATGAGCTCCATGGCTTTCAGACTGTCTTCACAGGTGTTATTGAGCTTAACATGGGCTTTATTGCTTCTTGATATGTTGCCTAGCATTTCACAGATGCCTTTACAGTGTTCTCCTGCATCAGGTTCTTGGGTCTTCAGAAAATCTTTCCCCTCCTTACTGCCCAGCTCAAGGGAGATGACAATTTCCTGGATGATGATTTCATGTATTGCAGAACACCACATACTTGTTTATGTATCTCATTGATATGTTTTCCATTGCAACAGTTTGGCCAAGTCAAGTAGAGGAGAACTGACTAAACGCTTATGGATCTGTCAACTCACAGAAGCTTTCTGCAGGTTTTGTGCTTCTTTTGGCTTGGCCAATTACTCTGGCTAAACGGGCAGGTCAGCTGGGTGCAGACTAAGGGATTCACCTCTGTGATGGACATTTTGCTGCACAACCTCACCTTCACGAGCATCTGCCCCCATTCTGCCATCCACAGACAAGTTTCTTGCAGCTTTGCTTGCCCGGGGAAACTGCTGCATTTCGTCTGGGTAGAAAACTCTCCAAACCGTAGGTATAGGGTAGCAATCACTGCTGCACGGTGGTGACTGGATCCATTTCAAATGGGGCAGTGGACTGTCTTGAAGTAGTAAAGCCTTTTGTGTCTTAGTCTGCATCTGGAGGTGAAAAGAATGTTCATAAGCCAAGAGCACCAGCTCCAGAGTCACATCCCTTCTCTGTGGAGCAGCTCTCCTGCAGCCCTGACATGCAGTGTAACAAAGAGCCAAAGATGCTTATTTAAAAGACAAACAAGCAGGACACTGTTTGCATTTCTGTAAGCTGAAACATGAGCAAACAATCAGGAGGACAATGGCAAAAAATAAATACACTGACTTATGTTTTAACAGAAATAAAGATCAGAGCACCACGAAAGCCAAGCCCAAAGTTTCACAAACAGACTTTTCACACAGCACATTTCAATGGATACAGGAAAAAGCTCCACAAGCAAGTTTGTATCTTTTCTGTCCTGCAACCTTCATTCCTGGTCATTCTTTGTCACAAATAAGCAGTAATTTATGTTTTGATGACTTGCCCCGGCAAATAGAACCATAAAAACAATCCCCAGCCATTTGTTTGTGTATATTTTTTTTCTTAGGGCTCGAATTTATTTTAGATGACACTTTCCTCCCCCCTTGGCTGAGACGGGATATTTTCTCCATGCCTTTTATCAAGCTGACAGGTGATATTGCTTTAAATTGGGCACTGCATCAACAACAGAGGCTTTCTCATTTCAAACCCAAAGTGTCAGTCATGGGGATGAGAGCTCATTTCGTCCCTTATTTACTAAATGCAGATTGGGTTTTCAGGAGCCAGGAGTGCAGAAGAGCAAAGGAATGCCCTGGGTGATAATGGGAATGAACAAGAGAGGACAGCAAAAGAACAACACAGCATGAAGCAGGCAGGAACTTATTGTGGGTTGATTAGATGACATCCATCTTCTTGTCTATAAACCATTCCCACAAGCATAGCTTTCAAATTCACTTTGTCCCCTGTCATGGCTCCCTCCCCATTAACAGGATAAAAGGTGACAGGGGATCGGAGGATGTTCCTGATGGATTTCGGTGCCCTGGGGATGTAGCTAAGGGGTTTCAGATCAGAGGCAAACTATGATCCCTGGATTCCCTGACTTCTCATGGATGCAACAGCCAGTCTGGGGCTCAGGGAGAAGCAGTTTCCTGGAGAATGGAAGGAGATGGTTTGTCTGCCATGGTGGCCTGCCTAGATATCCCTCAATATCTGGAGGATTCTGAGAGCACATTACCCAGAAAAGATGACAAGAAATGAATCTTGAACCCACACTAAAACAGAGGAAGTTTCTGGAGAGCACGAATACATATACATGTTTGTTAAAGTGGGAATATGGGACACCTCATTTGGAAAAATAGCCTCTAAGAGAACATTGTGTTTGTCTCAGAAATGCACCAACAATTACCAATTCTGAAATTTTAATATATAATCTTTTATTTTAATATAATCTCATGATTGTTTCTAAGGGGATGACAACTTTTAGTGAAACCATGAAACTATGGAAGCTTTGATATTCCTGCATGTATTTCAACCAATTACTATCTAGATTCACTTTTAGAATGTTTAAACTTCATATTGACATTACATGTGTGAGCAGCCTGCAGATGCTGAACAGGCAGAGAATTCTGCTGCCTTGGCACACGGTCTCCTGCTGCTGGAGCACCAATTAGCCAGAAGGAGGTAGGATGTTTCACTGCTGTAAAAATGGGAGCAGGATTTGAGTACAGCAACTGTTGCTGGAATTTAAGGGAGCAGAGGGAGGAAAGAAGACCTGCCCTTGTATCATCTTATAGAAGGTGTTATAAAGTTACATCTGTGACAACACACTGCTGGAAACTAGAGACAGATGATCGAAATTCATGCCAAAATCTTCTTAGTGCTCTCTCCCCCCACTTCCCCTGTCTCAAACTGCATAAAAGTCACCTGGATCTGAGAACAGGCGGGACTGCCTATGATTTACACAGACACGTTTTTCCTCTTTCTAGTGATCTCAATATTTCCCTGCGCTCTCTTGACAATGTTTATGATGAGTGGTACCTATTTCAAGAAGGACTTTATGATTCACACTTTAAGAAAAGCAGCCAGGAGTCATCCATGTGAGAAAGTTTCTGAATAACTCCTGTGATTCCGCATGACTGCGGCAGCATCCCGTGGTTTGCCCACGCAGAGCTGCAGCCCTCAGTGAGATGTTCAGCTCTCCTTCCTGTTCACTGCCCGTACGCAAACCCTCCCTGGCACCAAGCAGAGCCACAGAACATCCTGTCCATCAGCCTCACTGTTTTCTTCACGAGTTCTCCTAAACGCTTTTAAACCAAAAATACAGGTTTTACTAGATAAAATAATTTTGTAAAGGGGCAACTTACAGTGACTCGATGGGAAAGGAGTGTTAGAAAGTTTTACAGCATCCTCCAGATGCTGGAGAACACAGGCAAAGCCTATTGTTAGCTTCACTCCTGTCAGCTCTGTGGCACAATAAATCCAAAGAAGTCCTGCTTGCTTCCTGGGGCATTTCTCCTTCTGTCTGGGTGTCCGTGCCCAGCTGCCCCTACTCTGAGCAGTGTTCCTGGCTCTGCAGGTGCTTGAGGGGTCTCACTTCTTCCTACCCTGCCATGAGGTCTGTGACCACCTTTCAACTGCTCCTGCAGGATGAGGCAACATTTCCTTCCCCCAAGGTGCATCCACCCACTCACTGTTATTCTTTAAATGTACAACAATATGTAAGCGAAGAGAAATAAATAAAATGGGTGCTGTCTGCTACATAAACCAACAGGAGTCAGTCAGTGTCATTAAAAAGGGCCATCCAGGTGAGAGGAGCAGTGCTGGGGTTAGACTTTTAGTGCATGTCCTGGCTGCTGTCACATTCCTACATCAGTCCTGTGCTCACCCAGAACTTTTTCACCTGAGCACAGTTCCCTTAACTTTAGGGAACTTCTGCAGAGAATCTCCACGTGGAAGAGACCTGATGCCTGTGTCTGTGGCACAACACACAAACACATACTCAACACTGACATTGCTGTGCCTTTCCAGATGGTGGGGAGGTACTTAAGTCAGCAGGGAGATTTTTTTGCTGTCATCACCTGTTTCTGGTTTCTGTGTACTGCTTTCTGATAAGTGCTACTAGAGTTGGGAAGCACATGAATATATGAAGAAGTTTGCTGTCTGTTTTCCTAGTTGGAAAGTGCATACCTGTCAAGAGCACTATGAGACAATTTCAATCTTAAAAGTAAGACAAAGTTCGTCATTATTTTGCTTTAAGGCAAGTAAGAGATTTCACCTAGGCTCATGATTGTGTTTAGCTTTTAATCTGAAAGTGAGCCAGAATAGATCTTACAAGTTCACAGTGACTAAGTGTGAAAATAGGTGAAAGATAATTTTCTAAAATTGTCTGAATTTAGAATAGATCATGGGAACAAGGAAGGTTCTGTGACTGAAAAGTCTGTGATGTCAGATCTTGTTCCACATTAACATCTAGAAAGACTTAGGCATATATAGCATAAACAATGTCAAAAGAATCCAGGTCAATTAGATGCCTTGTATTACAGCAATGATTGTGAATAATTGAAATATCATGACAGGCAGAGAGATGAAGTCACATGAGAAAAACACAAACCAAAAATTAACCTAGAAAACTAAAAAACAAATCTGCATGCCACAGAAACCCAACAATGCAAAGGATACGAATATAATAAGCAACACTGCACCATCAAACATTTAAAATGGCAAAGCAAAACTAGTTCACCTAATTTAAACCCTAGAGTTTTCCTGTTATGCATAAGAGAGGCATAGAAATGATACATATGTGCAAGAGCACTGCAGGGAACTCAGCACAATTCAGATTGACTCCTGGAGAGAGCTCTCATCTTCTGGTCAGACACCTTTCTTTTTGCAGGTCTGGAAAAAGTGTGGTCAGAAGTGCAAAGATAAGGACAGGAAAAGCAAATGTGGTTTCTGTCCAGAGTTTAATATATGACATACATTGATCTTGGCCTTGTTTTGCCACACCAAACTGCTATTTAAATTCTACTTTGATCACGGAGCAGCATTGGCTGAACTGGTCCCTATCCCACTAACTTATCTTAGATCAAGGATTCTTGAATTTTAACAGAGCCCTGAGAAGAAACTTATGTTTCCCCATGGCACCAAGGTAGATTAATATTGTCTGATCTCCAGGAGACACCTAGGAGAGGACACCTCTCTCTGAGTGGCTCGTGCCTTGGGCAATACTGAGCACTTAGGACAGTGGGGGATCCTTTGTAAGAGGCTTTAGGAAAAAAACATTTAAAAAAACTCCTCTATTAGCTGAGCCAAACCAAGGCCACTTGGCTACTCAGAGTGAGATGACAGCAGCAACCAGTCTGGCTCTTCCTTGATTTTTCTTTGCTGAGCTCTCACCTCCCACATTCAGTCTGTGCCACACTGACTGCCATCACCTCCCACCACAGGGACCCAGAGCCTGAGATCGCCAAGCAAGGAACTGTCTGTCCTGGCCACTGGTAAAATCGATTCTGATGAAGTCTGAATTCCTCCTGGAATGGCAAAGAGCCATCCATGCCTATCAAAAATTGTCCCAGAGCTAAAATGACTCATTGTTATAAAATTCAGCACACCCACTTCCCTCCTCTTGACGTCTTCAGGACACTCTTACAAAATGCCAAGGAAAAATAGTTCCTCAGTTAACAAAGTTTCCTATTCAGAATGTGGAGGATTTGGTAACAATAAGTTTTAACATAATGTTTCCCAACAGTGATTTACATATACATTCCTGTAACAAACCAGATAATTTTCCATTCAGAGAACAGCTGCCTTGCACATTCTGTTTTACAGGGACTGAACTTTTAAACTGGTGTATTTCCACAGGAGCAGAGAAAAGCAGAGTCAGGAAGACACCATTTAATGAGCACAAACCCATTACTGATACTAGTCCCCAGGAGAAATACAATAGAATAAACCTAAATTGGTGCCATTTCTTCAATGATGATGGAGCAATGCTGCTTGACACCAGCTGAGGATCTGATCCTGTTAACCTTCATTGACTCAGACTTATATTTTCCAAAGCATTTAGCTAACTGGAGAAATGAAATGTAGCTAAGATTGGGGGATGAGGATGCAGCTCTTGAGGAACATGAGGGCAAAGGGAAACTACAGGGTAAATTTCTGCCTCTCTGAAATGGCAATACAGTCGCACTATAGCAGGGTATTCTTCACACTCATAGAGGATAAATATCATCTGAATCTCATTGCCGACCTGCACTACAAACCTTTCCAAATTCTGTGGTCTTTATCACCTCCTAAACCGAGGCACTGTGTGCTCCTGACATTCCTCAAACAACAGCTTTGAACTTCAGCCTCTCCCTCTGCAGACGCCACTTTAACATCCCTGGGTGACACCTTTCCCATCCTGTAGGGCCCTGAAATACCTCATTCACTGAATAAATAACCCTAATAGCTAACCACATGCAACCCAAGCAGAAAGCACCTGGATTTTGGGAAGACAAGAGCATATAGTAACCTGTGTTTTTATTAAGTGGTTTGGTTAGAGACTTGAAAATCGTCTGAAGTATAATATTACAGAAGTTGCCTCCAACTTTGATAGGATTTTATCTTATGCAGAAAGGCATAAGATAGACATAAATTTCCTTTGGACCCAGGCCACATCAGCTGTCACCTGTACAGCCTATTTTAAATGCAGACTTGTTCAGTGATAAAGAATGAAAGTGGACTCATAAATCCCAAATCTTTCTCCAAACACAACCATAGGACATCTCTGCCACTGGTAAGCACCCACAACACAAGGACCAAGCTTTCATTGTGCAAAAACTTTCTAAATCAAAACAAATGCCTAATTTAGTAAGTAATCACCAGGAAAAAAAAATTGCATTAAATAAGAACTGAATAAAGGGAGAAAAGTGCTTTACAAAACCTTTTTAAATACAGACATGTTTGCTGAGGATCGTACAGATGTGGCAGGGCTATAGAGAGAACTGAGGAGGTCTCACAGTATTTAGTAGTCTCTCTATTATTAAATAGCCATTACTGGCAGGGGGCAACAACACCAACATTCCTATTTCCAGGTGTTTCACCAGAACTCACGGAGTTATAATATTTTCTCAGTTGAGGACTACATATTTGCTACATGGATATATCTCAGTAGGACCACACAGAACATCTCCACCACATAAGAGCACCTGAGGAAACAGGACTGCAAAGAAACACCAAGAGCAGGTAATCAAAGATGACCTTTAATGAGTGATTCTTCTACCATAAAAGTACGTCTCTCAGTATGATTAGCTACCCTGCAGGGCATGGCTGCTTTCTAATTGAACAGTTTCTTTGTCTGCTTGTTTGGGTTTTTTTGTTTGTTTGTATTTATTTTTACTCACTCCACTGTAAGAAGGGACTGTGGAGGTGTTTTTAATAAAAGGTATGTCTCAGAACCAGGTTATCTGAGGGAACGAGGCCTTTTCTAATTTCAACATCAGTCTGTAAGCAAATAGCCCCAGTTTAATAAATCTGTTTTATTATGATGGGATTTTTTTTCCTTCACAGTCTTGTTTGTGCATCAGGGAGCAGAAGCAATAAAATCTCATGTTACACCAGAAGGAAATATGTTCATAATGTTAGTTAACAACCTAGAAAAATGTTTCCCTTGTTGCGAAGAGCACACCAGTCTGCAGGGTAACCAGAAGGGAAAAAAAAAAAAGGAAAGAGACTATTGGCAATAACTCCTGTGCTTCCAGGCAGGTTTCATCTGTTTCAAACCTTCCTTTGGTTTCATTTCTTTCCAAAACCAAAATCTGTATTCCAGATTTTTCTATGACCTCTTTGTCATTAGGACTCTGACACTGATAGCTCTTCTCTTAGAAAAATTATCCTGGATATTTTCAATGGGAAAATCCAGACCAAGAAGGAACACCAGGATGTGGTGTTGCCCGTTTTACCCCTTCTCTTGCTTCCTTCTAAGCTGACATTTAAGGGCAATTCATTTGCTCTTCTATGGGGAGATAACAAAAGGTCAAGGCAACACTGCCAAGTTACAGCTCCCAAAAGTCATTAGGAGGGGAGTATTATGAAGGTTTGCTCTGCTACCTGAGAACACTCCTCTTTCACCCACCTTAGATAGCAGGAATTTTCAAGATATCTTGCTGTCCAAAAGGAAGGGTCAGGCATATTCAAAGCACTAACCTAACTCTTATTGGTGTTATGGTTCATGGCTTAAACACTTTTATGAAGGACTTTTGCCCATCATGAAAATACTGTATAAAGAAGCTGTGACACCAAAGCCCACCCTACCCTGAATATCCAGAGAGAAACCTTGGACTGGGAGTTCAGCCGCCTGAGGGAACTTGAGTGAAGATAAAGTGACACTATTTTTCCATCACCTTGGGTCTAGGAAAATGCAAACAAGGCTGAGGGAGAAGAATGAATCCACAAGAAAGCCAAACCCAGTAGCTGTCCTGAAGGTCCTCCCTGGCTGGGTTTGGGGTGGGAGAGGCCAAAGCCCAAAGGCTCCTCTACTGAGGCCAGGTTTGCACAAACCAAGAATGGAGGAGGAGAGTTTTGGTTGCATGGCATGACCTCTGGCTCAGCTGTAAAGCCCCCCACCCCAGGAAGGCCACATCCATGGGACAGTCACATGAGGGGTGGCTGAGGAGGTGTCATTATCCATCAAAGACCCCCAGAGCGCTCCCCAGACTCATGGCTGAGGCCTTGCAGCAGAGCAGTGCCTTGTGATGCAAAGGGATGCAACAGATCCAGAGCCTGTCGCAAGAGAAACTTGTGTGAAACTTGCCCCCCAGGCATTCCCACCTGGCCCAAACATATATTAATCCATTCAACTCTGTGTTTTTCAGGGACCCTCACCACCAAGTCCTGATGGAGAGATCAATGAGAAACCGTTGGGATCCATGGAGTGGTGATATTTTCTACTTAATCTGCCTCTGTCACTCTCTTTCTCTCCACCCACCTCTTTTTCTATTTCTTTCTCTCTCTCTCATATTTACTATTATATAAAATCCATACTATCAACTTTCACATAAGGTCTCATTTGAACCTTAATTTGGGCAGAGGCATTTCTAATAATTTTAATAACTGGATCATAACACTTCTATAGTGCTCAAGGATGACTGGCAGCAAACAAGGACTCTGGATTTGTTTGAAATAATGGAAAGAAGCAGCATTCCCTTTGTTCTGGCAAAACAGAGTTCTGCACACCTTAAAACAGTGAGGAAAACAACTTCATGCATGCAGGCTCAGTAAGATAATTGCTTCCAACAGCAATTATATATTCCTAAGCACACAACAATTTTCATGTAACCCTGAAAAAAAAATTATCACTTGAAGTCCAGAAATATGTAGAATAACCAAAGTGTTATTCCATTTCATATATTATTCCATGCTTCCTTGATAGGGAATACTGACATTTTATAGCCACTTAGAGTTGTATTTAGAGCATACACAAGTGCATCTTTTGCTGAATTCAGGCACCTGCAGTGTGCATCTATGATTAAGAGAATAATGAGTGATTCAAGCTAGTTACTATAAAGGCACTTCCAAATCTTGCATGTGGAGATGCACAACTTCATGGCAGAAGGAGCATTCTGCAAAGCCTGACTGATATTTTACTTTTCTTCTGAAAAAAGCAGGCACACACCTGATGGATGCAGCAAGAAACCACACTCTGAAATACAGCATGAAACAGCTGTAGTCAGGAAGAGGATTAGAATTTGAGATTCAGACTCTCAAATTGGTTATCAGCTGAAGAAGCTTCTTCCTTGTTAACTGCTTTTGATTTTCCTGATTGCCATAGTTGTTGAAACAAGATAACAGCATTACAGTCAAGGTTTTCTGGGCCCTAAGCATCATATTTAAGCTGTGTTGTTCATGTTCCAAACCTGATCAAATTGTAGATTTTAGACTGTTATCAGTTCTTTTTGTTTTTGAATGCATAAGACATTAGAGATCACTTGCTCAGTCACTTGCAGAATGTAAAGACTGAAATGATTTATCGAGTCACAAACTTAAAAATGTAATGTTTTTGAAAACCACAATGACATTTTCATACTGTGAGAACAACTTATCTAAAAGCATTACATCCACAGAAGACAATTACCAAAAGTCACTACTAGCAGAACTCGAACTTTTACCCTGTAAAAGGGAATACACTTTCTCTAGGCTGAAAGGAACACACAAAGAATATCAACTGTGAAAAGCACTATTTGATACTTAGAAAAACAGCATCACTGCTAAATTAGCCCAAGGCCCAAAGCCCAAGAGGGAAAACCCAAACAAGTTAGTAAGGAGTTGTAAAATGTTTTTTCCCCAGTATGTTAATGCTGTTTGGATCAGGGATTCAGATCCATTCTCTAGGCCCACAATTAGGGATTTTGGTGGTTGTCTCCGTGCCATGTGAATGGCTGCACCTCCTTCCAGAAAGCCCAGTAGGAATGCCACTTCCTGGTGAAATAGAAAGAGGGAAGGAGGAGAGTTTAATTTGACGAAATTCATTACAATTCTGGAACATGCACAACATACACACAATTCTGCATTGTGCTCATTGCAGTGAAGTTTCTCGTCAGTTGCTTTCCCCAGGTGTGTGATATGAATATGGAGAGAACTACCTGATGGAGGTCATGGACCCATCAGGAATGTGGGGACTCGAGATAGTGCTCGAGTGTGTGCTTCAGCTGTGGCTGCACCAAGAAAAATACCACTCTGGGGACACCAGTGCTGCTCGCCAGTGCACATCAGAGGCATAAAAATTCAAGGCAAATTCCCACCTAAAAGCAGCCTTTCCAGTGCACCGAATTCAGTGTAAAATCCGAGATGGATTTTAAGATATGACCCATTTTTGGTTTCTTCTAATCAGGAATGGGGCCAGCCTAATTTATACCAAGTCTCTGCGCAGGCCCTTTTCAAAGAATTATCTCAATTGATCCAGTTGGCTGAAAATACAGCACAATTTCTCTCTCTATCCCCTGAAAGAGCAGCGAGGGAAGCGAAAGAATCCCACTGGCTCAAAATAGATTGCTGCATATGTTCATTTTTCTCAATTTTTTCCTAAAGCCCATCTCACAGGCAGAGATTCCTTAGGTTGTTTCTAAGAAGAACAATTTGCTATGGCAGTCAGCAGCCATGTTTAGGCCAGGACAGATTGTTGGCCAGTGAGTAGGTGTGGGCATGCTGAAAACCATGTTTTTCACCCATATGGCAAACAGATGGGATAGGAGAAACTTTTTCAAAAGAAACACATGTCACTTATGCTATGGCTGCTTGGAACAACAACAACAGATGATACCAGTCACTTCTCACCAGGTCCTTCATGCCCTCACAGCTTCTTCCAGGTTACATTTCCATCCTCTATTCCCTCTGCACCTGTACCAAGCTGCAGTTGTTCATAGACACACACACACAAAATAAAAGGGGGGAAAACAAAAGGAAAGAACAAAAGAGAGAAATTACCTTTCTCTCGCACAGCTCTGAAGTTATGTGCAAAATAAAACACTGATTTCTCAAAGTTTTCACCATAAAGCATGCTGTGATTTTTAGGAAGCATTTAGGTAGATTCCGAATTTGGTCATATCAAGAAAAAACATTGCAAAATAATGTTTTAGAGAGGTGCAAGGAACCACACTTAGCTTTTGCTTCCAGTGAGTTGCCATCTGGTCACTGTTGTCTTAATTTTATGACCAATAAGGACGATTTTGTTAGGTTGAGAAAGACTTGTTAGTTCTTACTCTTGAGCTCCATAGTTCTCTCTCCCGCTCTGATCCTCCCCATCAAAAAGTAATATTCTGATTTTGCCAATTTAATTCTGAAATCCAAGGCTTTCACTGGAAATTTCCTTTCGACACACACCCAGCCAAACATTCCCACTTGCTGGTTATTTAAATAATATAATTGGATCACATTTTCTCAGGCTTCTTTGGTGATTCTATCAGAAACGTGTAGGTCCCCACGGAGCTCTTACCTTTATCGGGGAGAAATAAGTCTGACTTTTCTTACTCTTTTTAGTGTAGTTGAATCTCGGAAATCAGGACTAATCTGTGATTGCTCAGCACTGCTTTCCCTTCAACAGTGATTACATGTTTTCTCAATTTTATTCCTCAAACCTGAACACTGCTGTGAGCAAGGCCCTCGTTCCCCAAGCCTTCTAGCAATAACACTACCTTCTTTGATTTATACAACATTTCTCTTACAAGATTGCTTAGAATACTTATGGTATCCTGAAATGCACCTGAATACAGTGTGTCTTTTTATTTTTTTACTTTACTTTTTCCCTTCAGTTAAACTCCCAAGTCCCTTCCCCTTTCAGTATGCGGCTTTCAACACTCTTTCTTCTGAAATGTACCTGTTTTTTTCCTTCATATTGCTGCATCTTCTTATTCTGCTGTTATCTATATTAAGCTGCTTTCCAAACTGCAGCCGTTGGAGTCAATCTAGAATTCAGTTTTTCATATGCCTGTTGCAAAATTTCAATTATTCATTCATCCCCTATGTGAGGCGGGGGCTTTGTTTGTTTTTTTCTTTTTTTTCATCATCTCTGACTTGAGAATTTGCCTTTTAGCTGCTGACATTCAAGTCATTTACATATTTAATAAAACCCCAGGAAGTTCTGCACTGATCTCCATAGTATTTCATGTTTTCTTTTGTTTTGGCATGCTCCCTTTCTCTGTGAAGCCATACCATCCCCAAGCAGACTCAAAGAAGCTACTGAATAGAGGGGGGAAAGAAGAGTGATAATCAAAGAGAGGAAATCAATAGCTGTGCACATTTTTTGCCTGATGTTTTCACAGCACCCCCTGGTTCTCCAGCCAGAACAGGTTAGGCCAGTGTCAGACTGACATCACTGTCCTTTACACCATGGTGTCAGCTCGCAGTGAGCTGATTTAAGGAGCCACAGAACCTACTCACACTTTTGCAAGCCAGCATATTGCGCTTTGAATTCCCACCTCCCACTGGCACCCAGTTACTGGGATGCTGGATTCTGCCTCACCCCGGTCTGCTGGAGCTGAGCTTGAACTGGCTCGCTGGGTTGGGCTGTGCTGAGAGCATCCCTGGGGGCTGTTATGTGTCTCTGCTCACATCCACAGGTGCAGCAAATTGGTGACTTGCAGCTGTGGGAAAGCCAGTTCCAGCTCAGACTGCACCTCTGGTCTGGCATCACTTGTTAAAACATTTGCTTTAACATTTGCATTTGTATTTGCATTCCTAAAGGAAACCATCTTTAAATGCACAAACTCGCTCACTGTACGGTGCTACAGAAGCCTTAACAAACAATCCCATGGTAGGAACCAGAACCCTGTCTCAAGGGAAAACTTTCTGATCCATGTGTTTAATTGAAAATGTCTGCAACATGGTACTCCACATTCAAAAAAACAGTGAAAGCTTTTGGATACAGATCCAATATACAGCAGAAAAGAACTCGTCTGTAACTTTGTGGTATTAATCTAAATGCAACTGTGATTGTTTTTCCTGACAAAACTATAGCCACACTGAGTTTGGTCCATTGCTTGAAGGCAATGTGTAAGCAGGTCAACACAACCACAGTCTGCCTCACATGCAGATAACACTGCAGTATATTGAAGTACAACAGTGTATTTTGTATATTCGGAGGCTAGAAGCAGCCAAACAAAAATACCAGCTCCCCTTCTGTTTTAGTAGGAATCCTGTTCAAACACAGCCAAACTCTTATGAATTCCCTCATATACTCCTAATATAGAAAATCATAATGAAAATATGAAAATATAAAAAAAATTGTAGCATAAACTAGAAATGTTATACAAAACAAGATGGAGAAAAAATGATTTTACTGTAATATTTAAAAAGCTCATTTATTCCTCCCCTCCTAGAAGTTATAAATATTTCTTTTTTATTTGAACTGGTATAGCTGAATTCTAGAGAAGCATATGCTTTCCCATCCAATAAAAAGTTAATTTCTTGGTAGCAAAAAGATACACTTTACACTTCATTTCCAAAAATGGCAATCCTGTAATACAAATCTTCTATTTGGATTGTTGTCTGTCACTTCTTTTGTCCTTCTTTGCTCCTAGAAAGTGCAATTCCAGGCAGTCAGGGTGGACAAGAGAACAGTTCAGCAATGTGTTGTCTCTGGGACACTGAAACTCACTGATGGTTCAGCCATGCTCTCAAAGAGCTCTCTTTTTTTGGCACAACGCATGCTTTTTCCATACAGAATGTAGATACATAGACTCTGCAACCATGGAGTAACATGCAAAGATTTCCAGTCCTCTTTTATCCACGTTCAGAACCTTTACATATGTGGTTGTGGTTTAGTAGAGAGGGCAAAAGAAGAGAGAAAAGCTTTTGATTTCCAGAATAACAGAATTTTCTTAGTCTTTGTCTCACTGATGCATCACAGAATCAAGAAACAGACATAAAGTGAAGGAATGAATGTTTAGATGAGAACATAGCAAGTGTTAGATAAGCATGTCAATTAATCATAGCAGGATATTAAAAAAGTTGTCAGCATAGCAATAACCACTGCATATTTATAGAAACATTTTCATTATCAGTGATTTGGATTTAACCCTTGCTCTGGCAAAGCAAAACACCATCTAGCAGAGCTGTATCCCAGGTTTGGGATCAGTGGCAAAGGTCCCTTGTTGGCATCAGCAGTTGCCTCTCTGACTTCTTAATAGCAGTTTTCTGTCCAGCCAAGGCTCAAGGTAGAAGGATGGGCTCAATTCACTCTGCAGTTTTCCTCCACATGTTGACAGGCATTTTCGTCAATCCTTGAAGATTAGGATGACTGAATGTTTTCTGTGCTGGACAAATATCCTTAAGAAACTCACTAGACCACATATTTCAAGGTTCGATATGCTGCTTAGTCTCTTAGTAAATGTGTTTCATAGCTCTAGAAGGATGTCTTTTTTTTTTTTTTGCTGCTGGTCTCTGAAGCAAACCTATAGATCTGATGACTCCACATCTTTAAAGGGACACAGACCAAGGTCAGTGCCATCTCCCTCAACTGCAGCTCGAGCAAGCAATTTTCTCTAGGGAGTTGCACGTCATGTTTGCCCAGCTGCTTCTGATTGCACACAGCTACTGTCATTTTTCTGATTGGAGTGAAGCAATGCAGTGAGAAATGCAGTGTAATATGCTGAAAGACCCAGCATGTGGCTGCAAGGGCATAAATCAGCAGTGGTGACTGGGGTGGGATGGGAGGTTAGTGCAGTCCAAAGACACAGTAAGTGTGCACACAATTATGACAAATACTACCCCGATGAGCTGACAACATGCCTCTTTCCTGGAGTGTCCCGTCACCTGGAAGCAGGTTTCCCAAAGAATATATGCTTGCCTATCAATATCTATCCTAATTCAGATTTCCAGGCTGGTTTATGACCTAACACCAAAGAGGACAGAAGTGAGAAAGTCACTTCACTTCACTTACCACGTGCAGTTCAGATCCTTACTTTAAGTTATTCCTTAGTTCTGAATCAAATCAAGTGATCTATCTCCAGAGAGATGATTCATAACCCTACAAATTTCAGGTATTGTACTCCATTATTTATACAACTCATAGATCCTAAAAAAGCACAGCAAAATTCAAGTCATTTATAATTTAAGTACTGAGAGAGGTAATACTGTGAAAGAAAGTGCCTAAGCTCTCAGCCTGGCAAATGGAGAGAAACACTTTCAAATGTCTCTTGAAGGAAGTCTTGTCTACCAAAACCTCCTACTTCCCACTGCTTTACCTACCCACTTTTTGTGTGATGTGTGATTTACTTCGCTTTGTAGTTTGAGATACAAAGCTACTTAAGTTTTCAAAAGCAGCAACAATTAACAACAACCCTCACCCCAGGCTGATCAGATGTGTCCATTTGCCTCTTGGTGGTATTCAGCATGAGCTAGACAATGAGCACAGCTCCTGTATTGCATTCATCTGCCGTGGCCTGTGTAGAGCAGAGGGCACAGACTGATGGGTGTCTCAGGAGGTGCTGTGGAAAGATGAGACATGCATCCCTTAATTCCACTTAATGTGCTGTACTCTTCCGTAGATTAGTGAAAAATGAAGTGGTGTTACAGCTCTTTTCCTTGAGAATCAATGAGGACATTTGGCAATGGTGTCCCTGATGGTGAAAGAACATTTGCAATGTCAAGGATGAAATATTTAAGCTCCCATGGAAGGCACTTCAGAAACAATCTTCTATTTACTCAGTCTTATACAGATTTCCCTCTGACTTCACAGACTGAGATTTGAGCCTAAGTGATGTCCTAAAACACTGCTCATTGGATATTTATTCCTTCTAAATCTGGTTCCACCAACAACAGGGCTTCACAGCACTTTGTTTTCTTCAGGGTGACTGGTAAATTAGGAGAGGAGAAGCTCATTTACATACATATTACATCTATACAAATGTTGAGTGAGTACATGTGTGTGCATGTATGCTGAGTAAAAAAAAGTCTTAGTTTATATTTACCTCTGAGGATGTAGTCCCATCCAGGCTTCTATTCAGCATGCACTTACAATACAAAAATATTTGAGTTTATTATACCTTAACGGATTTTAATTTTTTCCCCTCTCACAAATCTTCCATTTTATGCTATATATCTTGAGTTATTTGTTGCTTCCAAAACTGGAAAATACTCACTGCTTGAACTAGTTAAAAAACTTTGTGGTGTTCACAGTGGAGCCAACCCTGCTTTCAAGTTTTTTAAGAACTATATTAGAGGTTTATTTTATTACTTCTCCAAGTAATACTGATAGAATGATACATATTACAGGAGATTATTTTGGCAAATGACATTTGGATAAACCTGAAAATCAAGGCTTAAAGAGAAGAATAGTTTGGGACTTTTTCTAAGGAGGGCAGAGAGAGTAAGTGTAAAGAGAGTAAGGTGGCCATGAACGTCAGGACAAAATGATACTGAAGGGAGCAGCCATCTATCCTCTGTATGAGAGCTTTAAAAAACTCACAAA
>VZRF01001322.1:1043694-1138406 GCA_013396875.1 Vireo altiloquus | reverse complement strand
TTTTTTTTTTTTTGCTGCTGGTCTCTGAAGCAAACCTATAGATCTGATGACTCCACATCTTTAAAGGGACACAGACCAAGGTCAGTGCCATCTCCCTCAACTGCAGCTCGAGCAAGCAATTTTCTCTAGGGAGTTGCACGTCATGTTTGCCCAGCTGCTTCTGATTGCACACAGCTACTGTCATTTTTCGGATTGGAGTGAAGCAGTGCAGTCAGAAATGTATTGTAATATGCTGAAAGACCCAGCATGTGGCTGCAAGGGCATAAATCAGCAGTGGTGACTGGGGTGGGATGGGAGGTTAGTGCAGTCCAAAGACACAGTAAGTGTGCACACAATTATGACAAATACTACCCCGATGAGCTGACAACATGCCTCTTTCCTGGAGTGTCCCGTCACCTGGAAGCAGGTTTCCCAAAGAATATATGCTTGCCTATCAATATCTATCCTAATTCAGATTTCCAGGCTGGTTTATGACCTAACACCAAAGAGGACAGAAGTGAGAAAGTCACTTCACTTCACTTACCACGTGCAGTTCAGATCCTTACTTTAAGTTATTCCTTAGTTCTGAATCAAATCAAGTGATCTATCTCCAGAGAGATGATTCATAACCCTACAAATTTCAGGTATTGTACTCCATTATTTATACAACTCATAGATCCTAAAAAAGCACAGCAAAATTCAAGTCATTTATAATTTAAGTACTGAGAGAGGTAATACTGTGAAAGAAAGTGCCTAAGCTCTCAGCCTGGCAAATGGAGAGAAACACTTTCAAATGTCTCTTGAAGGAAGTCTTGTCTACCAAAACCTCCTACTTCCCACTGCTTTACCTACCCACTTTTTTGTGTGATGTGTGATTTACTTCGCTTTGTATTTTGAGATACAAAGCTACTTAAGTTTTCAAAAGCAGCAACAATTAACAACAACCCTCACCCCAGGCTGATCAGATGTGTCCATTTGCCTCTTGGTGGTATTCAGCATGAGCTAGACAATGAGCACAGCTCCTGTATTGCATTCATCTGCCGTGGCCTGTGTAGAGCAGAGGGCACAGACTGATGGGTGTCTCAGGAGGTGCTGTGGAAAGATGAGACATGCATCCCTTAATTCCACTTAATGTGCTGTACTCTTCCGTAGATTAGTGAAAAATGAAGTGATGTTACAGCTCTTTTCCTTGAGAATCAATGAGGACATTTGGCAATGGTGTCCCTGATGGTGAAAGAACATTTGCAATGTCAAGGATGAAATATTTAAGCTCCCATGGAAGGCACTTCAGAAACAATCTTCTATTTACTCAGTCTTATACAGATTTCCCTCTGACTTCACAGACTGAGATTTGAGCCTAAGTGATGTCCTAAAACACTGCTCATTGGATATTTATTCCTTCTAAATCTGGTTCCACCAACAACAGGGCTTCACAGCACTTTGTTTTCTTCAGGGTGACTGGTAAATTAGGAGAGGAGAAGCTCATTTACATACATATTACATCTATACAAATGTTGAGTGAGTACATGTGTGTGCATGTATGCTGAGTAAAAAAAAGTCTTAGTTTATATTTACCTCTGAGGATGTAGTCCCATCCAGGCTTCTATTCAGCATGCACTTACAATACAAAAATATTTGAGTTTATTATACCTTAACGGATTTTAATTTTTTCCCCTCTCACAAATCTTCCATTTTATGCTATATATCTTGAGTTATTTGTTGCTTCCAAAACTGGAAAATACTCACTGCTTGAACTAGTTAAAAAACTTTGTGGTGTTCACAGTGGAGCCAACCCTGCTTTCAAGTTTTTTAAGAACTATATTAGAGGTTTATTTTATTACTTCTCCAAGTAATACTGATAGAATGATACATATTACAGGAGATTATTTTGGCAAATGACATTTGGATAAACCTGAAAATCAAGGCTTAAAGAGAAGAATAGTTTGGGACTTTTTCTAAGGAGGGCAGAGAGAGTAAGTGTAAAGAGAGTAAGGTGGCCATGAACGTCAGGACAAAATGATACTGAAGGGAGCAGCCATCTATCCTCTGTATGAGAGCTTTAAAAAACTCACAAACTTCAGGATCATCAAGCTTGGGAGAGTCTGGCATAAACACCAGATTTGCTTCAAGGCAAAAAGGAAAAATTTTAGTGTCTTCATGCAATGTCTGATGATGATATCATATGCATCTGTTGAATTAGCCATTTTTTAATATAAAAGTTTCTAAATTATTAACTTTTTCTAAAGTGATATTTGATGGGAAAAGTAATATCCGTATGCAGTATTAAGTGTTCCTTATGAAAGAGCTGTATAAATCTGACAGAGCATAATTATTATGCTGTCAAATATAGAAGATTCCATTTTCTCTGAACTATCTAGACGACCGAATTTCAGAGACTATCATCAGGATACTAAGATTTATTTTGTCTCCAAAGGCTCAGAAGATGCTTTTGCTTAAAACACACATCTAACAGTTAATTTTATTTTACTCTGGTACTGCTGCAGTTAGGTTTTGAGTGACAGCTCTCTCTGATCACAGGCAGGGAAAAGTCAACTGGTGTTTATTCATTCTCATGTTATCACCTCGCCCAAGAGAAAGGATGTTTGAGGTTTGCAGAAGACAGACTAGAAGAATACCTTCACAGTATGCATCCACTTGCAGCCTGAAAATCCCCATGGTATCTCTGGGTTTTTCTTTCTCTGTCCCACCACAAGCCCCCTGCAGAAAATTTGATTCCTTCATTTGAAGTGAGAAAACTTTTCTCGCTGCAATAATGTGTCCAGGTGATGACAGAGTTTAATCCTCACAGTAAAATTTAGCTGAGTCACTGTCATGCTTATTGAAGGAGTTTGGGGACAACTAAAATCCCAAATTTTTATCTGCCTTTGTCTCACTAAGGAGTTAACAAGTTCATCTCCAAAACTCCAAATTAGACACAGACAGATGCACTTTTATCAAGGACTGCCTGACTGGATTCCTTGATAAGTTATAGTATCTATGGGACCCATAATTTTAAATTGTCTTGGATATCTGCATGTTAATTTTTAGTCAGAACATTGCATTACAGAAAGGTTTTTGCATTAGCTATTTTAAGAAGCTTTCCAAATCATTAATTCATTCATTTCTGCCCTTTACATCAAAATTTAAATCCTTTTCCTTTAAGATTTGTCTAGAAGATTTTATTTTGTCAATGTCTTTCACACAACTGAGTAGTAACTCACTGAGCCATCAAGGAAATGAAAGGGACATGTGTTTAAGTACTGGTACAAGGATTCGTTCTGAGCTAAACCTGCTTCATTAGTCTTAATTCAGCAGAGATGAATTTTACTACCCTATCTTTGGCCTTGTTTCTGGACATTATCAGGCTAGTATTGCTAAAGACTCCATAAAATTAGGAGAATCTGGCAGGCTCCAATTAAAATTTTCTTCTAGTAGACGTTTAGGACAATAAAAGCATAAGGCAGTACTGTAAATGTGAAGAGACTACACAGAAGAAGAAATGGCAGAAAGTCAATGTCTTCAGAAACTGCCCTTGAAGGACAATCTCTCCCTTACTTTCCCCAAAGACAGTTCAATTTCAATAGCCAGAGAAATCTCAGATCCTCCCAGGTTATTTACTGTTTCTGAGACTACAAGACTGAACTAGTCATGAAACACCTGCCATATCCATTGCTTCCTCATCCTCTATTTAATTTAATTGCAACCAAATTCTCACTGTACATAATGTTCAAAATATACACCTCTCACTACTATCACAAATTATACATATCAAATAAGAAGACATTACTCACATTTTAATTTCATGTTCAGGTAAATTTAATAAACCGTCTCCCTAAGATGACAGTTTGTGGGGCAATAAGGAGCCTGAATTAATCTACTTCCTGCAGAGAAAAACCACTTAAGTATGTACACGTCATGTCAACGTTTACAAAAACCTGTCAAATTGTCAGTTCCACTAATAACTTGACAAAACAATTTGTGTTTCTGGAAGTTAATAATAGGGGTTTTGGTCTCTTGGATCTTGAAATTACACTTATTTAGATTAAAAATAGCAAGATGAAACTCTCCAAAGTTGCCTTCAGACTTATTTAACAAAAGTTGCAGTTTTCTAAACAATTACAATAATGGATATGCCTTCTTTCATAGTAATTCACATAGCAATTGCCATTGCTCTGTCAACAGTTGCTGTTAATAACAATAAATGGTGGGGGATTTTTTCCTTCCTGTAACAAATGCAAGATCATCATGAAAGCATGATAGGAGACCCTTTATTGCAAAGCTCTGTATAACTGGAAGGTCAAAATTTTCAATGGAGAACATTTTAAGACAGTAAAATGTAAGAGAAGACTAAGTGTCCCCATCATAAGTCTGTTGCTGAAGGCAGTATCTAAAACTGCATCTGCAGTAAAACATCTTGTTAAAACAGAGTTAAACGCATGATCAGCCCCGCTTCCAGAGGTTTTAGTTTACATTACAATATTGCCTTGGAGCATGTGAATTCAACTCCTTTAGCATGAAACCAAGCCACTCCAGCTGCTAATAGGCTTTCAGCTTATGGGACACCATTCAATTGATCCAAAGTAAAACTCCCTGAAATACCTGCAAGTTCTCCATATCTTTTCAGCAACATTTCACTCTACATATCCACCCTTCTTTTAGCTGTCTAGAGAGCAGCTCTAAACACACACCAGCTAAAATGCTTTGGGTTTGTTTTGGGTGTAGTCTGGGTGAAAATGCTGGAATGATGTTGGCTGATGAAAACTCCTTCCTGAGACAGCACCAGAGCAGCCTTCATCACGTGGATGTTTAAAGGATCAGGGGTGTTGCAAACCAAATATTTTGTTACCTCTGCCAAGCAACATGAGAAAATCATAGGGGGTAGGTGGTCAAACATGCACCTCCATCCTGCCCCTGCACCAGGGCAGACCCCAAACCTGCATTTGGATGAGAGAAACAGCAGGTCAGCAGGAGGGCTCCCTCTCCTAGCACCTGCATTTGGATCCATCAGCCACAGGGAGTGGACAGCCTTTCTTATCAATGGTCTTACTGCTAATGGAGAGAAATGTGCGTATGCTTGCCAGCACAAAAGAGAGACAAAAGTTAAATAGATGCTGAGACTTGGTAGAAAACTTGTACAACATTAATTTTAGGGACACTTCTGCTGAAATATCATATCTTGAAGGAGGGAGAGGTGTGCCTTCTTTTAATTACTGTTCTTGATGACAAGAGAAAGAAAAGAAAAGAGCTTTGTAGCTCAGAAGTTCATCTGTCCCTGCTGCTTCCTTTCCTACCTGAAATCAATCATGTTTGATTCCAATTATCCCTCTAGAAACTAATTGTGACAATACCAGGAGAAAGAATACACTTTTCATTAAAACCTCATGTTGCAATTTAAGTAACTTGGTTTCTCTTCTGATATTATCATTTATCCTTGAGGTGACTTGTAGCTGATGAGGAAATTATATTTTTCTTCCTGTTCTCTGTATTTCTCTTCAAAATAATTATTCTCATCTGAAACTTTCTTTAGCAATGTTTGATTTGCCAGTCAAATGCCTTTCTGTGCTTTACCCCCTCCTCCAGGAGGCAACAGAAAACATCCTTAAGTGAGATGCTCAGAGAAGTTCCACTGCTATAAAGGCTGCTAATGGAGTGGAGAGTCAGACCTGGTATTTTAATTGTCTACTAAAATGCTGCAATGGGTCTAGAGGTGTGACAGAAAATGGCAGATCTGGCTGAGAAATATGTGAACTGCCAAGCCACAAAATTCCCATTTTTCTGCAAATGCATTCAGTGTGATAATTATTAAACATATTGAACCATCCTATCCATAAGTAGAGCTCTCTATAATGAGAATGTTTTTAAAGTTATCTCTGAGGCTAAAGTACATCTTTATGTCTGGGAGGATAATAGGATAAACTTCTTTTCCATTGTAGATAAAGAAGATGTGTTTTAAACTTGCCCAAGGGAAATTTCCAGCTGGCCAATTACTGCTAGTAAAGATTCTCTCTATAAAATGGTATTTCTCTAGGGTCAGCAGGCTACCAAATGTGTTTTCTAAAGACCAAAAGTACGTAATTACTGAAAAGCACTTCTGGACCTTGCTGGTGGTTAGTGTTGTTAAAATTGACCATTTTTTGAATAACATATTAACAGAAACAGTTGGACTCCCAACATCTTATTATCAGAAGAAGTTCCAGTGCTTGTTGTCTTTCTAGAGTGGAAAAAAAATAAAGAATAATACCAACAAAAATGCAAACTTCCTTTCCCAAAGAAAGAAAGTCTAAAATATACTTATGGGGACTCTACTTCTGAGACTTGGCAGCGGACCCCAGTGGGTGGGTAGAAGAGGACAGAAGGAAGAGAGACATATTTATAACCCCTTGTGTTGCAAACAACCATATTAAAAGCACGCTTGTAAATATTTTCAATCACAGTAGTGTCTTTAATAGCCTCAGCTTCTTCAGAGTTAGATTTCTCACTGCTAAGACTACACATTGTCAAAGGGAGATCTGAATTGCAAAGTTTCCCAGCTAGAGGGTATCTCATGAGGTCTGCCAAGGGAGTGGATGTGACCAGAATGTAACTAATTATTGTTATAAATACCTGCATTTTTTTGACTATTCTAACATTTCCTTAAGAGGATTTTAGAGCAAAGCAGGAAATTTTCATGCAGACTGTAAGCCCCTCCCCTCAGGTAAGCCAGAAATGAATTTTCTCTGCCTACTCTCTCAAAATCGAATAGCAGCAAGTGAAAGGACTGAGCCCCTTTCCTTCCTGTCATCCCATCTTTAAGACTCCTGGGATTTGATTCCTTATAAAAATTAAAGAATTAGGCACTATAGTCATCTGGTGAACTAAAAAGGCAAAAGGTACCAAAAATTTATAACTGCACTGACAGCTGAACCCTGACGCAGCAGACATCTTCCATATGCTGCTTCCTGTAGGCATGGAGTGGAGAGGGAATAGCTAAAAGCATCCCTCTAACCCACCTAAACCTCTCACACTCACAGAACAAGCTGAGGGACCTCTCTTAATGTTCATGCCTGACTTCAGCACAAAATTTGTGCGTCTGCAAAACCTGCTAGACTGACTGCCTGGGAGGTGGATGCTGATGGTGAAGTGGTGACTGTGTGTTCTTTAACTCTTATATATCACATTCAACTTCCCCACCCATCCCACCATCACAGGCAAAAAACAGGCTTCCAAGAAATTTAAAATCAGAGCTACAGTTTGTAAAAATTTCCCACTCTCTTTCTTTCAAGTAAAACTAGACTAAAAGATGGAGCAGCAAGAAATCAGAAAGCAGTGTATATATTAAGATATGATGGAGCAGCTCAGAAAGAAAAATAAAAAATTGCAAAGAAATAAATTGCATGTCATGCTACTGCATTCAGCTAATGGCCTGGCAAGAATCTGCTGATGTTTTTAAAAATGCACATTAGGAATAATTTCTGAGCTTCTTCTTCTGAATTTCCTGTAAATAACAATCATCTTCCTCATTATAAGAATTGGTGATGGCAACAACACTAAATACCTTTTGACTTGTTATTTCATCAATATATCCATGCTCCATTTTATTACTCAACCCCAAAACCTGCTCCAAGTAAAAACTCAGTTTCTTCTTCATGTTCCAGAGACTATTTTACCCCTGGTTTTTTTTTTTTTCTTTTTTTCTGGGCCTCATTGTTGTTTTTTGACAAATAAAATTTTAACTTTGTGAGGAATGGAAAGGAGAAAGAAGTCATATTTTGGAGGTCCTTTCATGGAGATGAAAAGCTACCATTCATTGAGAAAAAACCCTGTTAACTGGGAGAAGAAAGGAGTGATATAAAGGTTTTGAAATGTTTGGGGTTTTCCCCTTAAAGTCCTTATTTTATAATTCCCAATTACAAGATTTCCAGCTGCCTTCAAGGCAGGAGCAAAGCCAAACATCATATAGAATGTAGCTTCCTATTCTAAAGCTGTGCAGCCACTATCATCAAATGCTCAGGATATATTTTGCCCTTTCAAATCCCTTTTGGGTTTCCCAGAAAGGCCAAGCTACTTTCAAGATGAAAAATGTTGAGAAGTTTATGAAAGAATTTGAAAGATATGCCTGCTTGTGATTCCAGGGGAGTGCACTGAGTCACCCAAAAGTCTCTTCTGGTCCTAGTTTTACACCTTCCTATGGAAATACCTTGTTCTCTATAAACTTAATGGGATTCAGAAGAATTTGTCTCAGAGGTCAGGATATGCTGAGATAGGCTAAGAAGCTAAGAGAGATATCAAAGGAACAGGCCAGGATATATTACATATATTGATATATTGAGATCCTTCTTAGCCAGTTAAGGTGATTATAAACATATAATACAACTCTAATGAGCTTTAGTCATCTGGGAAGTGTCACAGCAGCACCCAGGCTCAAATTATAACCAAGAGATGGAGTGTACAATGTATGTAAGACCACAGAGGCAGAAAAGTGGAGGGAAGGAGAGAAAACACCCCCAAACTACGCATTAGCTAATCCTAGTACCTGTAAAGTTAATTTCATCAAAAACTACTGTAAAAACAGGTGTGAAGAGCAAAGGGATCAATGCAGAGTCTGTGCTGTTTTATCCCACCTTGGCTTGTACAGGCAAGATCAGGTTCAGAGATGCTCCTCCTGTGTCTGGGGCAGCTGTGTGCTGTTGATAGCATTGTGATGGGGAGTAGATATGCTAAAAGAACGAAAGAAAGGAAAAATCTTTCACTCCAAGGCCTATTTGAGTCGATCCCCCTTCTAGTTAGATGAAGATGGAGGGAATTCATTTGCTACACATTAATTTTTTCCACCTCATGACCATCCAGACAGAGATTTACATTAATGCATGCTTCATTATATACAGTGCAGTTCAATTTGCTATCTGAAGAAATAGCTAAATAACTCAAAATGAGCCAAGGATGAAGCATCATCTCTACTGACAAATTCAAGGACTCCTGGCCAACACTTGAGCACCGCTTTGGAGTCATTGTCTACACTTTGGATAAATCATAGCACCTGTTGCCTCAGTGGAGGAAAAAGACACAGAAACAGCTAGGAATTGTGCCATTGCTTGGCTGCTTCTCTGTTCTTCAGTAGCTACAGATTTGGCCCAAAACCTTTGTTTGATAGAAATTACTCCCTTGCTGTCTTCTAGCTTTTCCTTTTTCTCTTTTTTCCTAAGATGAAGCTGCAATAGGTGTTATTTGTGAAATTACAGGTTCACTGGGATGGGAAAACCAACCCTAATAACAATCCTTCAAGAGGACACATGCTGATCAAATCCACACTGTTTAAAAACAAACATTACTTGCACATGGGAGCAATTCCTGAGGCTGTAAATGGGGGAAGATACCTGGAGAAAATTGAGTTTAATTTGTCATGGGAGTTATTTGTGACTTTCTTCCTGTCCATGCCAGCTGGGCAGTACTTGCTGCATTAGTTGCTGAACACAAAGTATTACCATCAAAAAAATCATGAATTCATGGATGCTTTTGTTTCTNTTTTTTTTTTTTTTTTCTCCTGATGCCTGCTGCTCTTCTTCCACCACTAACCTTCTGAGTCTCAAGGCTTCTTTCAACACCCCTTTGGCACCAGCAGCTGGGGCACTGCTGCCAAGGCACACTGGATGACTGGATTTAAACTGGGTGTGCCAACACAGTCTCCAGTTAATCACACCTTGCCTGTGGAGTTCAGGAATTGGTCTGCAGACAGCATTATCTGGACACCCACCCCAAACCCTCTTGTTATACAAAGGAAAGGGGGAGTGGTGCCTCATCAGGGTATACAACAGATCACAGGTGTTTGAAACTCTTCTTTCAGACCACTGCTACTTATTAGAGAGCACCATTCATCTGCCTCGAGCACTTGATGGGAGATTCTCATGAGCAGATGCAGGACAGAGGAAGCTTCCATCACACTCCAGGGGAATCAGACCCCTCAGCCATCTTTTGAAAACAGACACCTACTTTTGAATTTGTCTTTGCCAAGCTACCTTATTCCCATCTTTCAAAGGAAGCCAGTCATTCCCAGGTTGTTGGAGCTCTGGAAATCAATGTGGTCTTTGCTCAGCACACTTTGCACAAAATCCAAACTGTGAGCAGGGCTAGAAACTCTCATTTTATACAATTTAAATTGATTCCATAACCTCAGACTCCAGCTGAGGATTTAAGACAAACTCCAAATTGTACAGGCATGTGATAATATCATGAGAGCTGGATCCATTAAAGATGACAACCCTAGTAAGATGTAAGCAAGGACTAGAATAAAGGCAGAAAGAAGCTTTGAGCTTACTGCAAAAAGCCATAGAGAAGAGATATTAAGGAGTTGTATGAATAGAAGGGATGCAAAAGGAAGGGAGTAACTCCCCTTGTCAATGGATTCAAACAGTGAATTGAGATACTCCTTTGCTTGCTCAAACTCTTCTGTCTTAGTTGAAACCTGTGTGCAGAGGAAGTTCTTCTACCATTTCCCCTCTGAAATTTTACCTTGGGAATTGGTGACATAGCTTTTATATTACCACAATTGGAATCTTGAGTTCTGCTGCCTGGCTTCCAAATTACTGTGACAGAGTAGTGACAACTGACAATTCCCTGCCTTTTAAAATGCCTCAGCCCTAGTCAATGAAAGTCAAACAAGTAGAAAATGTGTGAAGATCTGATTTTCAGATTGATTATATATACATTTATGTGTGTGTAAGCTCCAGGCCCTTCGTGTTTAATCAAGTACAATATTAAGTGAGTTAATGAAAAAGGAGTAGTTATCTTCTGCTAATGTAATAGATCATTTGAGAAACAGAAGTATTGTGATTACATGGAGGGACTTAGAATGAGATGCCTGCTGCCAAAAGAGAGGAAAAGGCAAGAGTAAGGGATCAATGCAATTTAGAGACAATGGAGGTGAGACACTGGAGGTAAGACACTGGAGAATTTTGTTCTGTTCTTTGCACCATTACATGAAATTTTCCAATGGAATTAAAATCCTTTTTTTCCCCATCAGGAATGGCAACAGTCTATTTGCCAGAATTGAGTTTCAGCCTTGTTCTTGGGCTCTGAGCTGGCAGACCAGTCTGTGTCCCTTGCTTTATTTCCTTTCAAGCTTGGACATTTCAGCACCACCATAGCACAGTGGTGGCACAGCTGAAAACAGCTGCTTAGTCTTCTGAGGGGAGAAGAGAATACCACTCACTTCTCCAAATATTTTTAGAAAGATCAATTTCTAGGTTAAGTTAATAATCTAGAAGGATCCTGAAGGGACTGGGGAGAGGATGGAGAAGAAGAAAAATAAACCAATCAAAGAACAAAAGTTTCTGTGGGAAATGGTAGATATCAAGTGTGAGCATGCGTTTACTGGAGGTGAGGTATTTATTTATTTAGTCCAGCTATGTCAAGAAAATAGATCAGATGCTATAACAGCTGGCAGATGAAGAACAAGATGTTCCAGGAGCTAGCACTAATGAGCTCACAGATAATCTCACACTGGCTGGCACTGAGTTCCCCAAGTTGACAGAAGCACTGGCATCACTACACAAAGACTCAAAGAGAAGTGAGGAAGTTATTTAAGGAAAAACAGTGGTGCAGTCACAATGTTGTGCATCATCAACAGTGTTCAACATGCAAACCGTGGAAGTATTTCTCACAGCCAGTCCTATTTATGTCAGAAGCTATTAAGACTCAAAATTGTAACTGCAGAGGTTCCCCAGCCCTGTGCCTGATACCAGCTGCTACTATGAAAGCTGTATTTTCAGAAGAGTTCTCTTTCCATTTCAGGACCAAATAAGTGACCAGATTTTTAGCTCCCTTTTATTTGGGTGCATATAAAGGGTCAAGGCCTTCCAAAGGTCAGAGAAAGTAAAACACATACACACACAAAAGAAACAAAACCAAAAACAGCCCTGCAAGACCTGCCAAAACTGCAGCCAAATCTATCACTATTCTGGAAGCTTAACTATCAACTTAAACATAAATATAATAACTAAAGATCTCTCACTGTGTAGCCTGGGGAGTTTCTTCCCTCAGGCTCCTTTTTCTCCTAACCACCATTCCCTAATTCTGCTTCTGTTTGAAACAAGAGAGTTGTTGGGTTTGTGACAGAACCACTTTAAAAGGAAATTAGACATCTTTGGAAAGCTGAGGGCATATCACTCTTCAAATGCAAGATGTTCCAAGATGCTACGTCTTACTTCCAGAGCACTCCCACTGGCAAGTAAGCTCTTCATTTGATTGGCACCTAGCTAGCATTAAATAGGCCAAGGCACTAACAAAATTCATGAATTTACAAAGCAAAGTAAAAACTGTATGATTTTTTTTGCTAGATATGGAGTTTTCATTCCAGTTCGATGCCTTACTTGATTTTAAATGAACAGAAATTTTTATACATGTGTCTATTTAGTTAAAAGGCAGGCTATGAAGACTGCAGAGGTATCAGTAGTTGATTATAGAAATTTATTTATTCACAGCACAAATCCCACTAGGAGATGCAATCCATTTGCCAAAGAATCCTTTAAGCAGCCGTATCAAGCCACAGCTGCTCAAGAGGGGAAATTTGCAACACTTAACTACTTCAATCTAATTTCCAAAATCCCCACTATCTACAGTCTTTAAAGCCCAAGAGCATGGATTTTGTATAATTGATCTCGGTGCTGTAGGATACCTAAGTAGAGGAGTACATTTCTCTTTTGGCTTCACGTCCGAAAAATAGATGCTGCTGTGTTGGTAATGAGAAGAGTGAAGTGATTCCTGGGTTATGACTGGCACAAAATTGCCTCAGCATCACAACCACAACAAGCTTCCATAGGTAGAGACAGGCAGAGCGGCTGCAGACAGAAAAAAATGGTTTTAATAGAATATGGATGTTCAAGCAATAGGCTGGGAGGTAATTTCTCCTATCATCTTTCTCCAAGAGCACAGCAGGACCTAAGGATGGCCCAGAAGCTCAGACTGTGCTGAGCACTTGCAGCAGCTGTGGGGTGTGGCTGAGGTGCCACAGCAGCTTCACCTGCAGGTGCTGCTCTAAAAACAACATCTGAGAGGATGCTCCAGCCAGGAGAGCAGGACAGCACACCCAACAACATCCTGCACTGCTGAGCTTGCTGGTCTTCCCTTGTCCTATAACCAAGAGGTTTCACTCAAAATTTTGTACCGTACCTTGTGCTTTAGTGACGTGATTTTTCTTCATTTTCTTGGTATTTTTGGGCTACAAATATCATTGTGCAAATTGGATGTGGTTTGAGTTCAACTTTTTAATTCCTGAAGTTTGGATATCAGGCACTCTCATCCTGTGTAATTCTATCAATTCTATAGATGCTTCCTAAAATACTGTTTGGATCTCCTCTAGTTTTTGGATCAAAATAGCTTTCAGGGTTGTTTGCTAATATTCATTTACAGGAAGTCACAATATTACTCTAAATTCAGGTGCAAAAAATTTATCCTGATTTTCACTTAGGATGACGGGAATTCAGTTTACAGAAGAAACAAAATAAGGAAATTATTGACTTAAAAGCATTGTGACTGGACACGACTTTGAGGTATCAGTTGGTCTATTCCCTGATTCTATTGGAAATTTACTGGATTTACATCTAACCTTGTCTTTACAAACTCCAGTGAAGTTTCTGTAATTCATATGTCTGTCTCTCTTTAGATGCTGGGATCACTTCTTTGGTCTCCCTTAAGACTATTTTCAGTTTTCCCTAATATTTCTCAACACGTGAAGCCTACAAGCAGAGGAAGCATTGGAGCTGAGAGTTTTTTAATACACAACATTTGTTTCTCTGCATTTAGGTAAAAGCTCTCTGGCATTTCTGAACTGGTTTATTATTCCTTCCTGTTGTTTGGTAACACCACGGACTGTAATCCTAACTCCGATCTCATACTTGCATTTGCTCTTGCTGAATCACAGGCTTTTTTCTTGCACACAGCTCCTCTGGTTCATGAAGTTCATTTTGAATTCCTCTTGGTGTCTGTGGCATCCTCAGACTTTCTGTGTTTCATATAAGTAAGCAACACTGCCTACATCACGGAGATGTTAATAAAATAATTATTAATTTTAATTTATTTATAAATTACTAATAAAGTAATGAGCACTACCAGTCCTGAGGTAGCTCCCTGTGCACCCAGTGTAACACATCATTCCAATTTGAAGAGTACCAGAGTACCACTAGCAGGTACTCTATGAGTGCAATTTTCCAATAAGTAACTTATTCACTTTGCATAAGTTTCATTTGGAATTTTTTCCCTACTCTGCTTCTTTGAATGAGATAGGGAGCCCATTTGTTTGCATGGAGCAGAGTTATTATTTCAAAGTGTTTCATAAAAGGGTGGTTTGCGTTTTCACCTATTTCAGAGAGGCACTGTGCATGTAGCATCCTTAACCCTAATAGGTTCAAAAGATCAAAGGTGCCTTCCCTCCTGCTTCCTCTCACAAGGGAAGGAGGAGATGGAGGAGCACAGTGAGGCGATGGAAAAGCCACCAGGAATGTGTTGCACTGATACAGTAACTGCAACAGATGTTTCTCTATCTATCAGAAAAACGCAGCTGCTCTGCAAATAATGACAGACTTTTTACAGACTAAAAAGAGATTTACAGCACAAAAAGCCCCCACATCATCCAGTTGCAACCATAGAGACAGGAGACTAATTAGAGCAAATCTGGAGCAGATTTTCCCTTTTGCAAAACAAGAAGTGCTCACGTCACTTGCAAACAAACTGGTCTTGGTACATGGTCCTCGTTGTCCTGGGTCTGTGTTCTCACAGCCCTGGCTCCCTGAATGCAGTAGCTGTGGCTAGAACTTCTGTGGATATGAGTGTCATTATCTCCAAGCAAGCGTCACTAATTATATCATTAAAGATCTGGTATATTTTTTCCCTAAAATACATTGCTTTCTAACCATGCCTCCCCCCAGCTCAATTTGGTGATATTCTATAGCCATATGGTGCTGTATCACAGCTCTGTGAACGTATTCTGGATGAAGATTTAGATAATAACACAGCTAAGTATTATTCACCATGCAGGACAATCCTTTTTAATCATCCACTGGGACTTTGTCCTGTAATGCTCCACACATTTGTCTTATTCAAGCAAAATATAGATGGCTAAAAGATACAGAAGTAAAAGGTCACATTTAGGAAGCAAGAAATATTGCCTTTCCCCCCCAAGAACAACCAAGCATCTAGTAAATCCTTAGTAATGAAGAAACAATAAATTTGTGCCAGTATACACTGGCCTTATGAGAGCGAAAAGTTAAATTACTGCCATCTGACTTGGTGACAGTCCCCAGACAGCTGGAGGAAGCTTTTGCCTGGTTGCTCATTCTAATTCTTTAGCTTCAGTGGAAGACGAAATGGGAAAAAATGGAAGGTCTGGTTTCAAATCCATCATTCACCAGCCCCCTTCCTGAACCACAATTATTAGTTTGCCTTCAGGATTTGCCAGCACTTGCCAGCTGCTCTGGACACCAAGTTGTTTTGTTTAGGACTCATTCCACAAGGCACTGCCATTGCCCTCCTGCCCTGCTCCATGTGTCCTGACACGCAGATATCAAGAATCTCTGAACATTTGTACAAACAGTGGCACACACTTTCTTCTCTTACCTTATAGAAAAATTGAAGAAAACCTAATCTGTAGGTGGTCAAACCCTCTGTCACTGTGTGCCATGGAGTGCTCCAGTACATAGAGGAGCATGCACTGTGTATCTGGCCCTGCCACAGCAACGCTATCCATTTATAAGTTGGGATGTGATTTGGCTTACTATAAAAATTTCTCAAGTGAATTAAGCACTGTAGATATCAAATACATCAAATATAAATCCACACAGAAGAAAGACAACAGGAATTAAAAAAAAATTCTTTGCGCCTTCACCTAGAAAAATGGATGTGTTGGAAGCAGTCTGTGGGAGTTAGTCATCTGTCTCAAGTTAATCGTGAGAAATCTTCTAGGCCCGTTAGAAAAAAGCCCTGCAATAAGGAAGATGCCATCATCAGAATTTCCTTGTCCACAGTTAGTTGTCATACCTGTTAACTTGTCTTTCCCAAGCTAAAAAGGAATTTCACCTGGTGGAAGAAAAATGCTTTGTTTATACCTTAGTCCCTGTGTAGTTAGATGTGATGAAATTGTAACAGATTTCTACGGAAGACAAGCCTTCCAAGAATAGAGCAAGCAATCATATCAGTGGCATTTTCTTTGTGTCATGGAGTCTTTTGTAGTAGCTTTAAGACTTGATTCAGTGAACTACTAAGGCATACACAGCTTGTGCACAGCGTTTTCATTTCCTTGACTTTAGCCAAGGATTTACTGCACTCTGAAACACCAAGTTATTAGAAAGAGAGTTACCTAAGGTGGGAACTTCTGTTCATTTCATCAGAGAATTATCCTTCCTGAAATATTTTCAGCTGTATTTCATCCTAATTTAGCTATCACACAGTGCATGATAGTCAATGAAATACTTCCCAGCTTTGGAAAGTTTGATTTTTACGCTTGATCTCTGTCCACATACTTGCTTCATGCATTAGACCACCAAGCCGCCTGCCTAATGAACATCAGAAAGGACATGCACAGTTTTTCAGGAGAAGAAACAATATAAAATCCTTCATGATCAGACTCCCTGCCAGGCTTTGTGGATCCTGTTGCATTTGAAAGCAGTGAAATCATTCCAGTTTCCAGGGTCATGTATCGTTTTCAGTAGATACAGCAGTCTCATTATCTTATTGGTCATGTCTTCCATTTTTGTAATTTGATTTGAATACTAAAATTCTCTGCATGAATGAGTTTCCCTGACCTCCTTCCTCATCCTCCACTGTGGCAGCCAGACCTATCTCTGTCAGTTTGCTCTGTCTTATCCTCCTGGTAGACCTTACCTGCAGCTGTTTAAGCCCCTGTACTTTCTCCTCAAGGAGCCATCAGGTCTCAGCATGGTGACACTGAATAACATCTCACCATCACTTTGTAGTCTGCAGTGTTTGCTTTATGTCACTGTCTTCTGCCATGGAATTTTTATTTTCCTATCTCCATTGGAAATTACTTATCTTCATAGGCTGAAAGATCTTATTTGTGTTTGAAATTCTGCAAGCTGAGGGCTCACAGTCATCCTATCCTCAGCTAACCCATTTGCTTTTCCTCCTCTGTCATCTCCTCTGCAGATTTCCCACATAAATGAGAAAAATCTTATGATTAGTCCCACAATGTAAAAACTTGCCCTTTGTTATCTTGAATTTCATTCCATTTCTATTACCTCCCTGAAGGTCACTGAGTTCATTTGAACAGTATCCCAATGCTTCTCTGTACTGTTGTCTGAATTTTTTACCATCAGCAAATTCCTACAGCACCAAAGTCCCTAATGTAAATATTACACAAAACTGAGCCTAAAACCAGTTGTTAGGTAACTTGGCTAGGATCCTACTTCCAGTCCAAACCTTCCCCATTTAATATTCTCTTTTATCCAGTTCTTTCATTTTTCAACACTATCTTCTTTTTACCGCACAAGTCTTCATGTAGTCCTACACATAATACTTTAATGAAGAAGAAAAATTAGATCTACTTTTTGTTTGTATAGAGGGATATTTATATTAAAAAAAAAATGTGCCTAGTATGAACCAATCTTTTGAAAGCCTAGGTTGTGTGTTGTCCTGATTGCTATTTAAATACAGGCTTTTATTTGTTTGTTTTTTCTTCCAAATATGTTCTAAGCCTCTATCCACAGCTGAGATCAGTTCAGGCAGCTAGAAATTTCTTTCAGTGGCAATGCCTATGCCATTCATAAAAATTAATATCTATTCTACAGCAATTTCAGCAACTTCCCATAATTTTATCTGTTACGAGGATGGCTGATGCCTCTTCATGTTATGATCTTGTATATGACACTACATTGGAGTTATTCAATAAAGACTAAGGTAGGTCTGGTTGGGGTATTTTTTTAATGAATGCTGAAGTGGCTTGGAGTATATCTCCCTGGTTTCTGCAATGGAATACAGCGCCATGTAGAATTTTGGTCTCTCTCCTTTTGGGGCACTAGGATGGATTTTTTAACAAAATAAATCAAAACAAAGAAGACACAAAGATAACTAAGTCTTGAATTAGTACAAATTAATATAATCTCCAATGATCTAACTAGTGTCACTTTTTCCTCAAAAACATTGTAATCAAAAACTAGTGTAGATTTGTGTTCATGCTTTATTTCTGCTACTATACTCTATTACTCTACCTAGGAGTTTCCAAAGAAAACAACATATTTATATTCAATGGAATAATCCAGCAATAGAATAAACCAAAAAGCCAAACTAATGGATATTCTTCAATCTGGTGATAAAGACAAATCAAAAAACTACAATATGGAAAAATTATGTTACAGGAACTGTGGGAGCTCAATAAAAATGCACAAGTCATTGAAAAGGTAGCAAAGAAGCAACCTATTTTGGACAGCAAATGTCTTCTCATTCAGATACAACAAGCCTATGCTTTCAGTGTGTCTCTACTATTGTATCATTAATTATCCCATGGCTTATGATCATGTGAAGATTTCCATGCCAAACAGCTATATCTGCATATATTCAATAGAGCTTAGCAGAAATTACTTTTCAAGTAGTTCCACTGGTAGCAACCGGCTTGTGAGTAGAAAGTATCCTAGCACTTCAAGTAGAAAACATTTCATATTTGTCCTTCATTTTACCTAGAAAATAAAATTAGGACTCAAAATCACTGCACATCCAGTGGTGAGACTCCCATGATGAAACGGAAAAGATACCAGCAAGCAAATCAGAGGCATCTAACCTGTTTTTAAAAGCAATAAAAATAAATTTTCATCTCCACAATGGAAGAGGCCTGAAAGATAACCTGCCTCAAAGATGACCTTCAAAGGGAGAAGAGAAACCAAGCCTGGGAATAAGTGCATGTGCTGAATGCCCCCAATAAGCAAGACTTGCAGAGGTCATTCTGCAGACAGATTAGTATAAATGAAGCCTTAAACAACTGTTTATAGTCCTTGCTGGATAGTTCCTCATTTACCATTTTTAGCCAGGAAAGCACTACACTTAATCTTGATGTGGAGAGAAAGCTCTGGGGTTTAAAACAGAATGTTGTAAAATGCTCACATAACTTACCAGCACAATGCTCTTGTAATATGTCTGTGTGGAGTTTCTGCACAGCCTAAGTGTCTGTCATGCAAATTAAAATGGTCATTTGAAAAGAGATAATAGAACTGATGTGCAAGTACCTCCTGATTGCTGATGCCAGCCTTTGGTAGCCTTTGTGGATTTAGACAATACCAGGCTGCTCTCTAAAGGTTTTGAATTTAAAGTAAAACAGTAATGAAGGTAAAGTGTTAAATCTCAGAAGGGAACAGAAAACTCTACCGAAAATTTGGCTTTGATACTTAGAACTTCATATGTGTACATATGTACACACATGGACATGTATAGATATTTACGTATATAAACAGGCTGTTTCCTCTTCTCAGTAGCTTTGAATCCTTTAAATGAAAAATTTAAATACAGTGTTGAACTAAAGAGTAGCTGAGAAAAAGGAGGGACACTGATATCAAAAGCACAATATAAGTGAAGTGAATGGGCTATTGCAAGCTAAGGTAAACTGCAGACATTTCTTTCATCCTCCAGATCCTGCTTTTGTTTGGCCAGCTAAAAATGCATTCTTAAAATATCATAAAAACTTCAACTGTCTGTGTGATCTATCATTGAACTATCCAGCTGGGTTTAAGGGTGGGACATTTTCCAGGGACATTACTGTTCTTTCAGAAACAGGGTTCCTTTCTTTGCTAAGTCCTTTTACATTTTCCTTCCAGCTCAGAGAGGCAAGAGAGAAAAAAGATCAACACAAAGACAACTCATTTTTTCCTTTGGTTACTTATAAGAAAGGGTGAGGGAAAGGCCTGGATGGATTGTTACCTTTGAAGATACTACTGTGGAATGGATATCTTATAATTAGAGATTGATAATATCCACAGGCTGAGATGATGGTTTGATGGGTGCTTTGCAAATATGCGAAAGGCAGGTTCATCTAATGCTTTTGTATTCATAGAGTAAGTTCTTCTGCCCTCTCTAGGAAGGGGCAGGGAGGTACAATGAGAGACTCTGACCCTCAGAATGGCTTACAGAATTGCCAATCCCCTCAATTACCCTGCTCACATATGGGGAGCTCAAAGAAATGTATCACATAATAATATGATTGTCTCTCATTCAGTCTAGGAAGATCATTATCTCCAGAGTTAATAGTACAATATTTAACCCAGCAGAGTGTATTTAGAGTTGCTATTAAACAACAATATTGAACTAAGCAATAACCAGCCCTTGTCTCAGCTATTTATGATTCCATGGATAGATTGCACGCATCACTGGCTTTCTCTTCTGGCATCTGTAAACTCTTCTGACTGGTTAAATGTTCCAGCATTGACACTAGAAGCAGCAATCACTACATGCCAATTCACTGTTAATGAAGGTAACAGATCCAAGACCTAGGGTCACCTTCCTTTATCCACAATGCATTCTAATTTTTCTAAAAGAAGGTTTATCTGGTAGGAAGAGAGGAAGAGGGGGAGGGAGGAGAGTTCTGCTGGTTTCATTGTACCACTTTGAAAGGAAAGCGAGATAAACAGATAATCATTTCTCTGACTCAAATGTACATGAGACCTCCCCTGGTACCTATGCCTGCAAAGGCAGGAAAAATTGAAGTGTACAAAGCAGAACCTCAGTGCTTCTTCATCTTGAGTCAAGCCACTGCTAGAAGCTTCTAACTACATTTAACCATCACTTTTTTCAATCCTTAACACCTTGTGCTACAAAGCAGATGATAGAAGACTCATCAGATAAAACTCCTCCTGCAAACAGAAAAAAACCTGCACTTCTGTGTTCTTCGCATTGATTACTTATAGTCCCCCAGCTGCTGCCAAGGGACAGCACTGGCAGGCAGGCTAGTTGTCAATACAGCCTAGTGGGCTCTCCCATCACCTTTCTGAAGGAATTCTTCCGTGTAAATTGAGAATATCAAAATCTTGAAATGTGTGGCTAAAAAGCCTGGATTGTTACTTCCTCAAGCTGGAGAGGTGTAAAACCTGCTGGGCCACATGAGGGAACCACATTGATACACAGCTTAGGTGGGCTCCCAAATTCTGTAGGAATGATTTTACGTCCTTCATTTCCCCTCTGGTTCAGGTAAATCTGTTATTTTTCCCTTCCTCTGTTTCTGGAATGCCATGTTTTCTGGTTAGTGCTAAATACCAGTCATTCTCACCACCCTGGCAGTCATACTTCAGGAGGAAGGGTGGATGACGTTCCTTCGTCACGAAGTACCACATATACAAACAAATCAATATAGAAGTGAGTCAAGAAGAGTTCAGGAACACATATATTAGTTCTAAGCTGACAAGCATTAGCGCAGAAAGCTTGCTTTTAATTCTCTCCCCTTCCTTGTGTCGCCATAAACAGCCCCAGTCCCACCTACAGCCCAATCCTTTGCAGCAGTGATGAAAGTAAGAGGTCTTCTCTTGATCAACCTGCTGCAGGGAGTACCATGGAAATAGCACATGCAGGAATCTCAGCTGTCATCCTCCTAATGAAAGGCTGCAGTGATGACAAACACAGGCAAATTCATTATGAAAATGAGTGTTTATTTCTGATATGGATGCTAAATAGATCCCTTGTTTTATCTCATCTCCTTTTGCCTGCCCTAGAAAGCTCCATGCTCTACTCATCATCTGCAAGAGGGCAGAACATCCACTGGAAGATACTGTGGAGTAAAGATAGTTGATTAATGTGGAAGGGGATAATTTAGATCTTTGCTGCACTGAGGGTGGAGACAGGAGCTTGTGGAGAAGGGAAAAAGGCACTGAAATGGATTTACAGGGAGAGGACAATTGAAGAAAAGTGCGGGAGCCAAAAGGCCAGTGGTGATCCCACAGCCTCAAAGTCTTGATGCTCTTAGTGGCAACACTTCACCTAGGAATTCCTCTACTCAACTCAATAATTTCTGAAGTGGTTAAAATTCCCCCTCTTAGAAAGAAATATCATTGCAATTTAAACACTGCAAGCAATGGAAAACCTTCTTCTTTCTCTGAGCAGTCAGCTAATGTTGTTAATTATCTCAGTTGTTAAGAAAATAAATGAATCAGAAATTTTAAAAAAATCATATTTTCATTTTTAATTCATGTAGTTTCAATTTCCAGCTACTGTTTCTTGTTATGACTTTGTCTAAAATTAATGAGCACTTTTCCATCCCTGCACTTTATACTAGATATCCCCAATGGAGATAGTTAAAGAATGTGATGAGGTTACCTTTTCACCTTATTATAGACAGAGGCAGCAAAGTCTCTCCTGTGATGCCTCCCCATTCACTTCTTAATGCTGAACTTCAGGGACCACTTCTACAAGTGAGAAAGCAATTTATTCTCTTTGACAATGCAGGGCTCTCTTGGGGGATTCTGCAATAAGTGCAGGAATGGTGGCTGTTCTCAGACACAGAGATCTGCAATACAGTAAGGGCTGAAACCACCTTCTCAGTTTTATTTACCTCAACATTTAACTTGTTGAAACAACTTCTCTATTCTCAAGTCACAAAAGTCTTTTAGCCTACAAAGGAAGATCCATGCCTTAGCTCTCCCATCTCTTGCCCAGCCATTCCCCTGCTGCATTAGCAGAAAGAAAACAGACTTTCAAAATTATGTGAAGGGAGAGCGCAAGCATAGGGGACACAAGGCAAGAAGAGTTCAGCTGCAAACCTTGACACTTAGGTTTCTTTTCCTTCTTTACAATCAGAAGGACACCAGGACTAAGAAATCCAAAAAGTGCATAGGATCAACCCATGAAATTAGGCATATAAAATATTTTTAGAGGAATGTAAGCTGGCAGTCTCATTCATTTTAAATAAGTTTACAATGTAAAATTACGTCCTTAGTCTGCATACCACATTGCACTGGATAATGTGAATACCAAACACATTAGAGGGTGAAATTAGCTTAGTGAGTTGGCTGGTTGGTTTTTTCTTTCCTATTTTTCTATTTTCTCTCACCATCCCCGTAGATAACAAATATTTCTTTCCATTTCTTTTTTTATCTTAAATCTCATCAACATTATCCTGTTTGCACTGTGACTGAGTTTTATCAAGGCTTCAGAAGACAGAGAGGTAAAGACATGTTGGTAAAAGTCTTAGAGTATTTCTCTGAAGAATTTTTTATTTTCACTTTTTTTTTTCCAGTTATCCATATAACATCTGCCCACAAGATACTTTTCAGCTACTATAAACAGGAAGCACCTTTAATGCAATGTTTTTGATTGACTCTAGAGCTTCTTACTGACAGAAGAGAATCTGCTTTAAGTCTGTGGTGATCTGTAAGCCCCATCAACTGTGAAGGGGAATTAGCTGCCTGTTGTAACTTTTACAGCTTCACCTGCTCCCAAAGAAAGACTTTGTGCTGCACCCAGGTACACCAGCAAGAGCAGAGCCTTTTCACTAAAACAGGATGAAGCAATTTAAAACCAAATAAAGAAGGAAATACTGGTGCATGAATTTCTGCAGATTTGCAGCCTTCCACGCTGTTACATGGAATAGCACCTTGTCCTGTGACCACCTGTCTGTTAAACACCAGACCTAAACTTGTTGCTCCACAATTAAAATGCAGTTGCTTCTGTGGTAAGCCACTGCAAAGTCCACCCAGCTGGAATTCAGTCCACCCAAGCAGTGGAATTCAGGACAAAAAGACATAAAATTCCTCAGCCCTTGCAGCTCTTCAGGGAAGAGTCATGTGTTTCTTAAGCACACCAAAGACAGGATTCACACATCTCTGAAGCCCTATAAAACCATATAAAAATTATGCATCCAACATCTTAGCCTGGCATCAAAATCTCCTTCTAAAACAGGTACATTAAATAGGTGGATTGAACAGGCATGTGATTTTCATAGGGCAGAGAAGGATCCTAGCTAACAAACATGCTTTAGAGACATATATTTTTGTTTGTTTAAATTACAGGCATAAATCTGCACTGTTGCCAGTTTTTTACATCTCACACTGACTTCTCATCCTATGAGAGGGATTTTACTAAAAAAAGAGTCATATGACTATCAAATAACACAAATTTAAAAAGGAACAAACACTCAACAATCATGGTACACTCTACCTTTCTCAAGAACAAGTATTTAATCACAGATATCAATCCATTAAGTCGTTATAGTCCCTAGTACTATGCTAAGAAACCATAGCCAGAAGGAAGAAAATTAATTATTTTAGCACTTTGTGACTTATACAAAATGTTCCAAAGCTAATATTGTGGGGGAAACTTCACAACTGCTTGAATATGTCTCTTCACAATTCTTAATAAAATCTCAAGTGAAGACACAGGATGGGAAGTCCTTAATAATTTCTGTGATCTTGATTGGCATTGATTTCTCGTCCAGCTGAGAGCTGTTCATTTCCACAGGGAACACCTATTTTCACAGAAGTAGGAATGACATCAATCCAAGAAAGCAAATGAAGCTAAAATTAGGCATATTCTTAGCTTGTTTCTGAAAAACCCAATAATTGACAGGAGCATTACTCATCGCAGCATCTGAGGAGAAAATCTCCTGAGAGCAATCCCTTTTTTTTTGCTCCTTCTCAAAAATGCACATATGTTTCCTTTCATTCTTTCCTGTGGGCATAAAGCATCAAAAAGGAACAGAGCTTCCTAGACATGTTCACAATTTAAATGCACTGTACACTTGGATATTAAATCATCGGTTCCAAGTAATGGTAAGCAGACTAAGCACATTCATAGCTGGTAAGGGATGGAATGTGGTGGATTGCTTTGGAGCCATCTCCACGGGGAAAGAAAACTTTAATGGACACCCCAGGATTATGCATAAGTATGCAGATGTGAAAGAACAAGTCAATGCAATCCAGCCACATTGAACTGATGTAATGTCTCCTGCAACATTGGTGTCACAAAAGCAATTTCATGAGCAAAAAGGAGACAGAGCCTGACCTGAAAACATAATTAACGCTGAGGGTTAACCCAAATTAAACCAAAAGATTTTCAGTGAGGTGTCTAGCTGCCACCTGGGTGCAACCATGGATAATTCCTATAACGATCCTGGACCTCAGAAACTAGAGGCAGGCTTTGGATGGAGTCCACTGGGCTCTGAAACAATTCACCCCACCTCGATGACCTGGAAGGAAAGGAATAACACCTCTGGCTTGGCTCAACTGTGCAGCTCATGGTTTGTTTGCAGAAAGTGCTCACTTTTCCCTGTGAATGAGATGAACCTGTGACCCGTTATGTATCAACCCAACATTTCAATTCACCTGGAAGTCAGAAGAGATTAGCAGCTGTAGCTCCACTCTCAAACTGTACATGGCTTGCAATTAGATGGAGTAGCTACTCAGGGCATGTTGCAGTTCTTGGCATTTGTAATCTTGCCAAGCACACACTGCAGGGTAAAAATCCAAATAATGCAAGGCAAGAGTTTAACAGGAAAAACCCCATCCAGAGTTATATTATTATGCAGTTGCTTTTCCTATGATCCTTTCACACTCTTTCTGTCTGTTGGATGACACAAAGGGAACAGGCCCAGTGGTGAGTAATTTTATTCAGATTTGTCCCATTCTGACTCCTCCATCGACACAGACAAAATAATTTAATTCCTTGGATTGAGCAACAAACTAATAAAGGGTCTAATTTTGCAGATACCTCATATTCCAGTGACAAAAGATTTGTAGAACTTTATCTAATGTGTCTTGGTTTCTCCCTTGACCTCAACTCATCCAGCTGCTCATCTTTCCATTCTCCAAGGCTTGCATTCCCTGAGAGGGTGGGAAGATGCAAATAATAAACAAATCACTATCAAAATATCATGTTTTGGCTCACGCCCTGCCCTCATCTGTACTGATGTGGATTGTGCCAGTCTGAATCTGACACCTCAGTAACTTCACAAACTGAGGATCAAAGGGAGAGGACTCGCCTGTGGCAGACAGACTGACAAATAAATGAGCTTATGGGTGGGGGGTTAAATGAATTGCTACTCCTGGCCTGCTCTGTACCTCTGTGAAGTTAAGCATTCTAGTGAGCTGTTAATTTTCAGGGTGTCAAAGGGAAGTTTATGGAGAAATATAAAATAAAAAACTGCCACATTTTAAGACCTCCCAGAAAGAACATCCAGAACAAATTTGCTTCTTGTTTAATCAAACACTTAAGACTTTCAATATCCAAAATCAGATATTGTCTGATTGATAACAACAGATTTTCCTGATTCATATGGGGGAATAATTTAAATTTCTTTAATTAAATATATATTTATAATGTAAAATAATTTTTCTTTCTTTCTTTCCATTCTCTATTATTCTATCCCATCCCAGAATGAGAAGCTACAAATCATCAGAGCCACGCAGATATCAATATTTAATGTTCCTGTTGATTTCTCTGCAGAGTTTCTCTTGTGAAAGAAGCCTGGAGCCCAGCTATTAGTCAGGCTCTTGGATTTTTTTTTAAATGAAGTGGCACTGAAGCAACCATTTTGATTCAAGGAAACCAGAGCTTCCTAGTTAGGATTCACTGAGATATACAATCAAGTTGGTGTATTCAGGAGAGGATCCACATTCAATCAAATTGTATCTATGTTGCCTTTACACCAATATTGGAAAGACTAAGTATTCATTACAAAAATCAAACTTAATTTAAGAGGAGAAAAATTACTCAATTTAATTTGACAAGGGAGTGATTATATTCTTATGAAGATGTAATTTCTTTTTGAGATCGGTGCATACATGGAGAACACAGCTAAGCTTTCAGTCCTTTGACAATCCCCACAGGGTACCACTGGTGCAAGGCCAGTGAGCCCCACAACCAGAGAGCAAAACTGCTGCATTGCAGTCACTTCGAATGTAAGGGTCCTACGACACCCTGGGTGATAAAATCAGTGTTGCTGCAGGATGGAGCTCAGCTGTGAAGCACATTGCCACCCTGCTGCACAGGAACAGAGAGCACTGCTGAAAAGATAGCTTAATGATTTGCACTAGGACTTAACCAGCTGGACACCTTTATTCTGAGCACACTAACATCTCAGGCATGAGGAAAATTCAAACCACAGTATTAGTCTCCAGTATTCATGTTTAATGCCAGACTGCAAGCTTTAGAAAGGCAAGCCCTGTTACTGATCCTTAGGTGTGTGATCTGACCAGATCTAACCTCCACAGCCTGCTTGCTCCCTAAAGACTCTCTTGGGAGGCTGTTGCTAGAAGCAGCAATTAGGGTTGATTGAGATGAAATTTGTTATGCAGACATCTATCTAAGAAAATCTGAACCAGAACCATTAACTCATTTTACTGAGATAAATGAACAGCCTTTTTTGACACCCAGTGTTGGTAATGCCAACAAACCTGACTCCAAAGCAGTGACTTAGGAAGATCTCTCTACATCCTGAACATAACGTTCTTGGTTTGAGGGAGAAAAGGACAAGATGGTGAACAATTGCATTCTTCTCTTTGTAATGAGCAACAAATTTATGAGCGATTAATTGAGACTTCCACCTCATTCATTATCCATCTACTATTATTTCACTTGCCTCAAGTAAGGCATGTGTTTTTCACCTCAGCCTTTTTTTAATTTAGGTGTTCTGTCATTGTCTGACCAGCCTCCCCTTTACTGGCTCAAGACCCTTGATGAAAAACACTGGCAAAGCTGGTTTGCAGCACAGAAAAGAGTTGAGGGTCCCACAGACGGTTTAATAAAGGTAGTGTCATTTTCAATTATACAACACAAACACTCCAGTAAATTCTATGTCACATCACCAAGGAAACCCACTGCAATAATTCAGTCAAAGCGAAAGAGAGGATTTCTACAACAGTTTAATAATAACAATGTGTTCTTCTCTGTTGCCCTTTATCCAAGGATATCAGTGCTTTTCACCAATATTAATTCATTTTCTAAACACAACCTCAGAGTGTAATTTCACAAAATTAATTGAGTATGACATTCTTACGTATCCTTAACTGTTGATCCCTTCCCATCTCTCTGCAGAGCAAGAAAAATCCCCATGAGCATCCCCAAATCACATGGTAAGAAATTCCTCCCACCAGCCCCTGACATCTTGGACATGACAAATGTAAAAATTAAGGAAGTACAATATTTTTGCGTCTACTTTGCAGTTCATCCAAATTCTCTTTTATGGTCCCCAGTAAGAAGTGTGCCAGCCTGGAATACATAAAGCCAGGAGTTACAAAGGCCAGTGGGTAATGAAGGACATCAATAGTTGGATTATTTTATAACCCTGGCTCTTACCTCACCAATCTGTATGCAGAGCCTCTGTAATGATGTAAAACAGTGGATCAGGCTCTCCACCCAAAGTGTTACGGTCAGAGAGAGAAATGGGATCATAATGGTCAGCAACTGAACAGAGCCCCAGGCCCACGAGATCTTTCTTCTCTCCCCAGATGTGCTCTAGCTCATGTCCCAGTGGAGCCCATTTTCCTGATTCACAACTCAGTTTCCCTTTTCAGGAAAACAGATCTATTCTGTTTGCTGCAAGACAAGTGCACAGGCTGATTCTGTCCTTTGCTTTCACATCCTGGCACAGGAGACAAAGAAAGGCAAAGTATTGCCTAGGAACTTTAGGAACTGACAGCACCCAAACTAATGGTTGCAGCTCATATTTTTCTTGCTGCCTTTTCCTCTAACTTATTTTCCTTACATTCTTGTCTCTCTATTCTCACATAGGTCAACTTGACCTATGTACAGGTCACTGAAAGTCTCTTTATCGACTTTCTACGTCCAGTGAAGATTCATCCTGCCACTTTTCTAAATGTCAGAACTCTCTCTCTTCTTGGCAAACATGGATTTTTAACAGATATAAATCCTTATGTGTTTAAGGGGACATTTCAGGGGGAAAATGGGGGAAAAATCACATATATTGCCTGAACAAAAGGAGTAACTACTGCAAACAGTTTGGGAACATTGCCTCAAAACCAATGAAGGAACAGAAGAAGCAGAACATGCAAGCTATAACTCAGATTTTAATGAGACAACTGTGATTTCAGGCACAGAAATAACTATTGATTTGGTCATCGCTGTAAAGGTAAAGATTCAACTTTTCCCCTTCCTACTCAAACCCTATAGCCCATCACCTTTGAGAACCATGACTCACAAAAGTAACACAGAGCCAAAATGTCACAGCAGACCCAAAGAGTGGTTTAGGACACAGGTTGTGCTTAGTTTGCACGAGAAACACAAACCTTCCATCTTGTTCCTTAGCTGTAGGACATTTAATCCATACCAACACTTGCCCTCACCTGGGGCTGCTTAGTATTTACTCAATGCTAACTGTGGGTCACCAGGAGCAGAGCCAGCCCTCCTGCTTTTACTCAGTGTTAGTTTTTAAGAAAATCATGATGGATCAAACAAAAGACTTTTTAGTTTGGTGTTCTGTGACCAGTTCCAGCCCACAGCAGATGCTTAAATGAGAAGGCAAGCAGAATTTATGTCCCTAAGAAATGGCCCTCCAGATCCAGAAATCTGCTTTCCAGAGCAAGAATTGAGGTCTTTGTGATTAATCACTTTTAATGGATTATTGTTTTATAAATAGCCTCATGCATTTCTGAATCTCTTGAAAGATCATAAACTCCTGAAAGGGGTTTGATATCACAGCATATGTAGAAGGAGCACTTCTGGTTTGCTGGGAATGTGGCAGCCAACTTCCCCTGCTCACAGCTTGCCTCCAGTGGTCTTGCATTGGGCAGTGCATAAGCTGAGGTCAGTTAAGAAGAGATGCATTTATGCTGTCTGGGGGTTGTTGTCTCCTCAGACAGCACGCAAGCATGGTTTTTGGGAAACTCAGCAGTCTCTAGTATGGTTCCTCAAACGTTAGAGAGCCCAAGAGTGATTACAGTTGTGCATTTTTCCCATTACTTCACACCACAACTCAGTGAAAGCAAAGGTACACAGCGGGGCATTTCAAGTTTGTCAGTGACTCAGGGAATTTTCTAGCAGACAGCAGAGCAGAAAACCCTATTGCTCTCTGCAGAGTGCTATTAGTGTGCCTTATTTTGTTCCCTTGCAAACTCACACTGGAGAGTGGAAAAGAGAGCAGAAATGCATCTGCACTGGAGTCACACTTTTCTTCCTACTTTATACCGCACAGAGTAAGTCTGGCCCAAGGATGAGGAGCAGTCCTTCACCCCTGCACCTTCTCTTAGAGCCCTGAGCAGGAACATGTGGTGATTTCCACTCACTCACCGGGAATCAGCTGACTCCTTACTTTGTCAAACCCATTACCAAAACACACTTAGAGTGAATGAAGTTGGTTTCCAGCACCATTGCATTTTTCTGGCTTCCCTTTTGACAAAGTTCAATGGTCTTCTTTCCACTCTGAATCTCAATGGCTTGTGCAGGCAGTGTGGCTGCATTTCTCTGTAGAGGCAACAAACTAAATCATGATAAATAAGAATCTTTGACTGCCAGATGCTGGTACAAGGTAAGAGCAGCACTGCTGTTCTTTAGGACTTTAGGGAGATCTCACTAAAGGAAATTTTTCTAGAGAAATGAGACTGCAGAGCTGTGAAGCTGTCACTACTGGACTAAAGAGAAGTGCACAACATCCAGTGAGATTTAAAATCCGGCAGTGAAACTTGTGTTCAAATCCTGGATCAAAAGTGGGCAGAGCCAAAAATAAAAATAAAATAAACCCTCTTCTGAAAGGGCAGTTTCCTTATTATTAACTGTGGGTCTATTACTTGTGTCTGGTCTTTCCTCCTAGAGTCTACATACCACATATTTATCTCCTATTGCTTGCACTTTATAGCGTGCATATATTTTAGGAGCAATAAAACCCACCTACTTCAAAACCTATGGAAAATAGCTGAAACATAAAAGATATTTAGAAAACTACTGAAAAATACTCAGATCAGAGTAATTCTGATTGTCTTTTACAACAATATATATACAAATACATACATAACCTTCAACAGAAATAATATTTCTAGCAATCCAGTTTATTCTAGATTCTGTGAAAATCCTAAATTAGACTTGGCTTGAATGCTAGCCATAGCAATGAGCAATTTCTCAAAGGGTTTGGCCTTTTACTAAGCTACTCTGGTAATAATAATGCCTGAATCCAAAGGCTCGTTTACATGGTCTGCTGCCTCCTTGCATGAACTATTGACCATCTGTGTAAGAGTTTCCTGGGAAATGGATTAAACTCAAACATGTGAGTATCTCATACTGGTAATAATGGGGGAAAAAAACAGTTCTTATTTTTCCCCCAAAATCAAAAACTTAATAAAAGTAACTCAATTTGAACTAGACTTCATTGCCAGCAGCTACAGCGGGGAGGAACAAATACCGAGAAATATCTAAGGGTGTATTTTCATTTACAAAAAAGTATCAAAAGGAGCAGAAAATGCATGAGAATGGGAATAAGGACTGAAATTCAGTGAATGACAGATACTAACATGTAAAAAATAATAAAAATCCACTGAAGTCACAACTATGCCAGGCGTGGATTTGTAGAACCATAACCTAATTTCTGAGGTCCATTTTGACATTCACCATGTCTTACAAGTGTGGTGCCTATTCAGAGCTATGATGAAGTGTGCTTATACTCTGTGTGCAGGCGAGGCAGGGAGTTCAAGGCTTTATGAGTTTTTTATTAAGCTCTGGGAGTGACATGGCTCTGCGATGAACTGTGAATTTAACACGGTTTACACTGTGATTGTCATGAGCTGTGAGCATGCACACAATTTTTTTATTTTGGCTAACAAACATCCATTCAATAAAGAATATTAAAGAAGTGACTTCCCATCCCCAGAACAGCGTTGCAGGTGAAAGTTTGGGAGGTTTGGGTCATTGCAGACTTCTAATCCTGTTAAATTGATGCAAGCCCACCTTAACACTTGTGCATGAAGACTTTCAAGACTGAGTGATGAATTTCCATTTATTTACCATCCCTAACACACACAAACATGGACTAATACAAGCAGTGGAAGAAGATGAAGACTCTGACTCTCTGGCTGTTTGTCTCATTGCCAGAGTTTACTGGTCTAATGAAAGACCAAAAGGAACTTGGTCTTCCAAGAAGAAGAATTCAGGAAGACCAAAATGGAACACTGACATATCTCTATTGCTCCTGTTCCTAATTTTGAATTTTAGAATAGAATCACAATTAGATATTTTAATTTGAGGTCTTACAAAAAAACAGCAATGGAGAGGTGAGGACTTACATGTTTTGGTGTACTGTCCTGGGGGCAGTGGTCTTCAGGATAGGGGCAAAGAGATATGGGAGAGTGGCAGTGCCTTTCACTGACTAGCTTTAATAAGATTTGACTCTCATCCTTCACACCTTTCCTTTTTTCAAATGCATTCACCAAACTTTCAGACGAGTTTAATCCAATCAATTCCAAATCACTTTCAAATTCATATCAGTGCAACTTTGCATCTAGGATGCAAAAAGAAACCTTTGATGAGCTCTTTACTGGGGCCTTGACTCTACAAGCTCTCAAGTATACTCTTCATTTTAAGCACATTCCTCAAACCTATTGATCTCAATCCACTTCAGTGGATTATAAACATGTACTTAAAGTTGGAGACCTATATCAGTGCTTGCTTAATACAAATTTGTCAATTCTGAAGTGGACTAGATTTAGATACACTAAAAATGAAGCTAATCCTTAAATATTTTATTCATTTGCATAGACTTCTCACAGGCTCATTATTAAAGATATTTGAGAGCTTTGTTGTACAGGAAACCAAAGCACTGCAATAGAAACAAGCCTGAAATGGTAGATTGGGTGGTCAGGGCAGATCTCCTGTTCTATATCTTCTATGTGACGGCCAAGAATTGAATCTGTTTTGCCTATGACAGACACTGGTGGCTGATCCCTCCCAGCCTATGAACCTTTTGTTATTTTTTCCGTTCCCCATCCAGCTGAGGAGGGGAGTCACAGAGCAGTTTTGGTGGGCGTCTGCTGTCCAGCCAGGGTCAGCCGACCACAGTGGTTTAGTATTTGATCTTTTATCTTGGCTGCTTTTACTCATCTCTTTTCTAAGCTCTCACATTCTTCTCATGGTTCTTCACAGGAAAGCCTTTTCCTGTGCTTGATATTTTACTCAGCCTTTTCTGAATCCCCTCTTAAGTCATCCATATCCTTTCCAAAAGGGAATGACCAGTACCTTATGCAACACCAAGACTGCAGTGCTGATTTACTTAATGGGCCTATTTTTTTTAATAGACTAGCTAGTCTTAAAAGCACAACTTTTTTTTTTTTTAATTTTTATATTTACCAAGTCACCAATAACCTAATAGACAAAAATACCCAGAGCCACAAATGTACAAAATTGGAGTGGAATGCATCAATTTCATTTCAGAGAGCAGAAGATAATAGCAGCTGTGGAAAATTAGGTGTGCTTCACAGGAGGGGAGGGTGATGGTGTCAGAGGATTTATTGCTATTGATCTATTTATCTATTTATTTATTTTTACCTTTGTTACCATGACCTAGTTATAATTCACTGATTCTGAAACTGAACATTTGAAGGAAGGAGCATTACTTGGTTGAAATGGCAAATATATATTATTCTAAACATAATTCCCCTAGTGATTACTTGTCAACATCAGTTAGTGCTCAAAAATGGATGCTCTAGAATTGCCAGAGTGAAGGAAATTCTTTCAAAAAACTCAGAGAGCAAAATAAGGAATTGTTAGTTTCTGCTTCTCCTCATGCAAGAATTAAAAGGTATCATGAAATTTCCAGGCAGTGAGTTCAGAGCAGCCAGAACTTCACCACATAATTCTGAGTTAAACTTTGGAACTCCTTTCTGCAGGCTATGGATCACACCAAAATGTTACACTGCGTCACATTTGGGGGAAAAGAAAAAATCTTTAAAGAATTATTAAACAAAGATGACATCTCTATCTCAAGAAATTCCCAAACCACGAGTCATTGGGTCTGGGAACATCTACAAGAAAAGCACAGCATAATTTTTATGCTTTTAAGTTCCTCCTATACATATATGTGGAGAAATATATGCTAGTAACTACTGCCAAAAGCAGCAAAAAGGTCTAAGCAGTCACTGGCCTCAGTCAGTGTCACTCTTCCTATTATTTATGCATTACAGCACAGAGGACTTGAATCCTGGGAGAGGTTTCTCTTTATTCCTCATCTTTTTCCACTACTACTGTCACTGATAATTGCTATCACTTTTACTATTAATCACACCATTATTATGAATCACAACAGTCTTTGACATATTGTCTTTCATTTCTATTAATAATTTTTCTGCCTCTCATTTCAAATAGTATCATGTCAGAAAAGGCCTGTGCAGAACCGTTGTGCTCACCCATGAATATTCACATAAAAATCTCCACAAAGCTTACAATCTCTATAGACCAAGCAGATAAGATGTAAACACAAAGGTGAGGCACAGGAAAAAGTGGTGCCACTTATCTGAGGAGTTCTGTTGGGTTTTTCCAGTCCCAATTAATTGACAGCACTGCCAGAGGCCAGCATATTTTATAGCATGGCCTTATCTTACCCCACATTTCCCTCTGACATCTTCTTAACTTGTATGCAGCTTTGGGATGAAGGATCCATGAAGGATCCATGCCTCCCTTCTAGGCCCTGGTTTCCAGAAGAATGGAACCAGAGGGTAATGGAAATTGAATTTAAGCTACTGAGGTGAGGACAAAGGTGCCAGTGGAAACCCTTCAAGGACAGGGAGCAGGGAAAGTCACTTTTAGCTTCAGGGCAGAGAGGTTGAGGAAAAAACTCCAAAATAATCATGAAAAACTGCACATTTAGCTTCCTCATCTTCCCTCAATCCATACAACCAAGCTTCTCTTCTGTTGCCAGCATCCTCTGTGAGCTATTACTAATCATGGTTTCATCCTCATACAAAATATTTTAATTTATTTTTATTTGTTGGGGTTTTGTTGTTTTTAATTCTAAACCTGCAGAGAATTGAACTTGGCCACAGTTGAGAGCATCTGACCATGTCAGGTCTCAGAGTGGGGCTTGGGTTGAGTGTGGCTGGGTCAGCCTGCAGTGCTCACACTGCAGAGTGAGCACCAACTCCTGCCACACCAATCAATCTTCTCATCAACATTAAAGAGTTCAGGGCTGAGCATCAAGTCAGAGTTTCAATCAGGATTTACTGCCTTTTCATTTTGCTTCACAGGCTGACAAGTGGGCTTGAACACATTTGCTTGAACATATGCTGATTCTTCTTCATAAAAGCAATTACAAGGAGAGAAGCCCAGAACAACCTCAACTGCTGGAAAAGCCCAATTGAATTTCTGATTTAGTAAGAAGTGGTTAGCACCATTAATGAGAGCTACCAAGCACGCTGCTTGATTTGCTCTTACAGGTCTCTAACAGAATCCTGACTTAGAACACGGCAAGATATTTCTTTTTATTTATTATTTTCACCTGGAATAACCTCATTATAAGACTCAAGGGCAAATTAAGTGAATTCATTTCCCATTGATAAAAAAATAGGTATTATTAATATCTTTTAGCATTGCAGATGTACCAGCCATCTTCATATCAACCAATGAAGATATGAAGGCTACTTCAGTTTGCGTTAGAATGATTTTTATTCCATCACCCTTGGCTGATGGGCCATTTATTCCAGTGTATTATCTTTGGTAATGCTGAATCCAGTTACAGACATCCATAAACAGACTGCACTATTTGAATTTGCTTCCTTGATAGTACCATGTGTTTTAAGCTCAGTAGTCATTTTGAAGGATTGGGAATAGGCAGATGGTGCTGTTCCACTGAACCTCCTTTAGGGTTAATGAAGAAAGGCTGAATTCAACTGTGGGACACCAACAGGTAATGCTGTAGTAACCCATTTTCACACCTGTGTGTTTCCCCCAGGCCCAACTTGCTGCCTGCCATTTCAGCTGTACTTTTCACAGCCTCCTCATGCCTTCTCTGAATTGCCACCCACCCATTCTGGACCTAAGGGTCATCAGTCTCATGCTTCTAATACATTCTTCTTCCCACACGTCCTGTGATGCTTATAAAAGAGGCAACCGTGCCCTATTCCAGTAAGGCTTGTGTGACCTTTAATTATTTTGGCCACGATACTACAGCAAAGTCCCCCAGAGCCAAAGGGATGAGCTGCTATAGTTAGTCACACACAGATCTCTAGCTGTGCCTGTACTGAGTCACGCTGCCTGTGGGTCTAGTGTAGGAGGAGCTGTGGATGGGAACTGTCACACGTTTACTGCTAGATCCCATCACCACCTCAGCTGACCTTGGCCTCCTGCTTGTAGCAATGGGACAGCACTTGTGACCTCCACTCTGCAGGTGACAGTCGGGCTATGAATGAAGGAGAGAGAGAGGAAACATTTCCTGACTTATTTTCATAAGCAAAAATACTCTCTTTGCTTCTCCCTGCATTCAACTAAACCTCCTCCACATTAGTTATTCCATGGCATCCCTGTTATAATGGTTGACAAGTTGACTCAAGGCATATAAATCCCTAAGGGAATATTTTTTCAAGGGAAAAGAAAAAAGGAACCCATCTTAATGGCACTCCTGCATGCATATCAATAAAAGAACTTCAGCAATCACTTCCTGGGTGTAATTACATTCATCTGCATCTGTGACTAAGTGACCTGTCAAAGTGTCAAAGAATCTAGTTTGGGAATGAAATTCCCCACTCATAACAACAGCCCATGTCAACATTTGCACTTCTCCTATTTTCATTTTTAGCTGTACAGAAATTTTCTAGGCTTGCTGTTAAGCTATGTGTGTGGTACAGAGTTGCAAAGGTGCCCATCCTAAACGTGTAAGATCAAGATGATAGCAAGACGATATTAAATCTGAGTTAATGTCCTTGGAGGATTTGAGGAAAGCCTAGTTGATAAAGAATGATCCAGAAAGGGTTAAATTTCACTTGGCATGAGAAGAAAGCAGTGTACTAGCATGCTGGAAGGAGAAAAAAATCTTTTTACATTATTGAAGAGCTATAATTATCATGCTGGAGGCAAGAATTTTTTTACACAAGCCAATACATGATGGTCAAGGGCCATAAATTGCAAATTAGGCTAATTTCACAAGTTAACCTCAATGAATTAAGAATCACTTCTTCCACCTCTGTGACACCACTTGACATCTCCCTGGGTTAATGGCACAGATCTGTGGCAGTGACCAGTGAATCCCAAATGGGTTCCTTCCCTTTGTCAAATGTGAGTGCTATTACTGAATGGACAATGGAGGAGAAAGAAGGTGAGGAGCAGAGAGCAGCACCACATTATAGAGGATAATAAGGTTAGAGGCTTGATATAAGAGATCTAATCTGGTGCTTTTAAGAGGTTAGCTCTGATCCAAACTACAAGTCTTAGGGGTGTCTTGTAGTCTTAGCAAGCACCACTTTTGGGGGGTTGGAGCATGGTTAACTTAAGACACAAGTTATTAACTTCTTTCTAGTTTTCCTTGATCTCCACGGTAAGCCACTGGTATCCAAAAATCCATTGAAAATATTTATATTTAAAATCAGGCCCATCAAGGCATTGTGAGTGTAGTTTGTATGACTTAGAGGTCCTCCTAGGGCCTCCCCTGGATTCCTAAACAGACCAAGAAGTGACATTGCCTGTGGGGTACCTCACAGGCTCAGTAAGCAAGCTGGCTGCTTTCAGATCTCATTTCTCAATAACCCATGTAACCTGAAGATGCCTGGAAAACTGTCAGTGTGACCCCCAGCTGGGAAAGTATGAACATCCCTGTCAGAGCACAAATGCACTCGGAAGAACCTAGCACAGCCTCATAAATAACTTTAGCCTGGGCTCAGCACACCCCATATAATAGGTTCATTTTCACACTACATCATTTTCCAGCCAGATTGCAGATATATACCTCACCCCCTGTTCCAGGCAGGGAAGAAATTTTGCTCAAGACCCAGAACAAATGACCAGTCGGAAATGGCAAGCCAAGGAGAAAAAATTACTGACCGATGTGCAGGAAAGAGCATCTCCATAAAATACAGCTAGGTTGGGCTGATTCTGAGCACATGATATCATATTAAGGGACATAAAATTGCTTTCTGCATTAAGTACAGAGACCAGGGATTGATGCAGCACTTAAAAAGTTCCCCACCACTCTCTGATGTGATGCGAGCAGGAAACAAACTTCTGCCCACGTGGGCCCAACTTGATAGTAAAAGCATTTACCTGATGTCCTTGGCTGCAGCTCTCGCAGCATTAGTTGCAAATTAAGTTGAGGGGAAGGACAACAGGCTGCCTTCTGCCTCAAAGCCGACTGAACTTATGTTTCTAAAAATATTTTCTTTGCTGTAACCTGGAGATGACAAAGTTATTATCACACCGAAAGTATTTTTGGTCACAGTGTCAGGTTTGATAAAACTAAACCATGTTGCAAGTGTGTGATGATCTTGTTAACACTGTAAGTACCTGCTGAATTGCCCTGAATGGTATTTCTTGTGGTTTGATTTTTTTAGACACCACTTTTTCAGAGTGACATTTTTTAAAATATCCTTTCATTTTATTTCTAAAAGCTGAACAGACAGCTGGAGTATTTCAGTTCTGTTAGAACTGAAGTTTTTTTGGTTATAAGTGACATTTATGTTAATCACTTTACCACATCCATTGAAGTTTGTTTTATCAAAAAAAACCAAAAAAAACTTTACCTAATTTTTAATTTTGCAAGGAACAGAAAGTGTTTTGTATTCAGATCTTTTCACAACAGGCACTTCATAAACTCACTGATATTTCCTTTCTTGCAGAAGGTTTTGTGCATGTATTTTTTCTTAACCCAAAAGCAACTGCAGCTTCATCTTGGTTCCTCAGCGACTAGTTCTGCACAGTTTAGTATGACAGCTGTTGCTTCTACCTCTGCTTTGCTGCTGTCTCACTGCTGTGCCCCTCTCAGATATGCCAAAACCCACACAGATTACCCTGCAGAAATTCGCACCAGGCTCATTTCCCACTTCAGTTCATGCTTATTATAAGTAGTGTATCCTCCAAATTAATACTATCTTTGCCTGTGAAAAGTTTCAAACAAACCAGGTTTCGGGGATAGAGCCATATTTAATTTGATAATCTAAAATATTAAAAAGAAAATAAATATTTTTCCAGAACATTCAAGTAGTATCTCATGTATAATCATTTAATCAAGACAACACCACCTTCAATTATTTCCCTGGCATTCAACAGGCACTGCAGACTGGATGCTACAATCTGCTTAATGAACTCTCTCTGTTTTCTTCAAGAGATCTCTGATCACTAAAATAATGAAGGCTGATGTAACTGGGTGAGCAGGGCCAGACTGAGAATCTGCTTGCCTTCTGATAGACAAGCTGAGCAGAACACCCCTATTAATTAATTACTGATAAGACTCTGAAAAGCATTAGATAAAATTAATTAAAAAGAAAATCAACTGAAGTCTCCACAATGAAAAGCAGAAGGTGAAGGACAGGACCCAGCATATGGAGAGGTCAGATCAGCTGGAAAGTTATTGCTAATGAGGGGCAAGAGAGCATGCATGTCATAATTTGGGACACTATTATTGTGATAACTGTAGTATTTTTCAGAGATCAATATTATGTACTATTCTAATGGTTTTACGCAGTGCTAGGTAGTGTTAAGAGAGATGCAGCAAAGAACAAGAAACATTAAATTCTGTTAAGGTAACTGAACTATTGATTAGAAATTGAATATTATTAATCAGCCAAAAATCATCTAATTTGAGTGTATTAATTTAAACACAGCCGATGTAGCTCTGATGCACCTGAATGTCAAGGCCTTGTCATGCTGCTGCTGCTGGGTAGTGAAATTCTACCATTGTAACAGCAGCAAATCCTTACATTACAGCAATGAGGAGACTGAGCTGGAGAGTTTTCTTCTTGATCACAATTTATAAAGGTCTAATTCCTCTTTTTTTCTTTTTTTTTGTCTTTTTTGTTTTTTTTTTTTTTAAGAATGATCTTCTCTATCCATGATACCCAGAGATATGGCAGAGAGGTGGGGCTGTTCAGCCTGGAAAAGAGAAGGATTTGGGATGATGTTATAGCACCTTCCAGTACCTAAAGTGGGCCTACGGGAAGGCTGGAGAGAGACTTTTGCAAGAGCATGTAGGGATAGGACACGAGGGGATGGCTTTAAGCTGAAAAGGGTATGTTTAGACTGGATATTAGGAGGAAATTTTTCACTGTGGAGGCGATGAGGCACTGGAGCAGGCTGCCCAGAGGATCTGTGGAAACGCCCAATAGGTTGAAAAATCTGGTCTTGTGGAAGAGGCCCCTGCCCATGGCAGGGGGGTTGGAACAAGATCTGTAAGGGGCCTTCCAACCCAGGCCATTCTATGATTTGCCACAACTTGAAATCCTTTTGTCACTCTAGTTGTATTAGAGATACCACTGCAGTTCCACTCATAATTGCCAATTATGCTGGTATGACTGAGGGTTTGCTGAGTGGAATTCTGTGGTGTGTGTTCTGAAGGGCATGGGAATTGAAAGATGAAGTTACTTTTTTTCTGCTTTGATTATAGTCATGTCTTGCTTTACAAAAATTCACAAGAGCGGGCAACACGAGGAGGTTGCACAGCCCAGAAGATGACTCTTCAGCTTTACATAACTAGTACTTTGAAGAGTAGAAACTTATAATTCTGAGTTTGGATTTATGAGGTCAAGAGGCTTCTGGTTCTTGAAAAGGAGAGACAGACAGATTCATTAGAGCATCAGAAAACTACGCAAGGGTTTTGTAAAAGGCAGGAAGTAGCTGAGGAGGGAACAAACTGTTTCTTGGGAAACCAAAGGTAGTTATTCATCGCTTTCATTCAAAGAACCTTGACTTCTTGCTCCTCTTCCCTTGCCCTGCAGTTCTATTCTTCTACTTGTCCACTGAAGCCATGACTTCTCCCTTCACATGTGACCTGACAGCCTCTTTTTAAACCAGCTGCTCTCTATTTTCTCCATAAATGCCATAAATGAGCACATTCTAGCAGTCACTATCCAGCACATCAGGTTAAGGACGGCCTATTACCTATTTATGACTGATTTTCAAGACTACAAGAAAAACTCCAGGTACCAATAAGCAGACCCACGTCTTTCATTTTCCAGGTGTTCTTCAAGATTGAATTGAAGGATTAATGATCTGGTTCTACTCAATATTGTGTGAATTCCTATAGGCAATTACCACGCTCAAGCAAACCCTTTATGCACTGAGTGTGCATGAATAGTTCTGTGGGCACTCTGCACAGAGCACCATTCCCTCTTTTGACTCCACACATCTCTGTGTTAAAATACATTAAACTGCTCCTCCATGAAAACACCAGTACAAGCACATAGAAACAGCCAGGATCATGCATTTACAAGGCAACATCTGCCTGTGAATACAGACAACTGCACAAGAGACCTCCCACTCACCTGCAGGTACACACCTGGCTGCACATATTCTGATGCAAACGCATTCACACACGAGCCGCGGTCAAACCCAACCACAGCTGCACATGAAAACACCCAAAAAGCTGTCCTCTGCTCCTTCTATAAAGCCAAAAATAGTCACATCATAGAACTTGTACTGTCCAACTGAACCACATTTGAATTCCATCCCATTTCAGCTCACGCTTGAATTTCTCAGCACAGTAAATCCTTTTCAAGGCTGTGAGACATGAGCAATGAAGACAACAATGTCAGTGATATAAAATTAATAGCGCAAAATGGCAATAAAATGGGAAAATCCCAGCACTGCCCATAAAAGCATATTAGCCTGACCTGTATTTACTCTTCTTTTCTGGAGGAATTAGCTTGTTTCTCAAAGCTTATGGGAAACACCAACAGTAATGAAGCAGAAAAATGATGAATGTTAAAACTTTAGGGTGATCCTTAGATGGTTGTAAACTTGCCCCTCTTTGTTGCCCATGTACTTTTGATGAGCTTGCAAAGTTTTAAACCTCCTAAATTTTAGACAGAGCGGTTTTATTTCTTTCAAGCTACAGTGGAAATAATTTCCTTATCTATCATTTAGAATGGTTTAATACTTTCATTAATCCACACATCATAAAGCCGCAAGTGATTTTTATACGTATTCCAATCACTCATTGTGCCTCCCAGCAAACAGCAAAGGGCTGTTTTTTGCTGATTCTGAAGTTAAACTTAAGGCCAGTATCTCCAAAATCCAGGGCAGCCGTGAAGGTAATGATTTAAAGGCAGACAGAACAGGTGCCATGCCTGCTCTGCCTTTAGGAGACAGATTGCTGGCCTTTGATAGCTATCAGGACTGCTGACCTGCTGGCAGGGAAGCACTGCCCTGCCACCTTTGATGGAAACCACATCAGATGCTGGTTAGAGTGGCAGTGGGCTTGGCAGCCACAGGAACCAGGCACCCTCTTACCCACACCGTGTCCTCGGCCCTAGATGCTGTGTCCTCACAAGCAAAACATGACAAATCATATCAAAAACTCATTGGCAGAGCAGAGGGGTGGCTGGGGGCAAACAATTGAGGTAGAGCAGCCTGAAAAGACAGTTGGTGTGGGCTTCAAGCAGTTTACTCCCAGCTGTAATCTGTGGTATAGATAATAATCAGGTTGCCAACTAATACTTCTTTTTATTAGGGCGAAGGTTTTATTTTCCCTCCAGTCATTTCATGAAACTCCACCTAAAAGACAGATTTTTGACAAAGCTTTTTCTTGTTTTTTTTTAAAAAAAAAAAAGTTTTTTTTTTTTTTTTTTTAAAAAAAAAAAAAAAAAAAAAGGCAGCCATATCTTCACCAGGTATCTACCAAGCCATCAATCTGATGATTTCAAGAGCTGTTGAGTTGCTCAACTTCTACTTTCTCTACCTTTTTTCATTTGTCAGACAGCAATTTTCCCATATTGTGGGCTTTGACAGCCCAAGAGCTGATCAATGATTTAATAGACAGAACCTTGTTATTAATGTCTCACGATGGTATCAGTTTAAGCCTAGATCTATAGAGCATCAGCGCTTAAGCACTTACCACAGCACAAGTTATCAAGCATCCCCAGTAATGTCAATAGGATTTTGGCCAGCTCTCTTAATGCACCCAAGAGCTGGCTCAACACTTCTCAAAAACATACGAAAATTCAATTTACCACCCTCTGGATGAGCTGTAGCTGCCATGAGAAGGGCACAGCTCCCATGAAAAGTATGAAGGAGAAACTCAGAGCTGGACTTCCGTGCACCTGTTGACACCACAGGATGAAAAAGAGCACAGAACCTGCAGGGAATGGCCCTCTCCCCAACAGCAGATCTTACCCCACACATCAGCCTCTGCCTCAACACAGTCAGACTTTCTTTTGCCACACATCGCAGATGCATATCCAGACATCTTGGCCTAAATCAGGACCTGACCTTAGCTGTCATTACTATGATTGGCATCAAGTTGAAATTAGGCCCATCACTGTGGGATATTTTTCCTAAAATGAGGCACAACACTGTCAATGTTATTAACTTCAGCATATGAGTGTGGAAGAAGTGGCACAGGCAGCTCTTTGCATTCTTCCCCTGCAGACTGGCTGTATGGTGTTTTGGCAGTGTCTCAGTGGGAACGAGAAAAGAGTGGTGAGAAAAGGGGGTGAGGGACAAGGCTATTCCTCTCAAGACCTCTGAAAAACCCAAGCCATAACATCAGACACACGCTGAATTGGGAGACCAGGCTTTCTGGACCACTTCTCTGAACTTAGGTGCCCAAGAGTTGACCTTCCTACTTTGCCTTTGAAAGTTCCCAAGGGCTGCACATTTCTCCACAGAGACACTCTGGCTTGGGCAATGTGGCACCACTTACCCTTCTAAATACAACAAATTCTCCATTTCACAAGGTAAAATAAATTCAATTTAAATGCATTTAGCAGTTTTGGTGGGTATGGTCAGCCCTTCCCCTGCTTTTCTGTCATCATTTCCAAAGAATTAAGATGTAGAGACAGCAGCCTGTTCCCAAAAACATCAAGAAAAAATCCCAAACCAAACCACAGTCTAATTAGGGGTACCTGGAACCTGTGATAAATGCTTGTGAGTCATTTATGCTCAAGAACAAGCATCCTTTGGAACCACCAACCATCCCAAAGAACCTTGTAAAGGCGTCCAGCCTGTTGGCCCTTTTACGAATCACATTTAGGAATTCACTATTTTCGGTCGTCCCTGATATCAGTTTGTGAGTATCTGATGTGAGAGAGGATCTCCAGCCAAGTGGAGAACCAGCTCTTCTGCCTCACTTCCAGAGTTTAGATGGAATTGCAAGCAAAGGGAGAAGAGGGACTCATACTTTCAATATGCAGTTAGAATACTTCACCATTTCTCCTTCAAGTAACTTCAAAGCATTTGTCAGTGGCAACCAACACAATTTCTCTTCCAAAAGGTCTACTCAGTATGTCAGCTGCATTATTAGTAAGACAAATCCACCCGCAGAGGTCATAAATATGATATTTTTGCCGAATATTCTTCCCCTTCTGATAAATTTCTCATTTGTTATTTCAGTTCACTACAACATTTTATTTATTTTTTTAATATTGAACTAGAAAATGTCTTATTTGTTTTTCATGAATAAGAGAGGTGGTTTTTTTAATACTCATCTCTGCTATGATAATTTGGAGAAGAGCACAGAGATGAAAAATTGTTTCTTTCCTTAGAACTACTGGAGGGAATAACTATCATTACAAAATGTTGGTGAAAAATTAGCTTTTCTACCCACACTAATATTTAGGAAACCTTGGTGAAAGTCGTAAACACGGGAGGTAAATTTTTCCAATTTAGCTGTAGCTGAAACGCTGCAGGGACGAGGAAGATAAGGCCACATCCATTCTGTGAGGCAAGTTGCCAGTTTAGCAATTGCATATTGTTTGCTTTTCAAATGGTTCTCCACACTCCCAGCTTGCCCCAGGTCTCCCAGATGTGTCAGCCCCACATCCAGTGGCCCCACTCCACAAGACCCTGCTAACCACTAATGGGCTTCTAGCCCTCAGAGCCCTCCGTGTGGGGCAACTTCCTTGGCTTCCCATGGATTCAGAACAACAGGACCTCCTGGTACCATGGTGCTCCACATACTCTGATTTATATTGGTTCACAAACAAAACAAAAATGAAAACAAAACCAAAAAAAAACACCCACAAACCACAGAGCAATTCATAATGTTCTTGTTCACGTTTGAAGGTATGTCAGGATCTCAAAACACAATTCAGTGAAATGAAACCTGAGGCAGCTGTGAAAGTGAAGACCAATACTGAGACCAGAGGAATCATGCTAAACTCAAACTGCTTCTGCATTATTGCTGAACATGGCAATGATCTTTCTACTTGATGCATCTCTTCCAGCAGCATCTTGTGTCATGAAAACTTAATCTGCCACCAACTTGAACTGCTGACTAGCAAGTAAGATTTTCAGAGCATTTGGCAATAAAATGTTGTACCTGAAAATACACCAGAAGTCTTTATCATCCATATTTTTTTATGTTTAAGAGCTTTTCCAACCCTGCAGTGAAGGTAAAACCTTTCAAAGGTCTTTGTCAAAACATTTCTCTTCAGATTGCAATTTCATCTGTTCTTTTTGCTCTCTCTTACTGCTTCTACATTTCCCCCAACATGCAGATTCCCTCCTGGATCAAAGGTTTCCAAGCAGTTTTTCAGCCTTGACAAATATAGTAGTTGGGTTTTTTCCCCACAAAATTAGACCTTGAACAGAATGTTTCACACATCTTTAGAATTACAACAAATTATTTACTAGAATAAAAGGCTTAACAATTCAAACTCTTATTCAGAAAATTTCTCCTAACTCTCAGGGTCAAAACTACATGAGTAAAATGTCACTTTCCAGATGTGTGTCTACAAATAAACATATAAAATACCCACTGAGGCATATATGAACACACATCTATATCCTCAGTTCCATAGAGCAATACCTGGCCGCTGGCTTTCACATGTAATTAATTTTTGACATTAATATTGGGTTCTATAGGATTTGGCAGATGTACCACAGCACTAATTACAACATTCCAAAGTGTGGTTGAACTTGGAGCTCTCTTCCCTACCTGTCACCAAGCCAGGGACCTCTTTGTCTCGAGAGATGCTTCAGGCCAGCTCTCAGGTCTGGCTTGACTCACATCTAACAGGTTCTTGGGCAGTGTTTCACCCAATCTCTCCTGCTAGGCTGGGCAGACACCAAAGCAGACTCATTTCCCAAAATTGATCCTGACTACCACAGCAGTCTGTTCCTGAGAAAGAGAAACCCCCAGGTACAGGTCTTTTCTTTGAGCCTTCAAGGCAATGCAGAGGACAGAAAAGCCATTCTAGGAACGGTCCTTAAGAATCTATTTTAGTTGACTAAAAGAGAGCACTGCCTGCACAGATTTGGCCCATGGATAAATATCTATTTCCCAAGCACTAGAAAGTGCCCAGAGCTGAAGACTTTCAGTCTTAGCCCAGAAAATCTATGAAAATAAATGGAAAGCACCCCCATCAGTTCCAGAGATCTTCAGTTCAGCTACTGCTTCCATCTCCAGCAGTTTAACCTGACAGAACAACTTTCTCCTACCTGCCCTTGTCCTCTTTCAGTGCACATTTCCCTTCAGCTCATGCAGATCAGAAAATCCATGGGTTGCTAAGCAGCTACTTTTGATCACTAAAGTTAGATGAGATGAATCCCGCCGAGAGAGAAAAAACAATTTGTCAAGGAGGAAGAGATGAGGCTCAGCAGGCACCTGCATCCAGCCATCCCCACTCTTGGCACCTCACCTCCTTCCCTGCGTCACCCACGATTTGGGTCATCACCCCAAGCCATGAAAAATGAACCTGCCAGCACTGAGGCAGCACTGAGCATTCTTCATGTCTGCTCCTTCTGATGCCTCACGTTTTAACTTTTATATTTTTCAAATCCTGTACTTCCCAGTGTAACTCTCAAGTTAACACTTGCTAAGTGCTGTTCTCTTATGCTAAGACAGATATCTCCAGCTTGCTCTCCAAGGACACCCAGGCCCAAGAAGTATAAACCATCATCTTGGGGAGAGGGGGGCAAGCTTGGGGAAATTCCATCCTTGCCTGGGTTCTGCTTGGTGAATTTATGCTGATATCAAAGTGTGAAGAACTCGTGAGCTGTCATTGTCCATTTTGGGATCCACTGAGGCAGGACCCTCTGGAGCCCAAAAGTGTACATCTGAAGGCCTTTCAAATAAATACCTCCTTTATTCCTTTATTCATGCCTAGTCTCTGTTTCTAGGTAGCCATTTAAAGCATCACTTCCAGTAGCCACAGCAGGGCCATTCCTCAGGCTCGCTCACACTCCTTTTATTCCCACATTCCCCTCCCTCTGCTCTGCCAGCTGTGTCCATCCCCACACAAGAGCAAGGCTTGACAACTGCCTTTCACCTAGTAATTGTGGTAGGTTTTACCCCAGTCTTACATTTGAAACTAATGAGGATTCAAATCTATTTAGAACGGGAAACAGAATCTATAATAACTCTCATTTGGCTCAGGCACTTGGAAACTTGTAACTACTTAATGCATACTTAGACTATATATCACGGTATGTCCTTTTAACATGATAAAGTTGCAATCCAGCAGCAGCGTTGAGATTAGAAATTGGCAAAAGAGAAGCAGAGATTGATTTAAAAGGGTTTGTCATTGAACCATAACCTCACCACATGGCATTTGCTTCTGTGTTGTCTTTCTAAGTAGTTTTTGCTCATGCATCACTTCTGCTCCTATGTATCTTCTCTTAAATGACAGGGGTGTACAACCTACATTGCAATTGCTGAAAGACTGCACAAAATATATAATTCTGGACTGGAGATTAACCACAGTTCTATTTATGGTCTGTCCACAAGCACAGAAAGTATTGAATAGTGGTAAAAAGAGTGGTAGAACTTTTGGAAGACTGGAAGGATATTTAGAGCATCACAGGAGAGCTAAAAAATATTTCTGAGGACTTGACATTTTCTGGTTTGTTAGGAAAAGGTTTTTACATCATAAACTAGAAAAACTACATAAAAATAAACTGATGTTAAGAAGTTAAACACATGATATTGGTTTTAAGGTTGTTTGATTTTTGTAGTAAAATAAGTTGCACAATCCTTTCTGCTTTTTTAGAAATCTTAGTGAAGACCTTAACTCAAATAATTTTTGGCATCTTCTGAAATGTTAACAATATATATCAGTACAATCTGGTGTGCAAGAACTCAACTTCATTTGATGCAAGCAATGGAAAAGCAAAAAGAAGATTCCCAAATGGACTGGTCATGGAAAGAGAAAAAGGCTTATAACCTCTGAGTCTAAAGAAAGAAACAGACAAAAAAAAACCCCCTTGTATCAAGAAAGAATTAAAAGGAAACCATTCAAGCAGTAGAGGGGGGAATAATCACTTTCAAAACAAGGAAAATGGTATCTGCAATAAAGCCAGATTAGCATCTGATATGTTGAGTTTTACATAGTGTGACTGAATTACTTGATAATATAGCAATTACACAATTCCAGTTAAAAACAAATCAGCAATTACAAGTCTTCTGTAATTAAATCCCCACAATAGACTTGGTGTGAAAAGGAAGAAAATTAATCAAAAGATAAAAGAAGTGGCATAATTCAATATAGAAAAAAATCTACAGTAGAAAAATCAATCAGAAAAAGAACAAAATCATGATTTTCATAAATTACCCTGTAACCTTTCAGAGAACTGCAAGATAAAAGAGAGAGAAAGTGATGTCATTGTCACTTAGGCAAAATGATTTCTAACATCATTTCAAACAGATACACAGTCTCTTTATGACAGTTAAACAAAAGAACAATCAAAATTCAGGTACATCTGAAAGACTGATTTCTCCTTGAGCCACAATCAGTTCCAAAGGCACAAAAATTGTGTACAACAGTTTGGAAGAGGGATATCTGGGATTCTGATGGTCTATAATAACAGGTTTTTTTCTGAAAACTCCACTTATTGCCTTTCTGGAATTATCCAAGTTTCTTCCAGTCTTGTATTCCAAAAACCTGAAGAGGCATAGATGGCCTATTGTGGTTCATGCATTATGACTCTATTTGTCTCTGTGTCATTTCTGGTACAAGACATTTCAAAGGCAATCCACCGAGCCTGTTAAATACAACATCACCAGAACGGATCGGGGAGAGAATCTGAAGGGCAAAAGTGAGAAAACTCATAGGTTGGGCTAAAGATGGTTTAATAGGCAAAGCAAAGCAAAATAAGGAATTAAATCCCTACTTCCCACAAGCAGGCCAGTGTTCAGCTATCCCCAGGATAGCAGTGCTCCATGACACACAGTGGTTACTCGGGAAGACAAATTTCTGCCCACATTTGTCTTTTTCCTCCTTCTTTATGTACTGAGCATGATGTCACATGGGGTGGGACATCCCTTTGGTGACTTGGGGTCAGCTGTCCCAGCTGTCTCCTCCCAGCTGCTTGTGCACCCCCAGCCTCCTTGCTGGAGGGGGATGTGAGAGGCAGAAAAGGCTGGGATGCCCATGCAAGCCCTGCTCAGCAATGACAAAAACATCCCTTTGTTATCAACACCTTTGGTCACAATCCAAAACATTGCACCATGCAAGCTACCGCAGAGAAAACTGAATTTACCCCAGACAAAAGCGGTGAATAACTGCACTTTCTGAATGAAGTAAACTGCAAGGAAGAAAAAGTTCATGTTTCTTTGCAGTTTATTCTGACCAAAATGGCTGAACACACCACACTGACCATAGCTGCTCCCATTACACCAAGCAAAGACAGGACAGGCTGCAAAGATCCACCATTGCACTCCACGTGTCACTGCAGCTCCAAAGGCTTGGGAATCACCTCCTCCCGAGGCAAAGGGTAACTCAGGCTCCACATCCAATTCCCAGCCTCTGGCTGAGCATATCAATGGAGATTACTGTCAGCTGTAAGGTCAGGTTTCAAGAAGCGGTGATTAAGAGCAGGAGTCATACCTGAGACATCACCCGGGAGCTATCAGAGGGTAAAGACTCTGTAGAGTCTCTCAAGTTATTCCCAGCCCAAGGCAGGTTCAATAGCAGTCACCTACAGCTGAAGGGTGCCGCTGCTCCTTACAAACCTCCAGAGCCAAGCTGTCCATCAGGCAGGGAAAATATTGAACAGGAGAGAAAGAGAAAGATTAACTCTTCATCAGAGTCGGTATGGGAGAAGAGGAGTAGCTGTCAACAAAGCTCCTGGGGAGCAAAACCACTTAATGGAACAACTCCCCGTGCCAAATAGGAAACTGGGCCTTGCAGCTGACACAGGATTCAGTTGCATCAAACATGAAAAATACTATTAGTGCTTGCATTGAAGTGAATAATTATGTAGCTGCTCTTTTGAGGGACACAAGGGATCTGCAGGCTGCACGTCTGACTCCACAGTTGTATCCTCGCCAGAATGATTATTTTTGTGTTTCTGGCTGTAATTCCTCTTGATTATACAGAGCTAAATCCCAGCTTCTTTCCAATCAGCTTGAAAACAAACTGATGACTTTTTGATTGCGCTAATTTGATACATTTTGTGCAGAAATCTTCGTCTGGAAATCAGGAACAACTTTTTACAACATATAGAATAGAATACTATTATGTACTACTAATAGGAAAAAAAAATCCTGTTTATTCCAATGGTAGAAGATTTTTGTACCAAGCCTGTGCTGCTGAATATACACTTGCTTTGATCTTTCTTTTGTGCCACAAACATTAACAATATTGTAAAAAAAAAAAAAAAAATTAATAATTTATCAGAGATGAGCTGAATATTTTTCTCCTCCTTTGTGTATAAGCAGCTTTGCAACAAAGACAACTTCAGGATCAATCTTACCCTTATTTTCTGTTATGTACTTCCTGTTGTTCCCAAACAAGATTAATTTTGTTTTATGAAAGTCACCAAGCAGTCTTTACAAAAATAGGATTGATTTTTGAATTTCTTTTCTCTCTCTCTCCCTCCCTCCCTTGCTTTTTATTTTATTTTATCTGTGTTAATACAACCAAAGTGACTAGTAAAGTTTCGTTTAGAATTATTTTCCACCTGGAGAGGTTTAGGCACTTTTCCCCTCCTCTTTTCACAATGGAGTTATTTCTCACTCAGAACAGTTAGAAAGTAGATTTTTATGCAACTCTTTTGTAAAACAAATATTCTTGAAGGACCTAAAGAAGGAAAAGCATCGTACTGCTGGCATAAATAATTTCAACCAAATAGACAGTAATGGATATTCTTGAACAAATTCACTTCTGTTTTATTCATTCATGGACTTATTTCAGAATGAACAAGACATCATGAGCAATTTCTGTACATTTTGCAGTGGTTTTGAGGGGTTTTTTTGAGCATGTTAAAGATTTTTCTTGTTTTATATTAAAGGCATCTTGTCAAGGTGGAAAAAACGTTATTGATAAAAAGATTGGGAATCTTTATTTACCTGTGGTAGCACTCAGCATGAAACTGAGCAGGGGGAGAAGGCTGGGATTTTGTTTGGTTTGAAGATTTTTTAAACTTTTTTGATGTTCACCATATTTTCTCACTTCACTCATGGCTGACTACAAAACTAGGATGATATCTTTCACTTACTGTTGACCTTCCTAAATTTAAAGTTGCATGGATTTTCATATTTTCAATTTCAGTTTCTCTTTTATTTTAGTTTCCAGGTCATATTCCTGAGTTTATTGCTGCTCCACTGAACACAGCACTGTCTGAAGCGTGTTTATACGATAGAAAAATACTTTTCATTTAAATAACCATCATTTGAATACTATCCCTAAGCTATGGTATTGAAAGAGTAGCTCAGAAACATTTACAGGGAGAAGGTAGAACTGGTTTGAACTGTTCTAGCAAAAACACAGCTGGTATTGTATTTATCTGAAGACACATCATTATCTCTCTGGCACATAACAAGTGTATTATTACCATGGGCAAAAAGCATTAGAGGAAAGGGATGTGCTCTCAGTGATTTAGACATTGCAGTCAAGGTAGCTGATGATTTGGTGGAAGCACCTCCAAAATCATGGATATTGACCCACAGGTCACTGACTTTCCAGTGAGACTACTCAAGAGTCAAAAATTCCAGATGAAATATTGACAAAATAATTTCTTATTCTTTCCCTGTTACTTCTTCCTCCCACCCTGGAGCTGCAGGTCAGAAGTTATCCTGTATCCAAAGCCATTTATAAGCATCAAGAGGAAGCAGTCTCTGACCTGGACTGAATATAGTTGTTTTGGGAGCAACCAGGAAGAAATCTGACCTGGAATTTAGTGCAGAGCAGAATCACCCTGACAGAAGACTTTCCCTGGACAAAATGCCTACTCAGCATGGATGGCTGTCAGGAACAAGTTCATTTTGTTGAAACTTTCGGTGAAAACAAAAAATCAAAATGCTTTTGAAGCATTTAATACTGAGGCAGTCAAAATATTTAGGATCAGTAAGAGAAATTGCTTCTTTTCAAATGTAATATAATAAAAGTAAATTACATTTCCCATCTGATAAAAAAGAAAAACAACCCAATACTTGGAGGAATGCTTCCATTTCACAAAAAAAAAAAAAAAAAAAAAAAAAAAAAGAAAGAAAGAAATATTTCTGCTTCCCTACAGTGCAGAAAGAAGCCACACCTTTAGCTCTCTGGCTGCCCCATTAAGTGAACGCTCCTCATTTGTTGGCTGTAAATGTAACAACAATTAATCTGGAAATCTGACACAGCAAGGTTCTGGTGATCTGGAAAATGAAGGAGTCTGAGTTTTACTGCAACAACCACAGGTAGTTTCTGATTCCACCCAATTCAGAAATACTGGCAAAATACTTCTCCATTGTTTGGGGATTTTTTAAGTCCCCAAAAAAGCAGAGAAATAGAGGAAAAGGGCAGAAGATACTTACTGGTGTCCTGAACAGGCATGCACAGCTCACACCTTCAGGTGGTAGAAAGACAGAGGGGACTCTCCATAAATGTATATGCAGCCAGCACTGTCTACATAAGGGCTTTGATTCATATCCAGACATCAGGATTTTATCTTCTCTTTGCTAAAAGGACAGGACAGATACTGCAATGAGCTCATTTATAAGGAATCATTACTCCCAGGAAGCACAGTCTAGGAAGTATTACTGCTAACACATTGAAAAGCACTGGAAAAATTACAAATGTTGAAATTATTCTTTTGTCAACTTCATCAGAACTCAATGCAAAGCCATCTTAAGAGTGTCGAGAGTAGAAATGCATGCTGATTGTAGAACTGACATTGGTTTCTGTTTATTTTGGTTTTACAGACAAAGTATTCTCTTTGTTAATGGGGAAAATAACCTATTTTTTACTTCAGTCAAGGAAATTTCTTTTTATTTCTGAAAAAGAAGAGGATCTAGAAAGAGAATCACATAATCACTTACGGCTGTCAGCAACATATGGCTTTGAGCAGGAAAAGGGAGGTTATTTCTGAACTTGTGAGGATGGGAGAATGTCTTTTATCAAGGTAAAATACAAAACTTGTTTTGAAAACTTTACAATATTTCATCTGGGTTCAAACAAAAGCTGCTGACGACAGACACAAAGAATTTACATCTTCAGAGCTAGGTGTGGGAACTGCAAGGCGAGCAACAGAGCTGTTGACTCTGAGTTATTCAACATCACCCCCTTCCTCTCCAAAGACTTGCACAAGTGTCCTTGCTAGTTACAGCATGCTTCAGGAAAGAGCCTTCCTTTCTCTGCACATTTTTCATCCCTTTTTGGACAAACACAGTTATTTAGGGCTTTTCTGACAGAAACAGTGAGGAGAGAGCCAAGGTGCTCGCTAGGATTGAGTGGTGTGATGCTGTTGTGTGCTCCATGTTTCTCAAATCCAGTGATTGGTCTGATATTTTAAGAGAGACTTTAAGAGCCTTATTCCAGTTAAAAGATGAGCCTTAAAAATTCAGATGGTTCAGAAAAGTGCTCAAAATGCTGTTTGCCTACCCAAGTCAATCCCATATTCCAAATACTCAGATCATATCCAGAGAAATTATTACCAGACCCTGGAATATCCATCTTAAGAAAATTATCTAGCATTTTCTTCTAATGAACTCTGTGAATGTTTTATACCAGGCATAGAAAGCAAAACACAAATAGTCACCTCTGACAGGTCCACTGGTGTGAATCTGGTATCTAAATAACACAGCAGAAAAGTGTACTGGATAAAAAATGTTTTGAATATTTCAGAAACACTTGTAAAGCTGCTCAGGAGGTGAAGATTTATAAGCACATTGACTGCAAGTGAACTTTTCTGCAGATAAATGATGAGCTCACCTGCTCCACAGGCTTTTAGCATTTGCATTAGGATACAGGAGCAGACTATTAAATTTGCAGCTGTAACCACTCCTGGCAATGATCCTTTGACAAATCTTAGAGAACTCATAGAAATGCTTCATTAACTAATAGTGAAAGATACCAAAGTGAATTTTTGGGCAATGTAGTGGTTAAAACCACCAGCAAATACAGCCCTCACCCTGAGGTGTGCTTCAGTCTACCAACACCACACTTTTCCAAGGACACTCGTGGCCAAGTTCCCTGAGGTTTTGAGCATAGGACTAAAAAAAATGCACCATTTTTTGCCCTCAACTACAAGCACATGTGACCGATGCTCTTATTTTATATTTTTTTTCCAGCATATGAGGCTGGCTCATTTGCTGCAGTTTGGTTCTAGTTTGGCTGCTGTTGGTGCAAATGCTTCAGTGGGAACAAATTTAAACATTGAGCATGTCCCCAGATTGTTGTGCCCCTTTGGGAATAATTTTATTCCCTTTCTCTCCATTTTTGTAGCTCTCTCATTCTGGTGCTGCAGAGGGTGGTGCTGGCTCCCACCAAACCATTTCACCTGGCATTTGCTTGCAGCCTGTACCCTGCCATGACCCTGTCAGAGATTTTGAGTTGAAACACATTTTATTTATTCTTTTCCTAAAAGCATTAAAACTAAAATAGGGGTCAAATTCAAGGCTTTCTAACCAAGTTTTGAAAAGTGTTTTGGTGGAGGTGGGGGTTTGGCTTGTGTTCTTAAGGGAAACAGATGCTTCCACTGAAGTTCTTTTTTTGGGCAGTACAGAGAAATCAAATCCCCTGAGCCTTCCCCTCCAGCTCACACATAGAACTCCCATATGTATTCTAGTTTTACCAGTGCGACATTTGCGCTCTGATTTATAAAAACACATCTCTTACATCTCATTTGTGTTACCTGAGAGTTTTTTCCTGTGTTTTTTATCATTATTTAAGTTCCTAGAGAGAGAATAAAGCAACAAAAATCAAAGTAGGAAAATGAAATTAACCAAATCGTTCACCTTTCACAGTTCTCCTGCACTTGGCAATAATTATCATGAAGGAAAAAAGCAAAACAAATATTTCCTTTAAGGAGTTGCCACTAGCCAGTGGAAAACTTTCTGTAAAGAATAGTTACTTATTCCAAACCAACCCAGATTGTATGGCAGAGCCAAATTTTATATTTTCCCTCCATCCATTTTTATTTCAGTTATCATTAGCATGAAAAGAATGGCTCTGTTTCTCAGGGAGCTACAAATGCTTCCTAGAAACTCTTGAGAAACATACCATTTAAAGGCAATTTCCCTGATATGGCATATAGATATTTCCCCCTTTTCTTTTTAAATGTTTTATAAATTGAGAGATTTTATTGAAAGAGGAGCTCTGGTCTACAGGAGCTCTTTGAATCCTGCTGTTTATGTTTAACCTGGAGTCACGATAATCCCCTTCATTTTTCTTTAATTTGTCATTTCATCTTTTCTATTTTAATAAAATCAAAGTAACACACAGCATGCTCCGTGGTAGCATCTGACTTAATGCAATAAGCAATTATAAACCTTACAGTGGCTTGCAGCTAAACTTTTACATATCCAGTTAGCAGCAGCCCCAGCTTGGCTTGAGATGCTTTGAGCTCAGGCTGAGGCAGTGGCTGGCAGAGCTGCACACCCCAAAATGCCTTTTCTAATCATGTGTGTCACAGGTCCCTGCCACTATTAGCACAGCAAAGGTGGCTGCTGAGGCAGGCACCGCAGCGAAAATGAGACCAGTGAGAGAGCAAGGTGTTGCCAAGACACTCAGTAATTTCTCCCCAGCAGCAGGATGAGGTTTGCTTTGCCTGTGAAGGAGTGTTATATGATCAGATGATTAAGTCTACTCTAAGTTCATGTTCCTACCACCATACTCACGTGTAAGGTGTTTTCAGACTCTCTTCCTTTCTCACAGGACTCAGGTATGACCAACATCCAGGGGTCTGACATTGCCCCATCTCCTTACACAACCCCAGCAGCATCACTTACTTCCAATTCTGCAGAGAGTTCCTTGTGCACAAACAGTCACTAAGGAGCTCTTTTATCAACTTGCCCGAGCTTTCTGTGCCAAAATCTGGAGAACAGCAATACCAAGACAAACAGAGAAAGCCACCCCAAGTCATACATACTGCTTCTGAGGTTCTTTGCACGCTATGGTGGAGTAGGAACATTGTTACCAGGCTCACAAGACCAAGCAACTATTCTTTTTACTACAGTAGCCTCTTTTTCCAGAGGAGGAAAAAGAAATACATTACACAGTGAAGGGTGTTAATATATCCAGAAAGCCTATAAATAAGAGAAAAGTGGAATCATTTTGTTTTCTTCGGTAGGTTGAGCTAAGCATGAAGGCACATTTTAGAACACCCAGAAAGTCTGGGTGAGAAGCTCAGGGTATTTCTGTTAGGGGCTGTCTAGACTGTGAGAAATACCTGTGATTTCACAATGTAAATTTTACTTACAGAAACTCCCTTTGTTGCTTTATTTGTGTGAGGTTCAAATCTGGAAGTCTTTTTCTTTCTTTAGTGCTTGGTTCTTTCCACGAAATGTATGCTGAGATTAGGTTCTCAAATGCTCTGAGAACAAGTTATTCAGACAATACTTTAGTTCTGGGTTGTTGGCAGTCTTTGAAGGGAGACTTGTGCCTGTCAGAGCTTGTATTTTGGTTCAGTTGCTCGGTCTTTTTAATCACTGCAGTTTCTATGCTATCCAACAGGCACTCTTCCAGTCTAGATGAAAATGCAAATAATACAAAGCAGCTTCTCACTACAGGCTTTAAAGGAGAAGAAAACATGTATCAAAAATTTCTCTGGCATCTCAGTAGCTTGTGGTATTTAAGTATTAAATCAGACCAAATGTCTGAAGTTAATGAGAATGCTTGCTGTAATGCTGGGTGGTAATGCCCTGATGTCCCCATGACCATTGCACTGCACCTCTCATTTTAATTACTTTCTGACAATGAGGGCTATGCAATGCTGATCTTCAAGTGCCGAGTTATGTGGTATTTAGATATCAGAGAAAGAAAACCCTTTCTGTCAACACACAGAAAATGGACTTGTACAAACAGAAAGCTATTTAGCAGTAAAAAAAGGCAAAACAAAACAGCCCCACAAACACTGCCCCTCCCCAGCGTTTTCTCCTGTGAACAATAAAAAATGGCAGGTTTTGTGTTTTGTATGGGGACGGGGGAGGGAATAAACGTTGTGCTGTTATCAGAGTGAAAGACTGAATACTGGTGAAAAATGCTGACATTTCACCCCACATTAATGAATAAATATATCATTGTAACATGTATAAAACACTCCTAACAATATACTAAAGAGTATGACTTGAGTACTTCTGTTTAGTGTGACTTATATTAGAACACTAAAAGCAATAGTGTTGATTTAGAAGAGAGATAGTTGGGAAATTGGAAGCAGAAATAGGAACATTTCTGCAATGGTGGCAAAGCTCAGACAAACCCTCTCTCCACCACGGCTAAGGTTCCTCTGCCCAAAGATACTCTCAGGGACCTTGGTCATCAGTTCCTATTGAGCTGGCTATTGTGTAATAGTTATTTTCATGCTCTACCTGTGTGAAATTAGTTTGTTAGTTCTCATCCACCTCAGCTCAGCTGACACTTGAGCAGCTAAGCACAACTCTATTCAGTGGCTCAACAGAGAATGATATCTCACTCTTTCCAAACAGCTTGCTGCCCCATGTTATGGCAAAAATCTTTTCTCCTTCATATTCTGTCTCCCTCTGCTGATGCTCTTAAATAAAAGACTTGCTCTCAGAAGGACAGAAATTACTAACTAGTAGAAACAAATATTTCTTGGAAATTACTAACTAGTAGAAACAAATATATATCAAAATGGCAGCAAGTTCTGGGCATCATTTTGATGCCTTAGATTTTAACTTTTGTATTTTTTCAAATCCTGTAGTGCCCAGTGTAACTCTGCAGTTCCCTGGAGCTCGTTCAGTGCTGTTCTCTCATGCTCACACTGACATAACAAAGCCTCTCCAGCTCGCTCTCCAAGGACACCCAGACCCTCCTGGGCCCAACAACTGCAAACTTTCATCTTGGGCTAGAGGGGGGCAAGCTTGGGCAAATTCCATCCTTGCCTGGCTTCTGCTTGGGGAATTGATGCTGATATCAAAGTGTGAAGAACTCATGAGCTGTCATTGTCCATTTTGAGATGCACTGAGGCAGGAGCCTCTGGAGCCCAGAGTGTGACCTCTGAAGGCCTTTCAAATCAATCCCTCCTTTATTCCTTTATCCCTGTCTAGTCTCTTTTTCTAGGCAGCCATTTAAGGCATCAATTTAACCAAGGGGAGAACATGATAATCCCTGGCTAGAAAAACACCAGGTATGTGGTTAAATTACTTGCAAATGGTCTGTGAAGCATATAAAATTAGTGCAGTTGTATTGGAAAAATATTTACAAAAATTGCCTAGAGTGAGGGTCTGGTGAGTGCTGACAAAGAAAACAGTTGCTGCCTCAATAGGCCTGGAGGCCAGAAAAAGGGTGAGATAAAAGAATGCAGCTGTATCTTGCTCTCTGAAATAAATTAGGAGACGGGAAAGCAAGGCATTATATGAGCTCTTGCTCATGTGACCCTTATTTCAGTGGAAATTAAATATGCAATGGATGTTTTATGCATGAAGAGAAAAAATGTTGAAAATGCCTTTTTGGAAATCCACAGTCTACTTTGGGTAACCTCATATCTAGGAAGAAATGATATTGAAAGCACCGAAGGGAGGGCAACCAGACTGATTTCAGGCTGGAAAAATGCCCCAATTTGCTTGGTTTTGAAAATGTATAAAAAGTCAGGAGAGAGGAATACTCACTCAGATAATACGGACTAGATTGTCTTTTTCTTTTTCCCCACCTGTTTTTCAAGTCTAAATTTCCTTCCCATCTGAGCTGCCTCTCTTTTTCTTTCTCACACTTTGCCCAGGGCTGTCAATACCTGAGCATCTCCTCTCTATGTCTTTCCCTTCCTTCTCTACCTGTCTCAGCACATGTGGAACACTGAAAACTAAACGGAAACACCAATTCCTTCACTTACAGCACAAATCACTTGTACAAAATACCCCTGAGGCCCCAGATTACAAAAGGACAAAATATACATATTGATGTAGCAAAAACAAGGAAGGATTTGAATGTTTGGGGCTTCCATGTGATGAACAACAGTTGTTCATAGATTCACTGGTTAAAGGTCTTGTATGTTGTTGATTTTTCTGCATATTTCTCTATTGTTTCATAGTTGGGTCTTTAGACCTCTTCTGGAAACAAGCAGAATCTCATCACAAGCAGAGGTTAAGATGGCTCTGCAGGCAAACCCTGACTTCCCTTCCCTTCCTAAATTATATCAGGGGAACTCACTTCTTTTCTTGGATGTAAACTCAGCAGGATAAAGATAAGTATCATATTCACAGGTTTGAAACAAATCTAGGCTGCATAAACCAAAAGAAAATAAAATAGAAATACTAATGCAGTTAACAGTGATATAAGGAGACAGGAGCTCATTCCTCTGTGAAGTTTCAGTCCAGCAGAACAGCTTGGACCCGAGGTGTCTGAGAGCCACCAACACTTGAAATTTTACAGGCCAAGATAAAATAATTCCTTTGTGATGCAAATGCCTTTCAAACAGAGATAGTGCAGCCGATATATTAATGCCAGTAGGGGAAATTAATCAGACAAGTTTATTGAGACAAGAGTTGCATCCTGCATTTCTGTCTTGACTGATCAGCACAGTGCAGTTTAAGCCTGTGAATAACATCACACACTGGCTCTTAACATAAGCTTCTTAAATGTATAGTTCCCTACAGTAAAAAAAAAAAAAAAAAAAAGTCAAAAAGCACTGGAAGAGCTTTTGCTTCTCTTACATATCAACAAGAATTTTTTTTTTATTAATTCTATGGTCTGTGTAACTTCTTGGGTACAGGAAAGCTTCATCAAACCTGTAACTGTTTAGTATCAGTTCTACACCCCAAATAATAGAAAACAGGAATATAGACTTTCTTTTCTTAACAGCTTTCTGACCTTCTGACTGCAATTCCCACTCTGAGTGACTGCAGTTCAGGAAAATCATGTATTCTGAAGAGCCTGGTGGCAGCAGAGAATCTCATCAATTTTAATCCCTGAAAGGTTCACGGGGTTTGAGCCTGACAACAAAACATTGCACGACACGGCTGAGCCCAACAGATCTGCTCCCTCCTGACACCAGTAAGAGATCAGCACACCCTGCTCCAAGTGGCCTTTGCCTCTGGAGTCTGGAAGAGGAGCAGGAGAACAATTTGGCCAAATGCAGAGATGCCCTGTGTAAAGATAGGTACCAGACATGAAACACCAAGTGGCAGCTCCCAGAACGGAAGGGACAAAGGTCTGCTCATTTTAAATGAAGGTGCAGCACTAGAAAAGCTGGACTTCTGAATCTAATCCATCTCAGGGGAGACGAGAGTAAGGCTGGGACTGATGCTTTTTTTTTTCTTTTTTTTCCATGTAGTTTTGCTGGAGGAACCATGATGAAATGCAAACCCAGTTCTTACCCAGCTCCCCAGCATTTTGAGACAAAACAGGATCCTGACACTCCCCAAATGAAATGGAATTGTGGGAATGAACTGCCAGCAATAATAAACCAAAGTTTGGTTCCAGTCCCGAAAACTCAAACCCTTCTAGCTTGCAAGCTTTCCCCTGGGCCTGAGCACACCCAGTGAGGACCTTAACAAATGCAAAGGAGTCTCTTCTGTTGGAATAGACTCTTGAATCCTTGTTAATAGTATTATAACATTGCACTTTTGCATGCTCAGGCTCATTTTCCACATCCAAAAATATGTGAATTCATTTAATAAAGCACTGTATTTAAGTAGAAAGGCCAAATGTTCCCACAAGGAAGACAGAATAATGAGCAGCACGTAATTCCACAGTAAAGCTTTACATCTCTATATTACATTCATACTTCTCCAAAGATTGTTGAAAACATTTGACTCCACAGGGGAAACAGATTTTATTTTGCTACTCTGACCTACAGCATTTAACACTATTTAAAACAAAAGCAAATGTTGCTGGCCTTTTTCAGTAGAATGTGGCATGTTGGTCCAGGCATGCTGATGCTCAGCACAGCATGAACAGCAGTGAGGTGCCTGAGTCCACATTCCTGCTGCCTTAAAAATTGTTGCACAGGCTAAAGAGCTGCCTTACTTTGCTAATGTCCACTTAAGCAAGGCTGTTTATGCCAGATTCTTGCTGCAGAGCAGAGAATTACCTGCACAACTGCAGCAGCTCTGTTTACAGCTCTTCCTTTCGCATATCACTGGAGACATCAGCATTGTCCTGACCTGGCAGTTCCTTAAAACCCTGTGGAAACAGCTGTAGATAGAGATATTGATTAAGAGAGACACCAAGTCCTCATCCATATCTTACAAGTAAATAGAGAAAAAAGCATTGCTAAATCTGTGGTCTAATTATAGCTGGAAACAACTAAGGGCAAATGGCTATGTGGAGAATTATTAAGCTGCAAATAGCTCAGTACGACTGAGCAGGAGGAAGCCATAGATAACTGAATGGGTAATAGCCCTTCAGCAGACTGAGGACAGAATAGAAAAGCTGAAATATTTGCTCCTAGAGTAACAGAAATTCGGGTTTGACTTACTTTGAGAACCACAGGTCTCTTTCCTTTACCCAGATCACACTAGGTATAATTCAGTATGCCTGCATCCCCCCTTTTGAATAGCATGGTGTGAATATAACTAGCAGAACATATTTTTGGTGGAGAAACATTCTTCCTACCTTTCTTTAGAGAAGAGTCTCACCTGGACTGATGAGGTTGTATATGCATTACAAACATGCTCATGTCAAAGATCAGGGGCTGAAAATTTGTCCTGTGCTCTCCCTCCAATATTCTACTGACTGAACTCTAGAAAGTATTTTTTAAATTATAACCCTTCTTTTTAGCTCCTAAAGGTATAGTCCTTCTTCCACAAGAAATCTCCTTTGGGCAACAGTTCAGTGGTAGACATAATATATCAGATGAGAAACTCGATGTATATCAGCAGCAGACCTAAGAGGCTGAGACTGTGGAGCCATCAGGAAGGAACAAAATGTGAAATTGCTTGTACATGCTGTTCTTCTGCTTGCTGGAAAAGCTCTGTTCTTGTGACACTTCAGGGGATTAAGCTGACGAGTGTGCTATGCAACCAGGAACTAATGCTGCTTGAAACAGACTTTCTGAAACATTTTTTTCCTTTTTTTTTTCTCCCATATGGGTGACCTCTCATCCAGAGTTCAAGCTCTTGTTGTCTCTTTAAATGGAATGTGAAAACACAAATATCACATGTATCAGCTTCATCATGAAGAGTTGTGTCTGTAGGGAATGGGAGAAGTGATCAGGGGGAAGCTGCTCGTTTCCAGGCTGAAATACAACAGTTGACAAATCTCTCTTACTGCCTGAGTGTTTTTCATTATCCTTGGAGACGGGCATCCTGGCTCAGCAGAGCAGGAACACTGTTGTGCATCTCAGACCCAGAGCTCTTCTCTGGTGGCCTTGGGTAGGTAATTCCTCCTGTGGTTCCTGTGGGGGCTGCCCAGGGCCATCTTCCCCCAGCCCTCAGTTAAGCAAACACAGCTCTTGGAGAACAGAGCTCTCATTGATTTTCTTCAGATGACTAAACTGCTGTCCTCAGATGAACATTCCCAGGATATCAGCGGATAATACAGCTTTTGATTTGGTCACCCACATAAAATTTTTCAGTTGAAGACTGGATTTTCACCACAGTCACAAGAGGTAGGCCTCAGCCCTGCTGTGTAACCAGTGAGGACATTTGCTTTTAAAACTTGTAACACTGTACTTCCATGAGCTTGTAAAACAAAAACTTTGTGTACTGGAACAACTGCTTCTCATGCAGAAGAAAAGATCCCCACTCTTTTAAATGTGTTGCACAGAGCATTTGGTGTGGTTATGCCTCTCCAGAAGAAGGAGCATTGAATTACTTAAGATAGACACTTCCTAATCTGGCTCAAAAGAATGAAAATAACCATTGACTGAACATCTGGATGCTTTATTCTGGAGGGAAGAGTGGGGACCTAGTCATCCTCTTTTAAAACAGTGAAAGTTAGAAATTACTTTTTTTGCCATTTGTTCCAAGGAAGGCAGTAGATAATGCAAAGTGACAAGTACATTGGCATAAACAGTGAGAAATTATGTCGGTGGATCATTTTTACCACCAGTAAATGTAATCTTACTCTACATAGAAAGCAAGACCAACCCATTTGAGCCGCCAGTATTGCTCAAGCTAATATGTTTACTCATTTTCAGAGCTTGAAGTCAGTGAAATAGTTAATAAAGTTGCAAGATTTGTTGCACTGGATCGAGGACAGCTGGCATCTCCCTTAGAACTATTGATTCTGGGTTCTGGGCAGCAGCTGGCACGTTCCCTGTGCCACCTCTCTGGCTAAACATTGAGGAACTCATCTGTAGAAGATGCCAACCTGCCTGGGTACAACTTGTCCGTAGTTGAAAGTGTGAGAGGAGAGCCATACAGCAACAGCAGTAGCTTGCTTGAGCTCTGCCAGCTGTACTGATGACTTTCCAACTTGGATGCTGCGATTCCTGTCGTGCACAGGGAGAAGATACGTGTGAGTCCCAAGTCACTCTGAATCCTGATCCCTGCAGCTCCTCTCAGCAGGATACACAAAAGTGAATCCTGCGCCCTGAAAACACAAGTGCTGAACAACCAACAATTTCTTCTGCCACAGGATGGCAGATTTGGGGATGGTTTGCATCAAGGCAGGCACATGGCCCTCAGCTGGGGGAGGCCTGGGGAGTCAGACTTTCTGTTTCTGTCAGTAGGCTGGGATACTGTGACAGCAACCATTTGCTTCCACTGCCCTCCCTTCCCTCAAAACAATTACCAAATTCCCACGCCTCTGGCAGAGAGAGGAACAGGAGAGCAGGTCCCTGCTGTAGTGTCATCCCAAAGAGCTGCCCCACACAGGGGCTGTGCCCAGCCCCCCCAGATCCAACTAAATGGCACAAGTTCCCATCGCCAGTCTCAGAAAGACAGCTTCTGAATTTTTAATACCCTAAGACTCAGTTGGTTTCCCCCATCAAATTGCCATTTTATGGGATAGTCTGAAACTTAAATACGATGAACTTTATTGCCAATCTGACATTTATCTGCAATGTATATTTACTGCCTGGAGAGCGAGGGCGAGTGGTGTGTTTTCTGCTCTGTCAAACGAGGAAAAGATACAGCAGGACTCTCCCCATTACCGCCACTAAAAAGAATCAGATTTATTTACCTTGACTTGAGAGAGTTGTTTTCAGGGGATGTCTCTGTACTTTTACAAGCTGTGTGAGATCTACCTTGTTCTTAATAAGGTGTAACTACATACTTCCCTTTGACTGTAAGACCCTGATACAATAGAGAAGTGCTGAAAGAGGAGGATGTTTGTTATACTGCAAGCTTTTTACAATACCAGTCTAATGAGATAATGTATTTATTTATTATAACAATAAACACAGCTGTAAAATGGACCATAAAAAATAATAGATGACTCACAGATTTCTATACCCAATGTGTCAGCCGTAATTGGGGAATAAATTAAATGATCCATCTGCTTGCCACCTTCTACATTTTTTTCACTAGTATCCTCAATATTTAAATAAAGTCAGCATTATTTATATTAATTACTCACTAACAACAGCAACAACAAAAACTCTGCAAGGAAATTGATTGGCTTTGTAATATAATTCCCCAGCCACCTCACACACACATGCACTATATTCTTTCCCTTACACTTAAATTTAATGAGCATGATGGACTTGCTTTTCTTTATTAATAGTTTTCACTTTATCATGCCAATACTATTGAGTCTTCTCATTATTAGTGTCTTGGAGACAGTGCTAGCAATGATACATCATATAAAAGGTTGAGAGACAGTTCAATCCATTAATCTGGGAAAGAAAGCTTCACCTCCTTTCCAAGAGCAGCAGCTCCAGAAAACAGAACTCTGACACAGTCCTAAAATTGGAATAATATCAGCTGGAGATTCCAACAAAGGTGGGTTTTTTGTGGTAACAGACATTATACAAGCAGAGAAATATTTCCTTTCTCAAATGTGTATAAATTTATAGAGGAAAATACTGGCATTTATATAAACAAGATGGGAGACAGAAACTGATACACAGCAGGATCCAGACTTGGATGCAAAGAGAACTTGAATTTCTCTCATGTCCTTGCCCAATGTTAGACTCATCAGGGAACAGTGCCATTGCTTTGGGGAACCTTAATTGATCAGTGACGAGTTAAGTAATTGCCATCAAGTCTCTTCATTCTTAAGACTGTACATTAAATCTGGAATTACTGCAATATTAGTTTAAGAGCTGACTAAGAAAAAGAGGTACAATGATGTAAAAAAGCTGTTTTGGAAATTCCTTTCTATTTTTGACCTAAGTGTAAAGAAGTCATATCTAGTGTAGAAGATTAAAAAGTCTTGAAACTTTGGGATTCTGTGTTTTAGAAAATCCAACCTTAAATGTTTCTGTAGCAGCTGTTGATTACAAAAGACTAAATAGCAAAGAATATTTAACAGGACAGGTTTGTTTTTCCACTAGCTTAACTATAAACTATATCCTAGGATGTCTGGACACCAAATTGGGTCCAAACTTTCCTCTCCTTCCAGATTTTTTTAAAGTATTTCAACCTAACAACAATGAAAACTTCATTAATACTTTAGTCCTCCTACCATTATTGAAAACATCCAAATTACGTAAATATTTTCTGTGAGCATAATAACACAATATAATAATGTAGAAAACATTTAAGCCACATAATTAAAGGAATTAATACACTCATATATTTGCAGGTAAAATTTACTCCAGTCATTTCTAGACAATTAAATTGTGCATAATTTATTTGGCATATGGTCAACTCTACCACTCTCAAGATTAGCTCTAAAGTTAAGAGTTTAAAATTGCCCACAGTTAGTAAGGGTATCCAGTTAAAATTGCACATCTATCCACTAACATAAATGAGCTTTTTTTGAACAATTAATATTTCTTCCTCCAACTTCCAAATGCCTTCAGCTCACACCTTCTACAGGCAAAAAATTACTGGTGCCTGTTTCATTCAATGCAGTCTTTTAAAACGTGTTCCCCCTGTTTTCTAAAACATCTTTGTGCCTTCTGACGGACAATATCCTTCTATACATCTGAGTGTAAAATAGTGGAATGCATGGAGTTGGGGCTTTTCTCCTTGGTGGGCTATTTGGATGCTTTTTTTGGCAGAAAATCTTTCAGAAAATCTCTCAAACAAAGAAGACAGCAGAATATTCAGCATTCACTGAAAGGGTTTGAAGTGCAACACACAGAAGGAACATCTGCAGTGAGCAGTGCTTTAGCTGGCAACAATAACACCTCAGTGATGGGAATTCTGCTTACAAGCTGTTTTGCCTAAATAAAAGAAGATGGTCAGGCAGCTATGTTTCAAAACCAGTCAACAGATTTTCCATCTACTTTCAATTTTCATTCTCCTCTCATCCTCTCCCAGAGTACATGAAGTACCCTACTGCAGGCACCCTGCCTATGTCATTGATTCACAAGGGCAAAGATCCTTTTTCTAGTTAGAAATTAAAAGGTTTCAGTGCCTGTGGTGGCTGGTTATAGAGGTTATTGCTAGTTAGTGCTATTATGGGATTTCATTTGCTCTATTTTCCATTTTAGTCCATCTCCTATTATTATTCCAAAGGGTTCAATAACAAAACAGCACTCAGGCTGAGACAGGAAATCTGAATAATATATATTATACTATTTTCTGTAAAAGGAATATGGGTTCTGGTAGCAACTTAGTGTGACATTTTAATCAAAAATAATGGAAGGGATATCTCAGATTCTGTTCTGCATCCATCATTTCACCAGCTGCAGTAAGAGCCCATAATTCTTGTAGTGTTTTACTTTAGGGTTGGCAAGTTGCAAGACTCCTCTAAACAAATTCACCTCTGGTGTAATTGCACACACAGCTCCAGAATTGTCCCAGAAGGGAATCTGATGGATCCTTCATTTGTAGATATTGTTTCTAGCTGTTTTTCTTGGAGGATTTCTCAGCTAGAAACTAGCACAGAAAAACACCTTTTATTAATAGCACATCAGATCCTAGCAAGACAAAACATGTCACAGGTTAGAGAAAGAAAAAGCACCTCCTCCCTGCACTTTACTTGTTTTTTACCAACTGGGGCCATTCAAGACAGTTTTCCAGTCTCCTGTAAGATGAAAACTGCTTTTATAAAGGGCAGCTCAGTGCAATCAGTCCATTAACTGTGTTAGACCTGCAAGTTCATCTTTCTCAAGTCAAGGTGCCTTGCTTGAGAAAAGCTCTGCAGGTTTAACACAGTTCTCTGGAACAATCTGAGAGTACCTGCAGGTAATTAGCTAACACTACCCCTGGGAAGATTTTTCATCCTCCAATACCTGGATTTGGCTGCAGATATATCTCATGTTCTCATGGTCTCCAGCCGGTTTTATTCCTCAGTGATATCTTTCCATAGTGTCAATAAAGATTCATATTGTAATCGGGGTTGGTTTTTTCCCTTTTCACATAGGCGAGGAATGAATATTGGATGCTGACAAGCAGTTTTGCATTTGACATCTTTGAAACATTTTCACCATTATTTACTCCAGTTGTGGTCATGTTGCCTTTCTCTGGTCTTAAAATTAAAACTAAAACATGGTTTATGGGGAAAAGGGGTTTTTACCTCAGTATTTATTTCAGGATCTTTGGGCACAGCACTTCATCCAGGTGGAATGCTCCGAAAATGTCACTTTGTCACACTGAAATACACACACTTATAGGTTTTGCAAAATTAACATATTTATCAAACATTCCCCAATGAGAGGCTCGAGAGAACCTCCTGTTCTGAGGAACCTTCCCCCTGGATGGGCCTATCTGAGTTTACAGAAATATGTTTTGGAGAGGACCTTGGTGTCTGGGGCTTCCAGACTGTTTGCTGTCCTGGTTTAACAGTACAGTGGGGCTCAGCTGAGTTATCAGGCTTGGAAAGTTACAAATATGTAGGCTAAAAGTATTAAGAATACATAAAACTATAAAAGAGTATGTACGAGGGGTAAAAAAGAAAAAGCAAAAAATCATTCTGGAATCAGTCAGGCTGAGGCATCCATCACCTCCATGGTTCTCACTTACAGGAAAACTTGGGGTTTTCCACAACACTTCTGCAGCATAATAAATCTCCATGTTTCCCCCTGCATAATTAATATTGATAATTAATTAATAATTAATACTGATCAAGCTTGTTATCAAAAAACTACAAAATAATGAGCATATGCAGCATTATCCTTCCACTTATGAAATGCATCTATACCTAGAGCAGGGATATAATGGCTGTTTTAGTTGTTATGAGCAGATGCAGTAACATTTAAGGACGAAGACTTTTGAGGAGGAACACTTGAGGAAGAAGAATTTTGTAGTTATATTTAGCTGTGAAGGAAGAATCTGAGAAAACACCCCATCATATTATGAATCCTCCTCATAGAGCAAAACTTAATCTGCAGCATTAACTTCTGTATGTAGGTATTTTGAAATCTTTAACATCTGCAAGAATTCAGGACTTAATATTTCGTGCACATTTGTTCTGAATGATGTATTCTCACTCTGAGACATTGACTGAGACATGAGGAGTTTCACCAGCTCTATAAATCATTGCATTTGGGATATCATCCGAGTGCCACTGGGAGAAGTCTGTTCTACTAGTGAAGCCCTGCTCCATCAGGTGTGGTAGAATGTGCTAAATGTTCTCCCTGTCACCAGCACTGTTTGTGGCTGGTTTCACACAGCTTCACAATGAAGAGAGTCTGGAGAAAAGTGTGCAGGGGACCACCAGGAGAGCATCCTCATGAAAAGTGTGAAACAACTTCTCTCCATAATTAAATTGCTATTGACAAATCTTTCACACACACCCGAAAGGACAAAAAGGAGGAAGAAATGTCAGGGAGTACAAGGAGTGAGGATATTTCTTTAATGGTGAAAATGAACAGCGTTCTTTTCCTCCAGGTGCAGCATTTTGAAAATAGACAAAACCACCACTGATGATTTACAAGTTTTTCTTTCTGTATTGAATGGAATAATTATATTTCAACAACAGTTTTTGCTGTGTTGTGTTATGAGAACAGCTCAGATTCTCTAAACAGAGTATCACTGTCTATTGCATCATCATCACAGTCCAGATTTTTTTTCACCAATTTTTTGGTTTCAGCAGTATCACCTCATGGATATGATTTTGTTTAAAGGCTGTGAAATGCAGATTTTTCTAAGTATATCACTGTTATTGATGAAAAAAGACATCAGCAAGTGGGCAGATAAATGTTTAACTAACTAATTCTGTTAAGTCAGAATTCCTAGGGCTCTTGAAAAATCTTCCTGAAGAAGCAAGTAATGCAGCCATGCCAGAGAAGTTCAGAAACCAAGATTCAGCCATGTTGCACCAGACAAATAAAATGGCTTATGCTAATGAAGTGAAAAGGAGAACAAAACAGTCCCAGCATGGCGTGGGATTTACAGCAGCTGTGGCTGTATCTGAGCTCACACCGACCAGACAGAGCTGTTGGTAGCTGCAATATCCCATGTGGGGGCAGTCTGAGCAGTAAGCCAAGTTCACAGAGAGCATTGCTGAAATTAGTGTTTTTCCAGAGGATGGACATGACTCCATGGCCCATTCTCCCTCCTTGGAGCCAACAGGTACAGGTGCACTCACACCCCATCACGTTACCTGTTCCTGCACAGCCACTCGCCAGCCATCCCAGCCCTTCCTTGTTTTATCCATGGACTGGCACAGCTGTACATGCAAGTGTCTGCATAGTGAGCTGGACAAGCTACAAGGTACCAGATGCAAAACTGGAAAAATGCAAGGACAAGGTATTAAATGGGAATTAAACAAGGGCCTTGCAAATTCTTTATACCAGGAGCTTTGTGGGCAACAATATTTAAAGATATAGCATATATATAATAGCCTTTCTGGAGTAAGGTTGATGCACACTCGTGGGGAGCATCTCTAGCCATAGCACCTGGGTAGAGAGAATCTTTGAGCCATTCAACTCTCCATGCCACTAGGGAGGAAGGATGAATTTACTTATTCCTGTCTAGTGCAAGAAAGTATGGATTAATTGTGTATTTCTTTTACCCTGAATAGAATTTATTTGAGCAACAGGGTGGGAGACTTTGGATAGCGACGGTCTGCAACATCCTTTGGTAAATATTCATCACAGAGAATTTTTCTATCATGTAAAAATAATAACTGATGATTTTTTTAAAGCTGGGGTTAACCAAATAGTGCTCTGAAAAATTCATGCCTGACTGCTTCTTCTTTCTGTTGTTGTTGTTGTTAATTTCTTATACGCGAGTTTTTAATTTTTACTTTTGTGTTTTTTAGTTATCTTTGAATCCAAAACAAGAACACCTGCTGTGTTACCATGCCAATCTGACTTACAGAGAGGGATGAATGTCAGCATGTGATGAGCTTTCATTTATAGCTTAATAGCAGTCTACTTCCAGAGCCTTTATCAGTTGAAGCTTGCATTCAGAACCAAGAACCCGTGCTGTACAAATCAATGAAGCGTTTTCAGTGGCTAATACTAGCAGGCAGAAGTGTCTCAATATTGCCCTGTCAGAGCTGGGTGTAGTAAAGACAAAGAAAACACATGCGAGGTCAGCTCCAAAGATGGTAAAATCAATCCATCAATGGCCTAATATTAAATGTTTTGGCCATTGTGACAGACGAGATTGGAGAAAAAAATTGAAGTCCAACAAAATGACTTTGCCACCAGCTCCTTCATAAGCCCCATGGGCAACCACAATGATCCTCCAAAATGGGAGGAGAAACCCAGAAGAACTCAGGAGAAGGTGAGAAGCTGGGAGACAGTGAGAAGGTTTGTTTTTGAAAATGTAACAATGAATCAGAGTGGAGGCAGTATCAGGCAGACAAGGGTCAGATGCTGGGCCATGGACATGACTCATGCCCGTGGGATAAAAGGCAGAAAAAAAACGATGCCTGGGAAAGATTATACAGTTACAGTACATGAGTTAGCCACTCTAAACAAAATGTCTTGAACAAAATTACGTCTTTCAAAGGCCCTAGTAAAAAAGGCTTCAAAATCTGAGGTGCAAGGTCAGAACACTTTTAGCCAGAAGAAAATATTGTTAGACACTTCAAAGTATTTCACCCTGCTGAATGCTAGTCAATACCATTAACTTGCATTTCAGACTTAGAAATAAGAGAAGAAATTAATTTCAGACTGCTAAATGAAATTATGTCCATGTACTCTAGCGATGCTAAAATTACATTTGAATGGCTGAGGCTGTAGAAATTCCATAGTGGTGGGTCAAAAGCCCAGGATAATGTTTCCAAGGGCCCCAGAAGCAATGGACTGTTCTGTATGTAGCTTTCATTATTTTTAGTGAGTATCCCTACCCTCTTAACCCCCAAATATCTTCTAATGTCAGAAGGGATCAAGGCATGATCAAGGCTTACAAAACTCTCAAGATCCAGCTGTGTATTTCTGCACACTAGAAAAGTATCCCAGTACATTTTCTGAGCCATAATTTTCACTGTTTCTGTCCCAGTACCTCCACAAGCACACACTGTGAGGTTTGTCTCTCCCCAGGGGAATTTGTTTTGCCCACACATCTTGGCTGGAGTCCACTGGAGTCACTGTAGCTGAAAATTCCAGGGAGGTACCAACATCTGTCTCAGCCACGCATCCCAATTCCCCACAACAGCAGAAAGGGGTGTGTGGCCTGGATTTTGTTTTATTTTAATACCACTTTATTTGTGCCCTTGTCATTATCTGGCACTCCGCTCAGATGCTGACTTAACCTCTGCTGCAATTAGGTTCAAGAACGCTGTTCCAATTACCGTGCTGATTTCTCTTTGATGACCTGTTCACTCAGCGATTCAAAAGGTCTCTGCTAACAGGAGGACACTCTACCTTGCACGACATTAATAAATCTTTCATCAGTACATTTCAGATTCATTGCGGTTACAAGCAAAGTTCTTTGAACTCCTGTTGTGCTGTTTGATGTATCTTTTAAGGATGCTCACAGCACAGAGAGGCCAGAACTGGGACAGACTCCTGAAAGATGCAGATACAAACTCCAGTTTCACACTATCTGCTGAATCTTTGAGGAGGTTGATTAAGGCTGGAAGCAGAATATCGGTTCTAACATTCCTCCAAAGGTTTCCAGATCCAACCTCCAACTTTGCTGCATGGTCTGTCTGATCATCCAGGCTTAAAAAACCCCAGACATATAAGATAAGAACGTGACCAGAATTTGTTGTTGTCTGCATATAGAAAAAAATATCTAGAAGTGATAATTGTCTAGCATTTTATTTGATAGATATCTTCTTGTGGCACTGGGAAATGTCTTTTATTAGTGAAAACTATATTAATTTTTTTAATTTCATCTTTTAATGTGAATGCAAAGTGATTTAAGATGACTGATGGATTGGGTCTTCATCAATTAGCAGGATACTGATTACTGAGGAGTATCAAATTGCTAAGTGTGATTAGGCATTAACTCCATATCCAAGTCCCTGAGAAAAGCAAAGCAATCTTTCCCTATTCAGAACTCCTTAACCACAAAAATATGTAGAGAAACAGCCCAAACCACGTCCCAAAAAAGTTGCACTGAAAATAATTCTGCCATCCTCACAGCCATTGGGACATATTCATGGCCTGGGACAGATGAAGTGTTTGTTTTCCTGTATTTAGTTAAAATTTACTGAGAACATCATCAGAAAGAGAGCACAAATCATAATGTCATTTTGATCTAGATGGAGGCTTTCTGCAACAACAGTCTCTCATCACAAGCATCAGTGATCCTTTTCTTTATCCATTTGATTCTTATTCAAGGTAATTTTTCCACCAGAACTGAGAGTTTGAAGTTTTGATTAGATGGATCTTTTATGGTGTGCTTACATCCCTCTTCTTTGGCATGGATGTGTGACATATTTATCCTGGATAATTGCCCTGCTTTTCTTCCTTTTATAATGTCTTTGTACAGATATCAATCTCTGATTCCTTTTCTGTGCTGTATACCTCACACTATCTAGATAAAACCAAAATCCTCTTTTACCTGTCAGCAAGTATCCATTGTTGAGAGATGAAGAGCTAGCTCTCTTTTTTGGGAGCAGAATGCAGCTCTGTGGTGAATGAAGTGTTTGAGGGGGAACAGGGAATGCAAACCACTATTTATTATTGGTTTTTTTAATTATATCTCTATGGCATATATCATATACCATAATTACGTATTTGTTATTATCTTTAATCAGTATGCTTGTTATAATTTCTTTATAAAGTACATGTTAAGCTCAACTTCAGATACAGACAGAAACTTCCTGGCAAAAGGACTGATTGGCTAAAAAATAACTGAGTCTCACTGGATATTTGGGACAAGGCTATCATATAGAACTATTCTTAGCAGAGTGACCTGGGACTACTGGGAACAACCACCTGGTAAAGCCCCCAGAGGCACCACCCTGGGGGGGACACTGTGAAAGACGTGGGAGCACCGAGGAATTCATGGCTTCTCTCATGCCCCACTTCTCCATAGGACAAAACCACCGGAGGACTGAGATCAGGTATAGGCAGGAGTGCTTTTGACCTTAAACCTTGGTCTTCAAGGGCATTTCTCATTTGGAGCAGAAATTATGCCAGAGGCTTAACGTATAGATTTCTCTTGACAGAACTCAAGCCTCTGCTTAACTAACAGCTTGAAAATGTCCCTAGTGACTGCTGCATGTAACTTGAAAATTTTTTAATTCTTGGGAAAGCTAATGGAAGTGAGAGTACAGAAATATAAATTTTTACAGCCAATGTAATTTTCAATCTTGTGGGTTTTGCATTTTTGTGCAAGTGACACAGACAGATGAAGAAAAAGGGAAGGCTGACTGAATTCTGTTGTTTAAACTTTACTTTTCTAACTGATAACCAAACATATTCAAGCAGCCAATAGGGTTCCCACACCATCTGAACTGATATAATGGCCTTCCATTGTTTATTAGAACACGTGCAGAAGTTGCAGAATTTTACCTCCTGTCTTCAGAAAGCTGCTGGCCCCCTTGAGAAGAATTTCACTGCTCTTCAGCCTCACTCAGGCTGGAGAAGGGAAATGAAACTGTGCCGTAATGCTCCTTTGCTGGAAAGAATAACTCTCCATGGACCGTTTGATGGCAGGGGCAGCCCTGTCACTGTTACAGGTGTGCACAGGCATTTTGTGAGGACTGGGAGTAACTGTGATTGTTGTCAGGAGTGTCTGTCTGGCATTTTTATCACTGGCCACTGCCTTTCACTTGCTTGCAAGGCATTTGTGTTACTTATATTCACAGCCTTTAAGAGAACCTATGCCAGCTCTCTGCCGGAGGCCAGCCCTCAATCTCACCCACAAACCAGTCACCTCTTCCACAGCTGACGTTCTTCTGCCCTGGAGCCATTAGCTCTTCCCTTCGACAAAGGCTCTAATCCCACAGCCACCACCATCACCTTTCCAGCCTCTCAGGATTAGGCTGTGAAGAAACACAGCTGTAACCAGCAGCCTGCAGGAGCACCAAGAGAAATGGGTTTGGCTGTGGTAACTGAGGTGAGGACACTGAATCATCCACCACGGTGCACTGGAGCTGCAGTACACAGGCCAACAGAGAGCAGGGCAGGGCAAAACTGCCCCTCAGCCTACCCTGGGAACGCTTCTCTGAGGAAGCACCAGGAAACATTCAGGGTCAGGTTGGACAGGGCTCTGAGCAACCTGATGTAGTTGAAGATGTCCCTGCTAATTGCGAGGGGGTTGGAGTAGACAGCCTTTAAAGGTCCCTGCTAAACAAAAGCATTCTGTGATTTTGCTGAATGTCTGTTGTACAGCCAGGCATATGAGAGACATTTTCCCAGACACACAAAACACCTCCAGAGTTTTCTACTCCAAGGAACGTGACGTGTCTCTTGGAAGCAATACTTGCTCACGTTGGTTAATCTCGCTCAGTACCTTGTTTATGCCTTCACCATATGCTCACAGTCTGCTTGCAGAAGTTCCATGGCTCTTTGTAATCTCTATCACCCTTCCTCTTTTCCAAAGGCTGTTTATTACCTTTTAGATTTTAATGTTTAGTCTCCTGCACCTGGTACACCTCTCTGCCTCCCCAGGACTGCTCAGGCCCTCACAAGCCCTTCAGAATAACATTTCTGTCACCAAACCTGCAGCTTTGCTTACTGAGACACAGCTGTTTGCCTGCACTTTGTCGCTATCAACATGTCTAAATTTGAACACCTCCACCAGCTCTCTTACAAACTTATTTAAATTTATTTTTGTGTTCTTTTGCTGCCTTATATTTCTCACCCTAATTCAATCCTCTCCTCTCTCTTTACTTTGTTCAATTGCCCGTTACTAGACTACTGGATTCCTCCTTTCCTTATCCACCAGTTTCCATTCCTCTCGTTCACCAGAAGTTAGACCTGCTGTCCTTCACCTTGGTTTTCTCATTGTGGCTGGTGGCCAGCACTCCAACTGTACCATAACCTCTCTTTCACTTTTCTTCCAGACACCTTGAATATTCACTCATCTTTCAGCACTGATGCAAAAATGTTGTCTCCATAATGTCTACGTATCTGTGCCAGGACCTACCTTTTTTTTCCTATTAACTTCACATTAGCCCAAACCACTTTTGGGTTTAATGATCCTATATTACACGTTTCCTGAAAATCACTTGTCCTCAAAATTTTCAACATGCTTACAAGCCTAACTTCTCGTAGCAGTTATAGCTGAGACAAATGCATTCTTTACGTTCCTTCCTGACAAAAAAAAAAAAAAAAAAAAAAAAAAAAAAAAAAAAAAAAAAATCACAGCTGCTTCATTCTTCTACCAACAACCACAGCACAGCTTTGATTTCCCAGGATTAGGCTCTGCTTTTCCCTTGCATTTCCCGACTGCCATGAGCGGTGCGCATCAATGCAGCCAGCGAGAGCTCCCGGTAAATTCCAAGGGAGCTGCCAAACCCTGGTCTCTCTCCACACACATCCCTGTGCCAGGAGGGATGTGACAAGCTCCAGCTTCGTGCAATAAAGCAACAGAGGAGCAGCAGGACGCCGGTCAGCAGCCGGGGGGACACGCCGCTGAGGCAAGGAGGGAATCTCTTCACAGGATTAGCACATGGAGGAGAAAAGAGGCAAGAAAGTACCAGACTTACAGAGAAATCCCTGTACCAGGAAAAGCATTCCCTGCCTTTTGAGCGAATGTTGCTGAGGATAACAAAAAAAGTACAAGAGAGCAGTGTTTTCCAGGTGAACAGGCTAGATTTAGACCAGCACAAAGCACAATCAATCAATTTTTGTGCTAGCAGCAGTGCTCAAAAAGTGCAGAGCATAACTGAACTTATTTTGCTTGTTTTATAGACTTTTAACAGGCTTTTCAGAGCATCTGGCAGAAAGGAATATGGCAAATTTTAACACTATTCATCATTCTTAAGGAACTGATCAAGCTTATAGCAAGCTGATGGGTGGGCTGTGAGAGTGAGGGAAATACTTCATGATAGCACACAAAACACAATTGTTTTGCCTCATTATCTTTTAAATATATACTAAATACCTGGAATATTAGAAGTATGACAACTATAAATATACCGAATAACCGAAGCCATAAGGAACCTAGTTCCTAGAAGAGGACTAGATCATGGTGCTTCTGGATCCACTAAAGTCAGTACAGGTGATGTGAAGTCACAAGAGAGGAAGATGAGCTCTACCTGAATATTCACAGTATTGAGTGTAGGATGTAAAGTCAATCACTTTGTTTCACACCAACAGATAACAGAAACCACTGCATTGTATATTTTCTACAGAAAAACATATTAAGGCAGTAATTCAGCATACCTGGATAATATTAAGAAGAATTCCAAGGGGTTTTTTTGAGAAATAAAATCTTAGTAGGAGCACCTCTGAAATTTCTATTGCATAAACACACTCATTTGTGCTATGTAAAGCTAATATAAATAGGTTGCCAGATGCTACAGCTGATATAAAAGAGTGGAAAAGTCTGACCTAATGTTGTTTTGTACCTACACTGCGCTCTGCACTGCTGTAAATGAGAACACAAAACACCAAGCAAGTGGAAAATTGAGGACAATATTTTAGTTTGGAATACAAAGCTGTGATGTGTCCTGCTCCAGCACTGCTTGCTTCATTTACATGGGAGCCTTGCTGCATACCTCACTGGGGATAGAATTAACACATTTCAAAATCTTCATCTTGCTTTTTTTGCTAAACAATAGGAAATTTTCTCATGGTGCAAAGCTTTCAGTACAGGAATAAACCTACACCCTTCACCTTGTCTTCAGTCCCAGTCTGCATCCCCTGAAATTATTTTTATTACCTATACTCTGACCAAATACCTGCTCCCATTGAGAAGTTCTATTTTGTAAATTGGATGTCCATTAATATGTACCAAAATTGTGCATATTGTGTAAAAGTGACAAAATACTTCCAGAGAAGCACAAGGAGTATTTCTGGATAATAGACATTTTTTACCTGCGAGAGGACAGTATAACAAGGACAGATGACAAGAAGTTTACAATAAGCTGATAAATTCTAGAAAAAGCAAGCTCCTAACCAGTTTGTATTTTATGAAGTTTTTCTAAATAAAAATAGCCTTTGACTGAAAATTAATTTGAAATCAAACATCTTACTGGTCTCAGTATAGCAGTAAATTGATGAAAATGTGCAGCAAAAATCACATAGAATCCAACTCACAGATTCACAAGACTAAGATCAAAAGATATCTCTGTTTTCTTATTGAAATATCTCAGGCCACCCAATTATCCAGCCCTGAGTCCAATAACTTGTATTAACTAAAGCATTCTTTGTCTCAGATTAAAGCTTGTGTGCTGTAAAAGCTTTCAGACTTTGCTGTAAAATCTGAAGAGACTTTGTCTCTATCCCTTTCCTTGTACTTTGTTCCAGTAGTTAATCACTATTACCATGTATTCTGAAAAGCTTCTTTTGAGTCTTAATTCAACTTCAGCCTTTGCTTCTGGTGGTGCATCTCTCCTCCAGGCAAAAGACATTCCTAATATCTCCTATTTTTTTCTCTATGTGAATTCATTTTATAAAAAGCACAAACAAATTTCCACCTACTCACAAACACAGGGAAGTGAGCAGATACAGCTTTTAATCAGCTTCAGCTTGTATCCATCTTGCCCAAATTTGTGCAGTACACAAACTTTTCTGCTCTTTTTTTATGAAACAATTCACTGCATATTTCCAAATAGAGCTGCTGATGCACCCATCATAACTTCCACTATTTGAAACCATTGATATTTCTGTCTAAATAAAATATCATTTGCATCCTCTAAATTTTTCTTCAAACTTTCCAGTGTTGATTGTTTCTTAACCTTTGTCTGGGGTGATGAAGGGGCATCTTTGTTATCAGACTACTCATCCTCTTGCAAGTACTTCTGTTCATGCTACTTAAAAATAGAATGCTAGATTTTATTGCCTGATTCTTTCACTTCAAAATTATTTCTTATCATACCATCATGAACTCCCTGAAAATTAGCAAAAAATCTACTTTAATCGTGAGCAATTATATTCCTGTCTCTTCAGTATTTATTGCCTGAAAATGTAGTATAGCCCTTCCACCAGTGTACCTGTGAGCCATATGGGGTTTGCTAAGCAGATCAATAACTTCAGTTGCTATTTCATTTGAGCTACCAGCTCATTATATTTGGGTTGTTTTGTTTTGTTTATAATATCAGTCCAACATTAGCACTGTCTTTTCCTTCTGCAGCTTCCCTAGCCAGCTAAAGTTAATTACACACTACGATCAGGTAGACAGATGCTCCTCTGTTATAATATTTTTCTGTTTTTTTTAACTCCTACATTTTATTATCAGACAGAAAATATTCTCTAAAAGAAATTGCCTAACAACCTCATTTTATTCATGGATTGGAAAGTCCTCCCTTTTTGTGTGATAAGCTCATCACCCGTACTTTCAGCTACTGGACAAAAGTTGTCTTTGAAAATTGTGGCTTTCTCTGCACCAAAAAAGCATTTCATTATCTCTCTCTACCAACAAGAGTAATATTTTTTGCAGGGATTTTCATACCTAATATAACTGACAAGGAAGAATTCTGTATGACTTACAAGCATAGATTTTTCTCTAATATTTGTAGCCTCCTGTTACTTTTTTTTTGCACATCACAATTTCCCTGGGTTATTGATTGCCATCTGTTTCCCTTTTTCAATGTTAACTATAAATTGCTTAAAAAAAAAAAATTAACTGCCTCCCTTGCACATTAAACTAGAATGAAGTTTTAGCCAAAGTCATTGTTTTTCCTGATTTGTCGGTTCCTAAAATTAAAAAAGCTCTTCATTTTCCTTCTCATTCTTCTTTCTATTCCTTCCTCTTCAAGTCATTCAGCTAATGATTTTCCTTTCACCTGGTGAAACTCGGCTTTCTTTGCAGCACTGAGTAGCTGTGTGGGTCTTTGCAAGTTATTATTATTAATAACTTATTCCTACTATATTATTATTATTGCTCCTACCTTGTGTTTACTCCTGTGGGTGTAAGTGGCCAAGAGCAGCTCTCAGACCACCCACAAGCTTCCAGTCCAATGAGTCACCTCCATCCACTGCTGTTAAACCCAGAATTAAATAATTTGGTTCCTTGCAACAGTTCAGATATTAGGAAGCAGTTCTGACTCTTTTGTCAAATGATGTCCTGGCGTGGTGTGAGGGCTGCCCTGTGCATCTCCCAGGTGAAGCCACAGTGCTTCTCTCCACCCAAACACAGAATTGTGTCTGTCTGCTGAGTGGATCCCATGGATTTTACTTACATTGGGAATAACCTGTGATCTCCTCATACCAGATTTTGGATATTGGGACAGAAAAAATCTGGGAAGTGTTTGTGTCTTCAGGTTGTAGCAAGAGGTGATTACTAAAGATTCAGTAAAGAAAATTCTGTGTCTATAAAAAAATAATGTGTGAACATCAGAAGATACATGCTGGTTCTACTCTGCTTGGTGACATCCAGCACTGTTTGGTATTAATCTTTCACTGCCATTTCTAATGGAAAACTTAAAACTTAGCTGCACCTTTTTATCTACTCAGTTTTCTTAATTTAATAATTTTTCTTCTACCACTTTAATTTTGATGGACTTTGATCAAACTCCAATATAACCAAAATGCTTAAGTGAGAATTACATAGGCTTTTGGATTTGTTTGTGGGGGTTTTTTTTTCTCTTTTACTAAAATCCTCAATTGTTTTTTTAACATCTTTCCTGAAAGAAAAGATGCAAGGAACACAGTGGTTAATAAATTCAAATAACATTGATTGATCTCCATATATTGATGTAACCAACATGCCCATGAATGCCATGGTTGAAATCTTAGCTCCATTAAGGATCATTAGTTTCTTGAATGCATTCATTATTCAAAACCACTTGCTAGTTATTTTCTGCATATAATTCCACCTCTGGATCTTGTGTGGGGTGTGTGTCTTCTTTATTCACTTAACATTAAAACGTCCTTCCTGCCTTTGATAAGACAAAACTTTCATTGATTTGAGCAGAGATTAATTCTCTCCTCTAAATACCCACTCTCAGACTAGCATCTCTACAGATTTTCAACACTTAAAATGAGTTGTGAGTTAATCTGGGCAATCCCTTTTTAGTTCTCACACTGATTAACAAGAGATTAATTTTGTTTCATTAATCATTCAGCTCTTAGGTAAAGCCAGGAAATCTCTTCCACTGTCCCTCGCACTTTGAGAATTAATTTTCCAAAATACTTCCTTTTTAATCACAGCTTCTATTTTCAAAAAGAAAATATTATAGTTGTATTACTTCAGAAGTTTTAGTAGCTGAGAATCTCATTAATTGCATTTCTGACCTTTGTATAAAAATTACTTCTGTCATGTACTATATTTTTAAAATTATTTCCCTTGGATCATAAAAGAAATGTCAATATTTTTCTGTTTAGCTAGTGGGTCATATTCTGTTCTGGTTAATAAAATAACCTATGAAGTAACTTTGTTCCTCAGTAGTTATACTCAGCACTGCAGCCAGCATAAGAGAGAGCAAAATTGAGATAGGTGAACTTCTTTGGGGAAATGATTTATTGCACTTTGCAGTTCATTGGTTTTTCACACGTACAGTTTTCATGAAATTGGTTATTTCTGCTTTTTAAAAAATCACCACAATGCAGTAAGGCTTTTAAGTGAAAAAAAAAAAAACCAAAAAAAACCATTTTAGTATCTGTTGTGTGAATGCAATTTAAATGAAAAGACAGATGTTTACAAATCATCACATCTACCTGTATTCATCTTCTTTCTAGATTAGAAATACAAAAAGAATCAAAAGATGAATTTGTTCCTTGATTAATGTTCCTGGAGTTATACCAGTGTAAATGTTGCACTCCCGTCTCATTTGAAAATAAAAACTTCATAAATTTCTGCTGAATGCATGCTGACTAAGCATGATTTTAAAAAATTAAAATAGTCTAAACTTGTAGTTTGAATTTCTTTAGGCTGTGAGGGTGCTGTACAGGCCCAGCCACACAACTCTGGGGCAGCCTGAGGATGATCCTACTCGTACGAGTTGCAATTAACCTCTGGTTTTCCACAGGGCAATGGACAACAGGTGAAGAGAAACAAAGCACCCTCATGGCAACCTCCACGCTACACCATCCTGTCTTCCCCAGCCAGGGCTGCATTTACTCCTGAGCATCTCATGTGAGGGGAAACACATCCATTCCAACATGGCTGTTTCCTCACAAACTGTTATGATTTTGGTTCTTGTTTGTTTTGGTGCTTGTGTACCTTCAGAAAAGCAGGAGGTTGATTGTTTTGTTTTATTTTTAAATTCCACAAACATTAAAAAAAAAAAATGGGGATGGAGGAATAGTGAGTTGTATAAACCATTTAGTTTGAAAGTTCCCATCATGAAACATTCTCTTCACAACTCGGAAAATTGAAATTATTTGGTTTCGGTTTTTTTCTGAGCAAAAGCTAAAACAGCAAAATTGTCAGTCAGGCATCCTGAAGATTTGGGGTGGGAGGGAATATCTTTTGTTTCTTTTCTTTGAAATTCTGGAAAGTGGAGAGCTGATTTTAACCAGACCACTCTCGAATATCAGTCTGGAATTGCCCCAAAAAAGGGAGCAGTGTTGTTGAACTTTTTTTCCTTCAAAACTGAGGGGAAAGGGTTGCTTGGCAAGACTTTCTGAGTTGTATCTGGAAGCTCTGGGTAGGACACACAGACATCTAGTGGAGAAACTGCAGATCCAGGAGATCCAGAGGGCCAAACCTGGGACACCTCATGCAGGCAGCCAGGGCAGTTCCCCCCCAGCCTCCCCACACCCTCACTGCCATGGGGCTGAGAGCCAGCCCAAGGCACACCAACACATCTGACTACACAGGGAAAGCGACTGCCATGCCTGGAGACTGCTCTGTGCCCCTTTTCCCAGGGCTGGCTTATTCCTGTTCTTCCAAACCATGGACACACCATGAGAACCCCCATGAAATCCCTTAATAAACATCCCATAATTCAGAGGCTTATCATGGCCTTTCAGAGGCTTTTGAAGTTCTCCCGTTACTGACTTTTCATATCAGGAGTCCAAATGAAGCTGGTCTTTTACAGATTTGACCAAAATCAGGTGGTATAAAGCTTACAGGGTAATAATTAAGCAAGAAGCGAGTCAAATTCAGCTCAAGACTGCAGACATTTAAGTCCTCCTGTAGCAGTTGGGAATCATTTAGACAAATTCAACAAGTTTGAAATAAAGGTGAGTGAGAACTCTGAAAAAATAATAGCTGTCACAGTACCTTTTTTCATACTACCCCTTCTTAGTTTCTGAAATATGAGTTCAAAGCAAAACTGAGAAGGAAAAAGAGGATTTTTCAGAAAAGACTTCATCAATCAAAACTGAGTTGGAAGACCTTCCTCTGCTTTATTCTCTTTTGTCTCAAAACCTTATGAGCATTTAGTCCTAGTAAAACTTCACAACCTTGAACTTATTCTGTAAGAAACAGAAGCCTAGTAAAATATCCCAAACAAATTAAATGCCACCAATTCTTTGACATGCAAAATGAATTTCAGTTTTGCCCTACTGTGGTCTTATGTTTCATTATTATTAAGAATGTCATCAGTATTTTGCCTGCTGGGAGCATATTTTTTCCACTTTTTCAATCTTACTCAAAGTCATGTTCTCTTTATTTTACTCTTCTTAGCAGCAGAGGCTGGGGTGGAGGTGGGGGATGAGGTTTTCCCAATAAACTGGTGCTTTTTGCTTAGTGTTTCTGTACAGGTCAGAGTCGCAGAGGGGCTTGCAGTGAGGGGAGTGCCTGTCACTTCCAGTGACCTGCTTTGAATAAGATCTTCCTATATAACAAATGTATATAAATACAAACAAGTCTAAATAGCTAGAATGCAACATAGTCCCTTCTAAACCTGTAAATCGATCATTCACAAAGGCCCAGATCCTGATTCAAGTCCTTGGGAGCTTCTCCACTGACATTAGCACTAGAAAAATGAAGGACAACTTTTGCTCGATGTTGGGGATCCAGACAGAGATGAACAAGGCACAGAAATGGTGGGTGAGTCTTGTTTCTCAACAGAAATAGAAAACTCAGTCTTTATCTAGAAGTCATGGACTTTCTTGGCCCTCAGAGGCCTATATTTCCTTACCTTGTGTTTTACTACTTCAAAGACTCAAGAAGAGAGTAATGTCTTAACACAAAGAGAGAGGCTGTCTTTATGCAACCTTTGACTGAAGAAGAAGAAATATTTACTTTGCTTTCTTAGTCTCAATAGGCTGCCCCATTTGACACACAGACACTTGCTTTGTATGCTTTGTGACAAATTGCACGGAGCTGTCACTGTTCTCTAGGTCGACAAATATCCTTCCTAGTCTTCCATTCCTTGTATTTGAAAGTAAGGTGTAAAAGGACATGTATTATTTGGTCTCTGTTTAAAATTCATTAATTTGATACATGTTCTCATCTCACAGTCATTTACTAGAAAGCAAACAAAAATAAGCATGAACAAGACAAAATTTCAGGTTTTGTATTCTAGCAAATATTTACTGTGAAAACAGCTGAATTGTTTGCATTTCTTTTGAGTCAGGTATCACCAGCTTGGATCTGCTATTCCACAATCCAAGCCGTATCTATCTTAAGCAAAAATGACCTTCAGCAGAGTCCCACAGCTAAACCCCTGGATTATATCACCTTCTGTATCGGTTACAATCCTAAACTATGAAATGCAAATTCTTGTACCAGTAGCATGTTTCCTTGTATCTCTGTGAGTTATTGTACTGTAGGCAATGTTCATTCGAACACAATAAATCTCCACTGAGTTGGAATTTAATATACTCCACTGCCTCAAAGTACTGTAGGTATAAATATCCTGGAGTCCTTGTGCTACACCTGCAGAAAGCACAGTGCTGCTGTAACACAGCTACAATACTAAGAAAGGTTTTAATACAGAAACAATATCCCAAATTAACTGTGGTGTGAATATTATAAAACATGAAGGATGTACTTCACCAGTAACACCTCTTCACTGGTTACATACAATTAACTTGTTTTTCTGTACAAGGTGCCTCACCCAGCAGCTGTTGTGATATTTACAAGTGTTAAGACTGGTGGAAAGGAGCATGTTTTGGGCTCTGGCTCAGCAGAGCTTGGATCTGTTCCCAGCCACTCCAGCGTCTTGGCAGTCCAACCAGGTCAGTAAGTGCTGTCTCTGTGGCTGCCTCAGAGCCAAGTTTACATGACTTTTGTTCTTCCACGGTGATTAAGAAACAGCCACATCTTTAGTCAGTGACAGAAGTATCCCAGCTGGCCACCTTCTGTCTCACCAGCCAAAAGATCATGCCCTTCTTAGAACTTGGCAACTAGAGGAGGGTTTGGTTCAAGTTTAATTCAAGGCATGAGCTCTGTTTAGGGCCTAGAAGTGGGTCTACTTCAGCCATTCTGACACCATTCACCCGTGAACTCTACACTGCTAGGATTCATAGAGGGAGACATCAATTAGGGAGAATTTCTTCAAACCTCTGTATGGCCAGAAAAATTCTGAGACCTGAATTCTCAGAATCTTCTATGATTCTGTGAAAAGGAAAGCATCTCAATGGATTCCCTCAAATTCAGGAACAGAATTTCCTTTTTACACTCATAAGGAAGCCTGAACAGGCAGCACAGAGTAGACTAGAGGTGATCAGCAGGTGATGTCAGCCGTGGGCCAAAGGACACTGCCACCAGTGTAGTGGAGCACTGGTTCAGACAAAAAGGAGCAAAGGGTTGAGGTGATGAAACTCATTTCTCACTGGTCCCTAAACATACCTTAAGGGGAAGGGAAAATCATGAAAGAGGAAATCATTACATTTCCACTCAGAGAAAGGAGATTTTTAAAATGACACTTTAACTTCACAGTTGAAATTTCCTGCATAACAAGTACCACTGGGATTCCCCTGCACTGACATTGAGAGATGCCCCATTCATTCATAGTCAAAACAGGATGACTCAACTTTGTACAGTCGGAATGTCAGAACTCCCTGTGCAGATGCAACTCATTATAAAAAAAGAGCCCTTTTGTCAGTAGATCTTATGTCAATTAGGGAAGTAGTTTTACTACCAGGCAAGAACTATTTTGGCTGCATACCACCAGAACTTTGCCACTGTAAATATACTAACCTGCCTTTGTAGTGAAGAGTGGTCCTCAGTGGGTCATTTATTGAGAGACACTTAGAGACAAACAATCTACAATACTGATTAGTGACCCTCGACACAATGAGTCTGTAGAGCAGTCTGTTTTCCATATCCATCCATTATCTGCATTAATTACATTATCCCCAATTTTGCAACTGAATAGCAGAGGCAGATATTAACTCTGGAACAATTAAGTTTTATTTCTCCCTTTATTTGCCTGAGTATAAAGAGGATAAACTCCTTTATGTCATAAGGAAACAGAGGCTGCACTCAGAATAGGATGTGCATTTATGTACCCATGCACTGAACAGGCACATGGTTTGGGGAGAAATCTGTGTTGTGAAGGGTTGTTGTGAGTCAGCCTCTGGAATTTCCCGCATCTAGGAAATGTCTTTGGATGAGATAGGGTTTGGTCACACATATGCTTGGCATAACAGAGAGGGTTGTTCTACCTCATCCAGATTTGTGCATTAACCCACACTTAAACCCATTCTGCCTCTCAGTTTATCGGAATTTAAATGTGAGACATTACACTGTCTATGTAAAAAACCAAGAAACAAGGGGGAATAAAAACTCCTTTCAGGACATGAACTTAAATTGCCACAGGGTCCTTTCTGCTAAGCAAACAGCTTTTCTAGTAAACTGGAGCTGATGATTCAGCAGTTGCTGGGAAGTCGCCTTTCAGCAGGGAAAACTGTATGTGGGAAAGGTCGTTTGGGCAGTGCTGCCTATGGGTGGCACTGATGGTGATGGTTCCATTTTCTGAGGGTTTGTGAAGTGGTCCAAAAGGCACTGTCAGCCTTACTTAACCCAGTGAATGGTTTCTGGCCTAGAAGATAATCCCAAGACCTGGGGTAAGAGGGGAATTCTCTCCTGCCTCATCTTTGGGGGAAAAGTCTCTTTCTGGCAACCTGCCTCCACCTGAAGATGAAATCTTCTCCAGGCATCTTCCCTGAGGAATTCACAATTCCCTGCAGCTCATTTCCATCCCAGCTGTATCCTGCTTTGTCTGCAAATCAGACAAATTGGAGCTGTATAAATCCCATCACATACCTCTTCTCTATTAGATTAGGAGCAGACATACTTTAGCAAATTAAAGGAAACCTCAGACTCCTTCCTTTTGTACCCCAGATATTTGGCAATGTGCTGCACACCCTAAAATGACATGAGTAAGATGCATTACAAAGGAGAAAACCTGGAAATTAACTCTCTCCACCCTGCTGTTAATCAAGAGCAGATCATGTTTCCAGGTCTGGCACTGACAGATCTTTGGACTCTATGATCTCCATTGCAGAGGCAGTTTCAGTTCTCCAGTTCTTATGAAAATCCCTAAACCTATTCAGTTCAAGAAAACAAAGTCCTTAAAATCCAGGTTTTAAATCTCCACATGTCTGATCTTTCACAGAAAGGTATGTGGATGTGCCTTGGAAAGGAAATGCAGGAATCTGTGTAAGATTAGACTGAATACTAAAGAGAAAGGTGATCCCTGGCAAAGGGACGGAGGCATTGATACCTCATGAACTTGTTCATCAAGTGCATGAACTTTTTCTTCCATGAGAGTGTTTCAGCCAAGTTGCTCATGCTGTTATTGAGATGCTTTGCAGCCAAGAAAATAAATAGACATGAGACCCTGTCTATCCACTTTACATTGCTTGTATTGCATGATGTCTGGGTAATGTTGGGGTCTGGGTCATTGCTATCACGAGTTGAAAACAGACTGACAGACCGAAAGACACACAACCCCCACACACACAGCTTGTAAGACTGAGTCTGGTTGTCTGTTTGAATTCAGAGTAGCTGCACTGTCTGTTTGTATTCCTAATTCATTGTAGCAGGAAGCATTTCTTTTCAGGGTCTTAATCTGTACAGACTGCTGCTATGGCCTGCTGATCACTGACTGCTTTCCATTCCTTCAGTCATTTAAGAGAGAGACACTAATTATCCCACGTGTCTGCTTTGAAAGACGTTCACTCTGCTCCTTTCTTGAAGACCCTTCAGAAAGAGGTGACAGTGACCAACCTCTCATGCAAAGATTTCACTTTTCTTATGATATTTTACCCGGAAAGTACTTGCTCTGTTTTCACCCAGGGCAGACATTTTCACATTCTTAAGCTGTTCATAAATTCCCTATGTGATTTCAAGCCTTCAGGAAGCCAGAGCAGCTGTGCATCTCCCACTGAAAGCCTTATGCACCCTGCAGATCCTCCATCATGGTCAGCGGGTGACAAAACACTACACATCCAGGCTCACCTGCCAATTGTGCTACTTGTCACAAGGAAAGTCAGAAGGAAACATCTTTTCTCTAGTCAGCTGGCATCAGTTGTCACGGCAGAGTAAAACTGAATCCTGTTTGTGACCTTACTTCATCACAGACCCTTATTTTCCAAGAGATTCAAGGCAAAGGGCGTACAGCTGCTTGGCAGCTTGGCAGGCTGAAGCACTGATTTCTCAGTGCACTCCACACAGCCCTTTTGGGCCCACAGGCAGCCTGGGTCTCTGTCCTAGATGAGCGTGAGGAAAAGCTCAGCAAAAGCCTGATTCTATTTCCTCATGGCTGCACTCAGCAAGCACAGAAAACACCAATGCACATCAGCTCAGCAGCGTAGTAGTTGTTGCCTCACTGCATACAGATCACAATCCCCGCCAGATGTTCATTACCCTGCCTTGGTAGATAATATATCGAGTAAGGTTCATTTATGACGGGTTTACTGCGAACTTCATCAGCCCCAAATGCTACAGCTCTAACAAGGGAAATTAAGGTCCTGCTGCAATCTCGTACTCCCAGACTGTGGTTCAAATGGAAGGGTGGATTGCTGCGTTCAATCGTAATTTCTGTCTCAGCTTAAGCACTGGCAGTTGTCAATGTGATCATGTTGGGCACAAAGGGATAGGCATCATTGTAAGAAGAATATGGATGGAAACAGAGAAAAATAGCAGATATACAAGAGTAACTTGTCAGATGCAAAAATCAAAATGACTTTACAAGGAATTTATGCCTGCTCAAACAAGAAAGTAGTAACAGACAGGAATATAGCCCAGTATAAAATCAGATTCCATGGGGACCTCACAGAGTGTGTGTTAACCTCTACTGCACCACATTCTGTACTGTCTTCATACTACATGCAAGAATTGCCCTTTTCTGGCTTTCCCTCATGGAGCTTTGACTCAGTGCAGTCCACCTGAGTGACTTTTAACACAATCCTATGGCAGGTAGAGTGTCTCCAGGAAAGTACTGGTTCCCAGTACTGAGTAAAGTACTGAGCTCTTCTTAAAACAGCAATGCTTTGGGAAAAAAGTCATAGCCAGAGTGAAAAATATCTGTCAGATCCAGTGGGAAAAATGTACTTAACCCAAGCTGAGAGAGGCCAGGGCCACAGAGGTGGCTATTCACCACCTGAGCTGGTGGTTTCTAAAACATGGGTTGTGCCTGGTGACTTTGTCATCTTCAAAGACACCAAAGCACACCTTATCCACTTGGAATGGTGATCAAATTTTAAGGGACCCAAATCATATTTCTTGATATCTCACACCAGCAGCTACTTTTAATGGAAATCAGAGCTGGGAGAAGCTCTCAAAAATCTACAGGAGGGTCCATTTGGCATGGCGAAGGTTAACAGACAGACTGACTCCATATAAACTTATTATCCACATAAATGTCCAATCTTTCTTTCTGAATCTTACTAAGGACTTGGCCTTAAGAGCTTCCTGTGCTATTTGGGTTGATTCTGCTATTATCAGAATCAATTTGCTCATTACCAAAAGTACATCTAAGTACATTAAGGGCCAGATTCTTGGCTGGTATGAATTAATCTCCCTTCCAACTAGTGAGACTGCAATGTTACACCCCTAGAAAGTGAATATAAACTGCTACTAAATCAGAATGTTTGCAATTTTCAGACTAATGGAAAACCAGGGCCAGTAGAGATGTAATTTCTTTCACATTATCTCCCCATAATTGGTGAACTAGCCTGAGTAAAACCAGAACTGATGTGATGACTTGGAATTTGGCAGGGCTGAAGGATTTGCTCTGTTACTGTTTGTAATGGCATCAAAACTTCTTATCCCAAGTATTTTATAATATATCAGTGATCTTTTCATCTATTTTTGGGAGAAGGAGGGTTTGCAACTCTTAAACATTTAATAAGTCACAAGAGGGCAAATAAAATGTCTCGTTTTTTTTTCCCAAGATTGTATAAAAGTAAGGGACACAACAAAACTGAGCAGCGTGTTTTCTTGTTGGCAACTTCAATTTAAGTTGCTTACTGCGCCAAGCCTGGATGAAGAAATCCCTGGGAGGGCAGTGACTCATCACATCGCTTGGGAAATATATCAATTACCCTGCATATTGCTGTGCACACTGCAAAACTCCTGAGCCTGGAGACAGAGCATGGCAGAATTTCCAGAACATACATCTTCTCAAGGATTTTGGAACTGTAAGGTAATTTCTTAGGGAAAGGTTAGTTAAAAATTATCACGCTAGCAAAAATGAAAGCATTCCAGAGGACTATTCAATGAAAAAAACCTGAGGATTACTAAAATTATGGGTTCTCCCCTTTCTAAATCTCATTTGAAGACTGTATAAGAATTTTGAATGTCTCTCTCAAAGAGCATAGTTCACTGGCATATATTCTTGTTCCTTGAATCAGGTCAGGGATGTGTCACCTCTCCCCATATCCAGATGGAGCTCGGATCAGAATCTTGATTCACTCATCTCTGCAGCCTGAGAGATGGCTGAACACATTTCCACTGCCTCTCATGAATATCAAGGAGCTTGAAAAGTAGTCTCTGATTTATTTGTTCAGATGTCTGAAAACACTGAGTAAATGTGCTTATCTATGAGTGCACGTGCATGTGGAAGGACTAGGTCAGTGTGTAAAAATCTGGGCAGAAAACTGTGGCAATTATTCAGCATTAAACAGAACACTTTCCTCACCATGGGGCTTCCTCCACAATAACTTATTTTTAAAGAATGTGAGTAAAGATGAAAGCTCCCATGGTGAAGCTATCAAAATGCCTTGATATAAAGTCAGTGGCTGTCCCTTTGAACAACCTGAACAATCGACATGAGGTGTAAAATTCTAGACAAAGGACAGAAAAAGTCAGAGAAAAACAGAGATGCTCCTGCCTACAATGTCACTGGAGGCTGTATGTACATCATGTAGTCAATGTAATAACTAAAAAATTTCATCAAATAAGGCCCTACTACTTGAAAGAAGTTCAAGAGGGATCAAATTAGTTTTTTAACCCTATAAAATGGCATTATCCCTCAGCCAAATGAAAGCTGAGAAAGGTCTACAAATGTCAGTTGTGCTAAGGAGACAATTATTGTCACTCTTGCAGACTTGTATCCACTTGCAGTGGACTTCTTGATGAGTTGCAAATAAAGATGTCATAGCATGTAAATAGATTTCATGTTTTACTTGAAAAATACATACATTAGTTTCAGAGCTAGTACAGACCTCTAAGCTGTGCTCCATGTACAGTGGAAGTCCTCTTGTTTATAATAAAATAGTACCAGTATTGCTGATTCTTTTTTTTTTTTCCGAGATTAAGTTCAGATAATGAAGCTTAACTCTGCTTATTTAGTCTCTACAGGTTATAGCTAGTGTTCACCATGTAGATGAATTTAAGGCTTAGCTATGCAGCAAAAGTCCACCTGGTGGAAAACAGATTATTTGTTCCATTCCTTTATTATACCACTTATAAAGACAAATTATCAAAATGCATCAATATCAGTCTTAAACTAAGGGGTGTCTTCCAGGGACTTAGTCAGCTTTTGCTAGCTGTTAACATTGTCTTTGACATAAGTGGTTAAGGGGAATAAATCAGTTTATTCAAACAAACTGTGCTTGACTGTGTGTGTCTGTGTCTGTGTATGTCTGTGTTTGTCACACATATATACCCATGAAAATTACATTGCTGTCATCAGAAGGTAGCTACTGGTTTGGTTCTTTGCTTACTTTTTAGAACTTTTGCTGGTTTTTCATGTTGTTTTTGAGCCTTGATATGTGGTTGCCTGTAGGTTTGGATTGACTTTAGTTCTGTGTAGATCTAAAGAAACATCCTTACCCAACAGGTACTCTGAGATTGATTGATTGATTGATTGATTGATTGATTGACTCACACCCTGCCTGCCTCAACAAGTTTCCTCCACTTTGCAATCCAAAGTTTTTGGTTTAGGATAGACGAGGAAGATGAATTTTCAGGCATTCATGTCTCACATAGACCTTCTGACCCAGCAACTGGAAACTGAATGCCACAAGTCCCATGTCAACACCCACACCACTAGATAACTTAAATACAGACCTCAAACGCTTGCACTGCATCTTTACTGGGAAGAAGGAAAAAGATATTCTTTGTCTCCAGGCAAAAAACCTTGTTACCCTTCCCTGCACGCAGGACTATGTTCTGTACGTCATCTCCTAGTCCAGCAGTTAAGGAGAAGGAAGGGATATTGATTTGAGTGTAGAAGGTTCATTTTGGCCAGCAGAGCTGGAGATGACACTGCCTTGTGGGGAATGAAGGAAGCAAACACCAGAGTGCTTCAGGAGAAAAATTCCTGCCAGTACTATGTACTTATGGAGGGTTTGCACAATGAGAGTGCAACACCTCACTAGATTCCTGAGGACTTCATATCCCCAAATCTCTTCATTCCAACCTTTAGGGGCCTAAAGAAAGCCCTGGCATGAGGACATCTCTCTGCCCACATTCATGCAGCCAAGTTGAACCGTGTCTTAGGAGTAGAGGGCAGGGAAAAGTCCTCCAGGGGTTTCCTTCTCTCCACCTAAAGTAAAAGGAATGCTGATTGCTGTGCTGTGTCCACTGGGGCCTCAAGGGCAATAGCAAAGAATAGCCCAAATTAAATGAAGGTAAATGACACAAAAAAGAAAATATCAAGGAAATTGCCCATGTACTACTAGTAGTCATTCCTTTTACCTCATGTGTATCTTCATAAGCAAAACACTCAGCTCTTCTTTAGCACCAATAACTTCCAATATAACTTTCATTTGTCCTCTTTCCCTGTATATATAATCTCCAACTGGCTTATTCACTGGGTTTTCCATAAATATTCGTCAGTGTGTTGTCATATTCCAGACAGCCTCTTTTGCTGGTTCTCTCTTTTTACTTCCTCCTCCTTTTTGTATGCAAGGTCTTTCTTTAAAGCCTCAGTATTAAAAGGCTCTATGCTTTCTTTGTGCATATGGAGTCAAAGCTCAGATCCCTCTCCTTGTTATAGGTATTGTCTGCTCAGCCACAGAGCGGGGGAAGTTTTTATCAGCCTTTGTTATCGAATCCCAGTAGCCAATGCACTGAGTGAAACTGGAGATGAATCTTCTTGCCCAGGGATGTGCCCAGACACACACACACACAGCCCTAGACCCACAGAGGTGTCATTCCAGACAGCCCGTGGGGAGTACATCCGAGAGCCCATCGCCTGGAATACCCCTCATGCTGCAATATCCATACAATGCTCATCACAGACAGCTGCAATACATACACTAAGATACAAAGCACGGAATTTCTGCAGATAATTGAGTCTGAAATGCCTCCACATGTCCAGCAGAGCCCATTGCAACAGAGGAGTTCAATTCCCAGCAGTGGCCACACTGATACTTTCATGGCCTCATTCCCAAGCGTTCCCAGCCAAGTCTGACTCCCTCATCTCACGTCCAAATTCTCTCCTGATACTCTCAGCTTTTGCTAAGTCTAGCCCTCATCTGTACTAACCAGGGCTGTACCTTTGAACAGTCTGACCAAAGCAAACACTCCCTGGGGCCAAGAGGGGAGGGAGAGGAACTTCCAGGGTGAACCAGTGAGATGTGCCCTATGCAGTATGCACAGATTGACTTTACAGCACTTGAACTCCATGAATGCAAATCATCTTAAAAAATCCGTGAAGGAAAGAGCATGTAAAACTGCCCTTGCTCTTTCTCCTTCTTTCCTTTCACTTTATCCTGTCAGCACCGCATATATCAAACTGGAGCTCTGGGCTTTAACTAGGCTTTACTGTTTCATTCTACTTCATGAATTTTTCAGTGTTTACACTTATGCTTAATATAATAAGATTGATAATGCAGCTGCCTGATAGATTCTCATCCAGGCTTCTCAGCTAGAGTGATTCTTATTCTTTCTTCCTAATTTCTGTAATATCTAAAAGTTCATTTTCACCTTTTGCATCCTGATGTTGTTTTTCATCTTTCACATATTCATCTCCTGAAATGGTGTCTTAGAGGTAACAACATTTACCCAGAGGATTTATTGGACTGAGATGTGACATGCTGCCTATACTGCTGCAGCCAGGTCACTCTTCCTACCCACAGGGAGGTTGGTGGAGCAAGTGGAGGACTTTACCCTGAGCAGTTCTGTGAGCTGCAGTGCCACTGCTGTACGTCAGCTGTGTTGTCCCAACAGAGGGGTATGGCATCCATGTACTCAAAGTCCCACTGGTTTTCATTTGTGAGCACAAGAAAAAAAATTCAAAAGAAAATTAAGAAGCAACAGAAAAGTGGGATTAGTAAATATATAAGTGACTTACAACCCAGGAGACTGCATGCTTTGCCTCTCAGCCTTATGACCAAAAAGCAATGGTCAATGAAAATGACTGGTAGCAAAATTAAAACAATATATAAAAGGGAGAAAGTCTTTAAGAAGCATGTGTTGACTTTACTGCATGGGAAATCAATGAGACTCACAGTTTAGCGGGATTAGAAAGGGAAACAGGATGTTCACATAATCAAAGTGCAGAATAAGCAGCAGAATGAGGTGAGTGGCTGTATTTTAAGGCCCAGAGTCCTTTCAGACCCCTCCCCAACCTTATACACCTCCC
>VZRF01001322.1:863241-1043644 GCA_013396875.1 Vireo altiloquus | reverse complement strand
TATTAAAAAAAAAAAAAGAGGAAAAAACCACACACACACAAAACATCCAAGACACACACAAAGTAAACTCCCAGTAAAATCAATTCAAATCACAGCTCATTGATGAGATGTTTTTAACGACCCAGCTCTTAAACTGGCAAAAGTACTTGCACACTTGCCCAACCCTCAGTATCTCGAGAATCTCCTGTATGTCAGCACGACTCATCACTCAGTGAATGATAAATACATGTTTAAGCATAATGCTACCCAAGGGCCCTTAAAGTAAGGAGATTTCAGCTGTCTTTTTTCAAGGAAGCTCATGACTTTTGCATGGTCACTATTCCTGTGAGACATCCCAATTAAAAATAACACAGATGGAGCACTTGGATCTGGGATCCTTTCAATAATTTATGGATCAAACAAAGACCTTGTTCTTCTTGTCAACAACACACCTGTCACAGCAATACTCTAGATGTCTGAGAACTGATTTTTTTTTAACTTTTTGGGGCCCAAAAACTATGGAGGTTTTTTCCCCCTGATTTAGTCATTATCACTTCAAAATGTATGTTTCTCCTTGGTTTAATTATAGGATTGAGACCAAGGTTCTAAAAAAGTTTAAAAAGTTGAACGATACTAAAGTTGTTTTCATAATGCCACTAAAGTATTTAAAATTTTTCAAGGAAAGACAGAGATATGGACTCTTTGTCTGTAAAGAACTGGGAAAATTCCTGGATAAAGATCAGGAATTGTTAACTCACTAGAGCTGATACATGTCCTGCATTGCACAGCACAACAAGGTTTGTCAAAGGTGAGATAAAAATCTCCTAAACCTGCTCCTAAGCCAATCCCACTGCCACTAAACTCATCTCTTCCTGGGACCGTGAACAACTGTTTTTCCTTTGGAGAAGTCCACGAACTGATTGCAAACAACAAATGGGAAGAAGATAAATGCACTTTTTTCATGCACCACATGAAAAAAGATGGACGGAAATTAAAGATATGGAAGCACAAAGCTTGCTTTTTATTTGGTTGCAAAGGAAAGCATCTGACTCAGATGTGTAAGATAGCTCATGTTTTCACTCAATTTTATTTAGGGGTTGTGCAGTTTTATTTTTATTCTTCAAAAACTCTGATGGGCTGCATATGACTAACACAGCATCAGATGACTTTGCTTCTCGATGTCATGGCCATGTCAGGAACTGATTTAAAGAACTCAGTAAAACTGCAGGCAAAATGTTTGGTGACCTTCAGATGAGTATTGATGTATACATAAACATTTTGGTTCCATGATGCTTAAATAAAAAAAACAAACAAACCCTGATTAAAATAAGCAGGAGTTTTAATTCAAATTTTTATCTCTTTATTTATTCTTGTCACAGTAAACTTGAAAAAGCGGCTTAAGCTGTGCTTTTAAAGATTATATCTGAGTGCTGATATTTTCTAATATGTTTGAGGATAATTGGAGCTCTTACCTATTATTATTAATCACACCCTTGGGTAAATGTTTTGACAATACAAATGCAGGGCCAATTAAAAAACATAAAAATTGCAACCCTGACACTTTCTTGTCACTGCTGTTACTGATGGCATCACTGCTAATCCAGTCATTTGAGTCTCCAAATATTTAAAGTGTTTACTTAAGACTGCAAGGAAGCTTGCTCTCCTACTGGAGCAAGAGAAGTTGAAAGAAAGAAAAAAAACACTTTAAAACTGTCCTGATGTGTAATTGTTGCTAATGGATAATGATTTGTCACTGGAAAATTTTTTGACTCTTTCCCATCCTAGTATGATGTATTTCAAGTTTTAGGTTCTTGTGGGGAAAAAAAGTAAACACTTTCATAAAATTCAGAATTTTTCATACATCCTGACTTCATATCTAAATTTTCAAAATTTAGTTTTATTTTTAAAGAAGTGTCAGTTTTATGGCAGTACAAAAAGCAAAAAAGTCAGCTCAACATCAGCTTTCAGAGGCAGAGGCGATGCCAAAACCTCCTCAGCTGTGACTTTCCCCACCCAGCCCTCTGCTGAACACTCTGCAGTAATTTCCCCATTTCCAGCACTCAGGTATGAACACGTGCAAAATTCAGACTAGGTAAATCTAACATTTTCATTGGAAATGTCTCCTGCTCAAGGTGCCTCTGTTCACTATAAGCAGGCAGGTTTGCAACCTGATTTCTGTAGGCCTTCGCCCTCCCTCATCCCTTCCCTTTCCAATATTAAAGAAGACCACAGCACTTTCTGTTGTAGGAAGCTGTAGTTAAAAGTTACGGTTGCCTTCTCAGCATGTGTTTCTGCTAGGAAGACTTAACTGCTCTCTGGGGCCAGTTTTTTGCACTGGTGCATATGTATTACTTGTAGTACGAGCAGACCTGGCCAAGCATAGCCTTCCCTGCTGTTAGCTTTCTGTTTGCATTATGACTTCATTTACTGCTGAAATTAAACCTTTGTGTGTGTGTATGCATGTGAGTTGTGATTTCCCTGGGAATATTAGCAGGGGCTGAAATTCAAGTCTAACTATGCAAGGCATTAACTGCCTCAAACCTCTTTTTTTCCTTTTCCTTCACATCCTCATATCAAGTCCAAATAGAAATCACAAGCTGCATCTCTTCCTTCCCCCACACAGTGCTTGCCCCAATTAACAGCAGGCCTGCTCCAAAGTCAGTTGAAAGACACCCAAGGATGTGCAATTCCTGTCGTTTGGGACTGCCTGTGAGAGATGGAAACTGAAATGAGTACATGCTGCTGCTGCTGCTATCACACTCATGGCTGCAGCCAACTTTGTGGGGAGAGGCATGAGGCAACTACAGGGCACCAGAGGTGATCCATCCACAACTCTTCCAATCTGCAAGAGAAAAAATCTAATAATCAAGTGTAATGGAGAGGGTGCATGGAGCTGGTGTGATGTAAAGACACAATCATGAACCCACAAAAACAGAAAAAAGAAAAATGCAAAGCATCAGCTGAATAATAATAGGGAACCCTGAAGATTTAAACCAAGGGCTTTAAGCCAAAATTTATGGATGTGGATGCTGGTCCTCACCTCCACAGTGTCAGCTTTGCACTGGAGTTACCAAACCTTGCTGCCATCCTTGCTTGCTGGAGTAACTGGGCTTCACATCAGTCCATCACTTTCCAACACTGTCCCCTATTTTGATGGCAAAGAATAAATTATCATAGAATCCTAGAATGGTTTGGTTTGTAAGGGACCTTTAAAGGTCATCTAGTCCAATGAGCAGGGACATCTTCAGCCAGATGAGGTTGCTCATTACTCTAGGTGTGGACACTTGGACACACAGCCTGACTGCCAATCCTCCTTATCAGACTCCAGAAGATGTTCTTGGAAGGTTCTTAAGTTAACAGTGGAAATGGATTTGGCTGATACACAGCGTGGTACAAATTACAAAGCCTCTACTGCAAAAGACCCTGCTGACATCAGTGTTAGAGTGAAGACCAGCTTGCCCTTATCCCTCCAGGAAATCCAAGTCCCTGCAAAACCCAGGAACTCATTTTGGTGCAGGTTCCCTCATTCCAAATATTGCAAAGAAAATGGGGCTGCCTGACCCAGGGGGCTGTGAAGCTCCATCTGGACTGGAGAAGCTAAAGGCTCAATCACTTCTTCTCTGCAGTCTCTTCAAGTGGAAATGAAATTGCTTCCCTTCCCCCTCTCTATTTAAAGGAATTAATGATGTTTTCTGTCCTGCCTATCTAAAGAGAGCAAATAATTGGAAGAGAATTGATCTTTTGAAGTAACAACATCAGCACAGCCTTCTTTCCCCCCCCACCCCTTCTACCTAATTCCTACTTTGGCAGAAGAAAGGTTTATGAAGGAAATTAGTTTCACCATTTGCATACACCAATATATTTAGCTGGTGGCTGTGCAGGTCCAATTAACTCAACTAACAATATGGGTGAAATTAGGTTATTGGATTATACTTGTAGCCAATTAGAGTTGCCACGGTTGAATTACTGCCTTTCTTAACCTTATTTAAAGTTAAGAAAATATGTTGATGGTGAGACTAGATGGTTTTGCTCCCTCTGGCTCCAAGAATTAAATATTTCTATTTCGCCACAAAACACCTTAAAATCCAAGACAGTGTGCATATGGGCATGGATATGTTTTATCATCAGGCACACATAAACTTGTGCATTTGGTCAGATCAGAACTGATGTACGAAAGCAAACTGATCCTATTATTTGTTGCACTTCTCTGGACTTCTTCCATGGAAAGCAAAACTGGAAGATGCACCTACTGTATCCCAATCCCAAATGGGCTCTCTCTACACAGGACCTGAGGCAGGGCTAGTGTGTGTATTTCAGCTCCTTGGTGTCAAAGACTCAGTGGATCCCCCACTGATGCAATGTAAACACGACTTCATGTTTTCTTAACAAAGTACACTTTTTTTGCCCTCTTGTAAATGGTAAAGGCCATTTGGGTTCACAAATCCATTTCTCTCTTGAAAGGAAATTTTCCTTATAAAACTAAAGTCTGCCCCATTTTCAAGTGCTTGCAGAGGAGAACTAAAGACAAACTTACTGTTTCAGGTCCTGGGTATATCTGCTGCATATATTTGATAAGGACTTTGTATTTCTTCACAAAACTTCTTCAACATCAAAGCATATTTCATGGGTTCTGCTTAGAAAAGGCCACAGAACATGAGCTCCACAAAAGAAAGCTCTCTCCTGAGAGAAGCTGAAAGCTTCTTGTCCTGTGCAGTGGTGGTGGTGATTTCACAAAATAAAATGGCCATTTGAAAAGGGGAAACAAATTTTTGGATCAGAGGAACTAGCTCATGGATGAAAAAACAAACTTTACATTGTATTGTAATGTGGAATTTTGAAGAATCTAGGAACAATTTTAGAGTAAAGTGCATTAAATTTGCTTCAAAAAAGAAAACTCCGGTGTGTCTTAAAATGGACCAAACATCTATTTTGTTAAAAGCATAACCAATCTTTTGAGTGCCTTTCAGAATGAGCAGATTAGCTGAAACTGTCCCAAATGGAGGAAAAATATCAATGCTTTCAAAGTGTATGCCACTCCTGTTCAGCAAATGCTGGCATGTTTTTTTTAAAAAAAAAAAATACTTTCACTCAGGTCTGTTGGAGGCTGTGTATAAAGTTTTGCAGAAGAAAGGTGACTGTTCATCCTCCCCAGGAGCTGCCCATGAAGGTGACACCTCGGTTGTGCCTGTCCTGACTGAGGATGAGAGCATCCAGGACTGAGCCTGCAGAGGGGACCCCCACCGTTCCCCACCGTGCTTCCCTTGGACAAGCCTTTCCTCATTTGCCTGCCAGCAGAAGGGACAGACTTTGGGCTGGGCTGCTGCACTGCCAGAGGTCAGAGAGGTACTGTATGTCCCAGACCAGCCCAGGATGCCAGCACTCTGCCAGGGCCATTCCTTGCAGGGACGCTGGGGCTGCTTGTCCATGAATCAGTCCATTGAGGCTCCGTCCTGCCTGAGCAGTGCCCTCGGCCACTGATGGACAGGGCCACTGGCAGGGCCACGCTCTCCTCCTCCCCACCACACAGGGCCATTGTCCTCCACAGATGCTAATGGACTGGGAAGCTTCCTGAGACACAAAGCCTCTCATTGTTCCCGGGAAGTGCTCTCGCTCGTTTTTCTCTTCAGCTGCACCCAGTTACACACCAGTTACTCCCCAGACATAATGCTGCCCTTTGTGGCTGTCTCCTACACCACTTGGGGAATGCTCTAATGGGGACAGGCCCAGAGCATGAAATGGAGGGATTGTGTTAGCTGAATTGCCAGGCATTCTGGAGAAGGCCAGGGGCTCCAGGAAGGTGCCAGTTCTTTCAGAGCTTCACTGGTTATCTCCTCTCATCTCCCTTCCCCTCCAAAGCCTTACTGTCTTCTTACAACCTCCAGTTACAATATAAAGAAAGTTTTAATCCTGTACCTAATGTACCTTCCTGCACTCCCAATGCACTTCCTGAGCTTCCAAGTATGTGAACTTTGTGTGTCCAAACAACAAACTATGATTTCTATGCAAACTGGGTAGCCTGTTAAACCGGCTTTTCCCACTCAGTGGGAGCTTCTGCATTGCTGAGGGGACTAAAGCCTCTCTCTTCCTAATGTTTGACATTCTCACAGCTCCTGGGGCTGCCAGCACCACTGCCTTGTTTATCAAACTGTTATGTCCTCCCTGCAAGGGGACAGTACCACAACACACAGTGGATCTAGACAGGACCTGCTGTAATAGAAGAGCACGTTCTGTATACAAATAATGAATGAGGATGCTGTTCCTGGGAGCAATTCTGTTCCCTTGATAAGTGAAATGTCTCCAGTGTGATTCAGGGCAAGGAAGAGCACAATCAACCATCCATCTGAAGTACTGACACACAGCACATTAACTGGGTAATTGCTTGATTCCTTCTCCTAGATGTTATCTAAAGAGAACAGCAAGGACACCAGAGAACTCCTTTATTAACTGTTGTTAATAAACAACAGTTTATTAATCACTCACGGTAATGAGTCCTGCAAGAGATTTAAGACAGTGGAAAATAATCTGGTTTTTCCTAAAACCTGACTTGATTCAACATAGCTTCATGGGTGCAAGGTATTGTCATGTGTCTGAATTCAGGTACACTTTATGGAGGTGTTCTGCTTTTGCAAAACCCAGCTGTGACAACCCTTGTACTTTCGGTGTTGAGCTGATCAGTGTTTTGGGGGAGAAGTAAAGGGAAAAAGGAAGGTAAAAATGCCCAGCCTGATTCCTTGAAAGGAAGCCTGAAGGAGGTAGCATGCTCTTCCAGCTGGCCTTGGGGAGCACAGGAAGCCTGGGGTGCTGTCTCCTGCTTTTACACTGTCCAAAAAATGTCACGTTTTGAGCTTCTTGAAAGCACAGATGCAGACTTTTGTTTTAACTTCTGCCCAAAAGGAAATATAGTGGGAAAACAGGAGAGTTGGAAAGGTCTGTAAGAGAGTAGAGTGGCAGGTACATTTGAAGACTCCTGTGATTGCTCTTGCCCAGCATATGGCACAGGCTCCCATGCACTGCCTCCAAACTCAGCTGATGGACACAGAGGTCCTTTTAATTACAATGACACATATATCCTTTTATCAGATTGTCCCAGAAGTGAAACACATCACACTTGAACTGTCACACAATTTTTCATTAGTGTTAAAAAGGCTTGGTAAAAGTCAGATGGGGGAGTGACTGAAACTGGGTACATAGAAAATAGACATCTGGGTCTGCTTTTCTAAGCCTCATCTACTGTGAGTTAAGTCCCAGTTTTAGTCCTGCACAGCATTAAGCTATTGAAGTATTCAATGGATCTGTGAAGGAATAATAGGAAGTTAGGGGTCGTGAAAGTTTAATATCCCCCTGCAAGATTAAACGGGACTATTTCTTTCTTACTGTGATTTATAGTGCTCCCTTATGTTGGCACTCACACATCATAGGCAAAAGAAAAAAAAAAAAGATATTAATAACAAGGGAAGACTAAAACAGAAAATATTTCAGTGGACTTTCAAATGCCTCCTTTATATGAAGTCACACTATCCAAGGAGTGACTTACTGAACAGAAAAAGTTGTTAATCTTATATATACCCTTTTTTTTCAGATTCTGTACTCTTTGAGCATGTCATCTAAGCTCCTTTTCCTGCAATAATAACAAAGGTGTTAAGCAGCTGGAATCTCACATCTTTAATTCCTTGGACCCTGCATGATGACAACATTTACCAGTATTTTGCTGCTTCTCCCAGAATCTGAACTGAATTCCTATATAAGAAACAGAGTGCACCAATGGGCAGGTCAGGACCTTTCTTGACCACCACAACCTAATGAGCTGTTACAGGTAAACATTTGTGTTCTGAGGTGAGTCTGGTCTTGAGCTAGGTAGCACCATTCACAGCTGTGAAGCTGTTATGTTTTTTGTCCCAGGTACACCAAGATGACATTCATAGGCAAAATACATGTCTCTTAATCTCTATGTGGAAAAATTACACATGGATAACTGTGTTCAAAACATAGTCAACGTCTATGTAAATTGAAGTAAAATTGAAGTTGTGGTGTCAGGCCTGTTAAAGGAGATCAGGCCTGAGCTTTCTTCTTCCTTCAATATACATTTATAGAGCACATGTCCCTCCCCAGGGTTTCAAAATAATTTACCATTAAATTAGTATCATTATCCTCAGGACTTAAGTGCTGTGAAATTGTGATTATTTACATTGAAATCTGATGCTCTACAAGGTAAAATGAGATGCCTGAGGTTCTTGTGAGCCAATTTCATCAACGGAAATGAGTCGCTGCAGTCCCAAACCACCTTCTTTGTCAAAATGAACATGAACTAATTCATGTGTTTTTTGAAGCATTCAGCCCACTTCAGTTTCAAATCTTTCTTTTGTTGTTGTTGAATTGTTCAGAATAATGGGAATTTGTAAACCATAATGTAGTAGAAAATAGAAGGTAAGGCAGTGCTTTTTATGCCCACTACCAATTAAAGAGGATTGTCATGTTATCCAGTACCAGGTGTTTTTTATTTAAATTGACTAGCATGTGACTGCTTGGTGGGCAGATGGGCAATCCATGTGTTTGTATCTGAAGGCAGGCAGTGTATGTCTGTGTGCTCTTTGAATAATTCCTTCCCCAGAAAAGGAGGTGAAAATTCAAAGGAAATCCTAAGTTTCTAAAAAGAGCCACAGGGCAACTTCAACTCCCACAGGACCCAAGGAGATCAGAGGAACCAGGGAAGCGAAATGGGGTTTCTGGCACTTCCCACAGCAGATCTCTGTTTTGAGGTTTCTTATTCCCACACAGGTGTTCAAGAGCCAGGTTGCTATTTACACAGCACTGCCATTGACACAACAAACCCTGCCAGACACAGCCACACAGAAACACAAAGTGCAATTTGTCAGCCTCCCACCAGCTCACGTTCCCAGGGGCCAGCCAGCACTGCAGCATTGCACACGCAGCAACCTCACCCCCATGCCCTGAAGAAAGGACTGGAAATGCTTAAAAGATTTTAAGCGGGAGCAGCTAAGGAGAAAAGTGGATAAAATTCCATGGTTAGCTGCAGCCATGGTAAGAATTCTTGTAATATGGACATACCTGAGGTAGCTTTAAATTACCAGCCATCTGTAACAGTGACAGTCCAGAGCTCAGCAGCAGCTAACTGTAAAATCAGGGCAGTATCCGTGTGGATGTTCTGGCACCTTGAAAACTAACGGTGGTATGTCCAGAGAGCAGAAAGAGATCAAGTCTGAAAGAAGAAAATGTCCCCTTTTTTTGGAAAGAGGAGTATACAACATGTTGAAGTGCAGGTAAGATATTCGAAACAAGCTGAAGTTTAGGTGGTGCTCATTCTGGAAAGGGTTACTTGGGAACTGATTAGAGCTAGGATATGGAGAACAAACCTCAGAAAGAGATCTTGTATGGGAGAGGAGAAGATGAAGTGACTCAGGACAACCTCCACAAGAAGCTGGAGATCACAGCTAGCTGGTCATTATTTATTATTTTATATTTATTTATTATAATTACTTAAAATTTACAGTATCAAAAGCTGAGGGGAAAAAGGGCAGTAGAATCTGACCCAGCCAATCATACCCAAATTGGCAAAATAGTGTCCAACCCATGAAGGAGGTTGAAACCACTGAAGCTGCTTTGGGACACAGCTAGCTGGTCATTATGCACCTCGTAGGTAAGCTCACATACATCGACATTTGCAATGCCAGGGCATGGAAAGTAAATGCCCTGAAGTTTGCTGTTGATAAATGATTGTGCTTTTGAAATGGTAATACAAATGCACTGAGTTGTGAAATGCAGTTAATATAATTAATCTTGCAATATTGTAAGTCTGTTGGAGACAGATAACATGAGAATTTTGCTCTACTGTTTCACACTACACCAAAAACCAATAAAGTTGTGTTCAGAAAGAAGCCTGAAGCCTAAATATTTCCAGGTGACTTTGGTGATTTAAAAACAATCTGTTTACATAACCTTTCAGAAAAAGCGAACATTATGCATAACACCAGTTTGCTCCACCCTAGAACTGATCCAAGAACTACCTGAAGAATAAAGATATATTCTATATTATTTTAATTTTTTATAAATAACTTAAGCAATTGAATGAACATCCAAGGCTTGGGAAATTTGGAATTTGGTTTGTTGGTAGGTTGTGTTTTGAGGCATTGTCACTAGAACATTTATAACAGCAACTATTCTTCAGTTATGGATCTCAAAATCAAAAATACCCTTTCTACAAAGTGGATTTAGGGATATCTCAGTCTGTTTCAGTCAGTAAGTTCCTCATTTTCTGCATTGCAAAAAACTTTTCTACAACTCCTCTCGCTAACAGACAAGAAGAACATCCAGCTACCAACACAAAGTTTGAACAACATCCACCTTTACAGCCTTTGAAAAAATTTCCTCAGATCATAGAAAAACATGCATGAAAGAAACTTAACACTGGCATCACAAAAGAAAAATGCTGGAGAAGCTTGAAAATCAGTCTGTGACTTTTTGCCTTTTATATTATGTCTAAATTTTGTTTCTAAGATGTCAGGAACTGTTGCAGCCTCAGATGAAGTAGGGATTGTGTGCTTTCTTGAATCCCATTGTAATGGACTGATTGAAGTTGTTCTCCTCAGTTGTGTGGATAAGCATTGATTTCTGAAAGTTTCCATGTTGAGTGAAAATAAAGCAGACCTTTTGTTCTTCAAAAGGGGGGTCTTGGGTATCCAGGTTGGGTAACATCTTCTAACAGGGATACAACCCTTAAGGAGAAAACTTTCCCATCTTATTTCCTCCTGTTTAGTCTCATGAAGTCTTGGGTCTCAGCTCAAGTAAATCATAATTCTTTAAGTACTTATTGATACAAGTAATACAGACCTGGACCAGGTGCTTTCTAAAACCTGGTGACTCGCATTCTTTGAGAAACAGGTGTCTTGTGCCTATTACCACTGCCATCAAAATCTTCTCTAGTTTAACCCCCAACGTGTCTTCTCAGCATAAAGATGTTCCTGAAGCAGCATAGAACTGGCTGGATATTGCTCTCCCTATCCTGGCTATAGGCATAGAAAAAGGATTGTGAGCAGAAGCAAGAAACAGTGAACAGGACTTCAGTCTGGATCTATGCCACTTCTGCTTTTGGCTCTTGTTTTCACTTTCTTTTTGTCCGGCAAAATCTGAGCAGCCTAATTTTGGGATGGACTGAACTCAGTCTCAGCAGAACTCAGAGTACTGCCAAAATAAGTTCGTTGCCAATTCCAACCTGTTATCTTCATGCCTGCTGGAATGAATACAGCCTTTTCTTAGCACCATGGCTGGTGCTCTGCAGGGGAGAGAGGGCAGGTAACTCATTTGGAAAATTCCAAATGGAATGCAATCATTCTACCACGCTGCAAGAGGAGGAGTGTTTAGTGTCTCCATTTCTCTCTTTCTCTCTCTCTCTCTTTCTCTTTTTAACTGTGTTCTTTCATTGGATACACTTCTAAGTACCTTTTGGAGACTATGAATGGATGCAAGGATGGACATGCCTGGATCTATGGAGGTAAAAATGGTGTCAGTGATTCATTTGTAAGCAGTAGATCCCATGCACTTAAATACCTACAAATTTCAGGAAGAATAAGATCTACTAGCTATGGGGAGAAAAGCACTGCTTTGGCTTTTCATTAAATATATGCCTCCAAGCATTCAATGAGAAATTCAAATCTAATCATAACTATAATTGACATCTCTCAGAATTAACTGACATCTTCACTCTGAAGGATGGCATCACTCCTCCCAGAACTGAGAACACTCATGGGACATTACCACAGTAGGCAAATAATTAGCCTGGGAGATTCTCAAAGCTCCAAAGAAAGATGGTAGTGCTGATCTTCTGCCTCTGTGAACCTGCCTTGGTTCCATCTCCTTGTGCTCCCTCTTGCTGTCCCCTCTCTGTTAGGCTGGTGGTCAAGCCTAGCTCTGCAACTGGCTTCTCTGGGATTTCTTTGGTATTCAATTACGCTTCTGCCTGGGAGTAAAGCAGGGAAGTTAAGAAACTTGGATGCCTGGAAGCATTCAGACCTAGCTTTGTTTCATCTCTGCTTTCTGACCACCTTTACAAGGACCTGGAATCCAAATTCCAAGTCCCTTATCTCTGTGACTTGACTGTAGCAGCCACTTCATCCTGCTCTCTGACCTACACAACTGCTCACCAGTTCAGTTTTCCTCCCAAGAGTCTCTTACAGGTGATAGTCCAGAGGCAGTTCTGTGTCTAAAGGTTTTCTGGATCCCCAAAGAAAGGGTCTCCATGACCTCCTTTCTAGCTACTGCTGTATTTCCAAGCTGCCTCCCTCTCAGGTGCTGAACTTCCCTTGTAAAGCAGGGCAGCGCTAGCAGAGCAGAGTATTTGATCCCCATCACTCTTGAAGGAGCAGACGACACTTGAAAAAAGGTTTTGTAGCTAAACCAGATTGGAGTTCATACAGAAAAAAAAAGTGTAAAGTCTCTTTCTCCTGCAATCACAGTGTCATCTTTTATTCTGGCCACATCCTGGGTTTTCTTGAGCATGAACAGCCACCAGCAGAAATGTTATCAGTGTTATTAGGACCACCAAAACCAAAAGTGTCTCAGCATGTTTTGTTGTTGATCTTGCTTGTACCACACACAAAGCACACTTTCTGTTGTCATTTTTTCTCCCCTTACAAGCTCATGTCTTCAAGGAAGAAAATCAAGACTGAACCGGGAAAGTTCCAAGATGAACATTTTTTTGGGCAGTTCTCTTTTGATGTAAGCAGCTGATACTTACAGAAGCAGCATCAATCAGAATTTTTTAGAGAAATAAACCCCAAAACCCTCATTCAAGCCCCAGTTCTGCTTGTCCTTATTCATGCAGAACTTCCCCATTCTCTATAGCCAGTCCCACCACAACACGTTATGCTCCTCTCTTTCCTGTGGTGCTCAGTAACACAGGAGTGTCACAGGATGTGTGCATTTCTGGGCAATTCAGGGCAGTTGAGGGGCACAATTCACCACCAGCCAAACTTGGGAAAGGCTAAGGTAAAGTGAGATTGCTTTGGGTTAGCCCCTCCCTCTCAAATCCTCTGTGTTCTCTAGGGGCAGTTCTCACCATTGTGCCTGTGCTGCCCTCCAAATGTTGTGTCATAACTACCTTCAGAAGGATCCAACCTGCACAAAGCTGCTAAAAGCATATGAGAAGCTCTCCATTCCCATCTTGCCTGAATGTGGCAGAGTTCTCACCCTGATGCTGAAGCATTTTGAGTCCTTCTCAGGTAGCAGCTGAGACAAAGCTCACCCCAGAAACAGCTGAATACTCAGCAGATATAATACTTTGCTCTTCATCTCAGCAGTCTCCAAAGAAGAGCTTGCAGTGTCACTGTTTTCTTTAATACACAAATTTTGGATGGTGGCTGTCGAGATCTCACAAACATTTGCCCTTTAACTTCCCTTCTCTAAGTACAATTTTGTACATGGTACAAAGGTGGTTCCTCAGATACAGAAATTGAGGAACTGAGATCCCTAAAAGAGAGATTACAGCTGTCAGCTTTTTGAATTCAGCTTGCATTTGTGACTTAAAAATTAATCCAGATAAAACAATGTAAGCTGACACTTCATGTGTGAAGCCCTGGCTTCAGGTCACTCCTTTTCTTTTGTGATAAGAAACCAACCTGCAGGGCCTCAGTGTGAGCTGCAATTTAGCAGTAGGACAGAAAAAGAGTTTTGTAGGAAAAGGGCTTGTTCGTTTTGCTAAGAATTGTTGGAACAATTTCTTCTTCTGCTATGAATGCTGACAGGGAACTTCTTCTAACCAGTCACTCAGTCAAAAACTGTAGCTGCAAGATGTGGTTATTTATCTTCATTGGAAAGTTGAGAGCATTGAGGGTAGGTGTTCCCCCAATATCATCCCCAGGAGCAGACTCTACAGATGAATTTTCAGTGCATGACAGCAGTAATTGTTTCACTGGAAGTTTATTGGGGAAAAAAAAAAAGAAAGAAAAAAGCGCAGGCCTCATTATGAATCTGGTCTGCATTGACAGCAATCATATTAAAAGTAAAAGCTGCAATTTAATATATGCAGAAGATGGGACTTAATTCTGCACTCGGAAAAGGGAATGCACTGCTAATGAAAGAATATAAAAAAGAGCTAAATAGGGGTACAAAGGGACCCTTTTTACATATGTACCTCATCTCAATTGAACTTCCCTGTTAAGAGAAGTACTCTCCTTCATTTAGTGCTCCAGTCTGCGAGTGCTTCAGAGCAGTGCATTCTCTTGGCACTTTAATGACAGAGAAAAAGTGAGCAATGAGGAGCCAGCCTGGTTGAGGGCAGCAATTTCCCCTTTTTGGCAAAGCTGCTTGGCAGGGGATGCCCAAGAAACATGTGGAAGACACCCCACAACTATTCCAATCTAAACCCAAACTTCTGTTTAGATCTGGAACATCTGAGGAAAAGTGGTGCATTACTGGTGGGGTCATTTAGACTGTGGGGTGTTACCCTGGAGTGTGGAGCACCAGGCTTCCCTTTCCCTGGGGGAATCTGGAGCACTTTAGGGCCAATGACAGAGGCCATGGTACAGAGTCCAGCAGTCCTATAACTTCAGCAGAGAAGAAGGAAAGAAAGATGCAGCATTGGCTGCTTTGCCATAAACCTGCAAACATACCCTGATACCCCAGGACTGCCCTCCCAAATACTCCAGTATCACCTCCCCAGGATATCCAAGATATGTGGAAAGGCTGGGAAGTTACATATGCCTACAGGATGCTCAGACCTAGTAGGGGTTAGGCAAAATACCCAAGGGCATCTCAAATGGCATCGCACACCTAAAATATGCCTATCTGATGGAAAATTGTGAAAATTAAATAAATTGTAACAATCAACACTTTAAATTGCAATGATCAATACACTCACCCAACAAAGACGGTATAGTAAGAGATTCACACATTTCTAAAATAATTGATAGGTTTATTACTTATCAGCTAAGAAGCAGGCGCGATCTGAGAGCTTGATAAGATAAAAGTCTGGATCCAAAAATGTATTTTTAGACTCTGGTTTGCAACCAGGAAATGTCTGCCTTAATCACCACAACACCAAATGCATCCCTGGTCACCAAGCTGCAGAAAAAATGCATCCTGATCCCATCACTTCATGTATGCCATAGGATATGTCATGGCTGGATGCTGTGTTCCTCGAAAAAGGGATGTTATCCATGTTCATGGCAAGAATCAGTGCCAGCCTCCAAAATATTATGATTGGAAAAATCATGATATATTATGAAAAATACCCATGGTCTAGAAAGAAAAGCAGGTAACAACTCTAGGAGAGTGATGAACAGACAGTAGGGGAGACACAAAGGAACTAGGGTGCCAGGGCTCATATAAAAACAATGGTAGGGAGGGAAATGGACTTTGATATTCTGTTTAGAAATGCAACAAGAATTGAATTTTAAATAATGAACAATTTTGAATGTTGTAGAATCATTTTATTTATGTAATAATTAAACCATTCATCCTGAGCCAATAAATATTGAATTTCAGTGTTGATAATTTGAAGGAAAATAGGAAAATAAATAAGTCCTGTACCAAAATTCTGAAATATTTAATGTAAAAGTGTTGGAAAGAAACTACTGATTTAAATGGATTTCAGGATTCTTGCGGTTTTATCTAATCATAAACAGCTGTGGGAAAGCAAAGTGAATTTGTTCTTTGTGTCTGTGCCATGAAATCTGCATTCTCTGGTTTGTTTCAAAATTCTAAGAGTGGAAAATTAATTTCGTTTTATAAGACCACCTTAGAAAATAAAGACTGCTGACTTGTAAAGGCCAAAATTATATTTTAAGATATATACATAAACAGCTTCAGCTGCTTGTTTTGCTGTGTTTGCTGGCAAAGCTTTTATTGCTATAGATTCTTTTTCTAAAAAAAACCCCTTCCAACTGAAGATTAGTTAGATTCAAATTATGTCAGAAGATGAGGTATTTCAGCTGGTAGAGAACACAAGGCAGAAAATTATTATAATTTTTAACAGAAGGAAGAATAGAAAAGCAAGGCTTTCAAGTTAAGAGAAAAGTCTGCCTGCTGCAAGCAAATCTTTTTAGAAATAATGGCCTATGATTAGTGTTTTAAAATCTGCAAAAATGCTGTCTTGCTATTGAGCAGAGACAATGCTGAGTTGAAAGAGAAATGTGTAAAGGGAAGAAGAGGAATTGAATAATTTTATTTCTATACTTACACCTGGACACATTGAAGCTCTGTGTGTCTCTTGCAAAGTGCTGCCAGCCAGAGAGCTTCACCTGCTGCGAAGGCATCTATGGCACCAGCAGAAGACTCGCCAAAGCTTGGAGCTGCTGGCCTGATTTCTGTCAGGGAAGCTGTGGGTGGCTGTGTGAATCTCCTCTTCACCTGCCTCAGTGAGCCAGAAGTGCTACAGTCAGGATCCAGGGAACCCAATTACATTGCAATCTTTGCCTCATTTGCAGGATGTGTGTCCAGTGGGCACTGGGGCTAACTGGGGGTCACTGGGCCCCTAACAGATACACAGGAGGTGTATCCCAGCCCAGGAACCTGCCCTGGACATTGGCCAGTAGCAGACATTGAGGGAACTGGTGCATCAAACAAGTTAAAAGGCTTCGTTTCCTGAGAACCTTTTTCAGCTTCTGGCAGTCCTCAGTTTCAAGACCTACTGAGCAGGAATTTGCCTCAAGACTATGATGAATTAATGATGAGTTTATCACACACTGGAAATATTCCTTCCGTGGATTTTCCCACTGCTAAAACAAACCTCACGCTTTGCTTCATCTTTAGCACATTTTCCACCATCATTTCAGCACTGCCTTCACCTGGCATTCACCACAGACCAATACCACAGACTTCTCCAGAGGAGTTTTCAGAGTTAAGCCCCATGTCTTAATTTAATGGTTAAGGCTGTCCCACTCATTTCCATTCAATAATAATCCACATTATTCATTCAGATTAGTGTGCCTGAAAAAATGACAAGCTATTGGAATCATGCACAGATATTTAGCGGCACTTGGATAACCTCATGAATTTTAGGAGTACAGTTTGAGATGTGATTCCCCATGTCTGAGTGCACAGGCCACACCAGGCAGTGCTAATGAGCATCTACAGTCCCTACAACAAAACTGGTGCATAGATTCCTTTGCAAACCCCCTGAGCAGTTATTATGCTAACACAGAGAAGAAGCTGTTTATAATGTGGGAAGAGATCAAGAGAAAAAATGATCCACAGCCAGCCTGTTGAGCCCATAAATGCATCAAAACAGTAAAGAAGTGGAACAAAGTGATGGCCACAACACCTACAGTGTGGCTGGGCCTGTGTAATCCCCTCCCATCAGAGTAGTTACTGATCAAACACATGGCAGGAAACACAGAACAAGATTTTGACAAGTTAGGTAGTACTTCTGCTGTCAACAGTTAAAAAATAATTCATCCTGTCCCAAACAGACAGGAAAGCTGTAGTAAACTGTGAAAATTGCATTATTTCCTGCATCTCTAATGGACATGAATGCACGAGTATAAAATTTCATTGTTTATTTATGCTTTTTTTATACTGTTTAGTAATCCTCTCTTTCCCTCATCTGTATGGAGTGCTGTCTGGTTGATTAGCAGAGATTTATTCACTTTGCCCATGTGTTTTATCATTATTTTTAGTTAAAAATCAAAGCTGAAATTGTTAATTATACCAAAGGACTGCTGGAATACATCCAGCTGGGGTCAAATCTCCTCAGTATTCCTGCCATCAGATTTGCAGGTCAAGTCACCACAATATCCCTCCCAGCAGATCTTCTGACAAAACTGAGTGAAAAGCTGCATTTCCAAGTCCTGAAATACAAAATTGACCTCCAAATTTAAGTGCAGAAATAATCAAATGGGTGTCTGGTGCTCAGAGACACTTACACCTCCCTCTCAGCCTTTGGGCAGGTAGCAAAAGCAAGAAAAATGAGAAACAGGTTTCCCAGCATCTTTCCTAAAAGCAACTTTAGGGATTGCAAGATTCCTCTCCAGAGATGAACACAACTTTCATAGCCTGAGCTCCTGACACAAAGTATTTTGAAGTAATCAACATCAGTCAGGCAGGAGGACACTATTTCAGAAGCTTTAAGCCTGAAGGAGATGCTATCAGGCCGAAGCCAAACAGAAAAGCGTGGTGGGATGGGGAGTACTCTACCACACCACACCACACAATCCCCATCAACACTGATATTCACACTGCACTTCTCTGTGCAAGGGAGGAGCCCTTACACCCTTAAAAAAGTCCCTCAGTTTGGTCCCTACTGCATTCCTGGTGCTCAGGATACTGGAGGGAAATCCACGAGCTGCAATAGAAATAGAACAAGAAATGGTGTTGTCTTTTCAGTAAAAGGCATGAGGATCATTAAAAGCAGGTATGGGTGATGAGACTATTTTTTTTCCCCACAGCCATATCATGACTTTTCTTGGGGGGTGGGGGAGGTAAGACTGAAAGCTGTTGAAAAAAAGAGAAAGAAACCAAAAAAGAAAAAAACAAACCCAAACAAATGAAAAACCAAACATACAAAAAACAACCCCCCCCCAAAACAAACAAACAAACACACACAAACAAACCAAAAGAAACTCAAAAAAAAAATTCTGACCAAGACAGGAATATCTTCTTTTAATCTTCTCAGGAACAAGGCTTTCCTTGCAAACCAGGTGGCTGTTGGTTCTGCCTTTCAGCAATTTGCAAAACCCCTTTTAGCATCATTTTATGGTATCTGCACAAGCCATTTGAGAGGCTGGGATTTTGAGGACTGTGCAGAGTCATCTGTTTTCCCAGAATTGCTCTTGTAGCAGAGACAATTTGAGGGAAGACCATTTATTAAAAAGAAATTGAAATGGCTGACCAAAAGGTTTTCTTGGGAAAGGAAGAGCTTTGAAAGCTTAAGTAGGATTTGTAGCTGGGGAAAAAATCCTTACTGTGGGCAGACAGGCCTCTGCAAGTTCTGCCCAAGCAAAGCAATGGGAAGAAATGAGATTTTTCAAACTACCAAGAGTAGGGTCTTCTCTCTCATCTGGATGCTTTTCCTGTGTTTTCTTTGGGAATTGAATAAGACACATCTATCTACTCAACGAGCCCAGATGGAGGACCACATATTTAAACCTTCCCCTCCACTGCCCCCTTCTTTTTTTTTAATCAAAGTGGACTTCCCATTTTCACATGACCTGCTCTTTGAAGCACGTTCTTCTGCATCAAAAGCACAGCCCTGAGGGACTGTGGACACCAGAGGAGACGTGGCAGGTTTGCTGTGACCAGGAATGCTGCATTCTCTTCTGAGTTCATAATGCAGCAAACCCAAGAGAGAAGAGAAGAGAAGAGAGAAGAGAGAAGAGAGAAGAGAGAAGAGAGAAGAGAGAAGAGAAGAGAAGAGAAGAGAAGAGAAGAGAAGAGAAGAGAAGAGAAGAGAAGAGAAGAGAAGAGAAGAGAAGAGAAGAGAAGAGAAGAGAAGAGAAGGGCCACCATTNGAAGAGAAGAGAAGAGAAGAGAAGAGAAGAGAAGAGAAGAGAAGAGAAGAGAAGAGAAGAGAAGAGAAGAGAAGAGAAGAGAAGAGAAGAGAAGAGAAGAGAAGAGAAGAGAAGAGAAGAGAAGAGAAGAGAAGAGAAGAGAAGAGAAGAGAAGAGAAGAGAAGAGAAGAGAAGAGAAGAGAAGAGAAGAGAAGAGAAGAGAAGAGAAGAGAAGAGAAGAGAAGAGAAGAGAAGAGAAGAGAAGAGAAGAGAAGAGAAGAGAAGGGCCACCATTTTGGACCATCCTGTCCCTTGTAGTGCCTGTCCCTTGTGAGAGTCTTGGGCAGCTCCTCCCCTGTGCAAGGTCTGCGGGTTTGCCAGCACCAAGAGAGGCACAGCCTCAGTTGGTGTCATTAATTGTTTGTTTGTAGCTGCACTTGTAAATCTGGAGGTTTTCCCTTCCCAGGTCTCACTTGCCAAAGCTTGTGTTTGGGTCACACTTCATTCTTGGGGTCATGGTACAGCCCTCTCCACCTGCTTATTTAAGGGATGGAGAAGAGGTGGATGTGGGGATAAAAAACCCACCAAAAAAATGCTGGAAAAACACTTACCTTGAAGGTAATCCTTAAATCTCCAAATACAGAAAACCTCAGAACAAAAGAACCAGAATTTATTATATTTAAAAGTCATCAAATTAAGTTATAGCTGCTGATTTTGATGAGACATGACTCATAATTTTTTTAATATTTTGCATCAGTGGTGCCATAAACTCACTTTTATAGAACAAACATGAAAAACATCAGAAGCACAAAGACAAGCCACAGCTGAAATTTAACCAAGAAATCTGTCTTCATCAGGCCTGCATTATTTTAGTTCCACAATGTTTCTGAATGGCTGAAAAGAACAGAATGACAATAGATAAATTATCCTGAAAGCACTCTAAAATGTCAACACTCACCAGTGAAGAAACTAAATTCAATCTAATAACATAATCTGAACTAGAAATGCAGGTTAATGACCTTCTACTTCACTGTCTAATGGGGAACACATCTTACAAGAGTAAATGGATTGTGGAACCTAACTATTCATAGTGGAATTTTATAAATAAATTATTATAACACTAATTGGGACTAAATTACCATGTTTTAAAGTCATCTGGTAATTAAACTTCCTAGTGGCACAGTACCGAGGTATTTTATGCCATAGAAAAATATTTTGTCTGATTATGGTACTGACAAAACATTACTGACATAATTTCTGCCTAACTGTTTTGATCCCTATAACAAATTCCCTCCAAATCCATTACCTTACATTGAAAATATCCAGAGGATTAAAGGAAGAGATTGAATCTTAGCCCTTTAAGTCTTCATAGGGAGATGAATTACCCTGCTTTTAATACAATGTTAAGATATCTATTATGACATCCTTCTGTCAAACGCTTTTCCTGTGTCGAATTTCAAATATGAAATTTGGTCCTATTTCTTGTGATGCTGGTGTGATTTCTTCTTACTGCTGATGGCGTGGGAGAGTCAGGGATGCTGGGGGCAGGTGCAGTGCAGGTGTTGGGGCTCTGATGTCCTGCTCCACTGCTCTTCCTTCACACCCTTAGGTCCTGGCTGGCTCCACTGTCTCACATAATTCAGGAGAGCTCACATCCAACAATGGTGTTTTGCACAGGAGTGACTGTGAGGTCCAGCTTTAGTCTCTATTATTACAGATTCAGTCAGTTTGGTTACCAAGGTGAGATCTGCTTGCTGTTTTATTCTTTAGAGGCCACATAAACAGGGCTTCTATGTAAAGTAAGACATACAGCTCAGCCTGTGGTCTGCTGCTTTCTATCAATACAGAATTTACTGTTTAATCAATGGGAAAGGATTCAGGTTTTATTAAATAAAGCATTAGCAAAACTTGAGGCACAACAAAATCTTTCTATGTGTAACAGCTGGATTATCCCCAAATACCCCCAGCAGGGGCACAGGGAAGTGCTGTTCTCACCAGGGCAGGCCTGAGAGCCCTCCTGTTCCAAGGCTTTTCCACAGAGTTGCCTTTTCCGTGCCAGAGCCCCTGCTGAAGCTGGGCACACAGCAGCTCCATAGACAACCCCCTCTGTTTTGTAAAGACAAATATAAAAAGCCCAGAGAAAGCACCAGAGTAATTAAAAATCTTTTACTCCTAAGTACAGCATTAAGAGGTAAAGAAAGCACCTGGCTTCCTCAGCCAGCATCCTGTACAAAGGGAAGAGTTCAGGAGGAGGGTATTCTTCACTCCCAAGGGGCCTAGACGGCATCTCAGCTTCATCTGGGGACATGCAGAGAGGCAAAACAAAGGCTGGGAGATTGCTGATGGTTTGCAGGTGCAGCTGTGAGCCCAGAGGAGCAATTAATCCAGTTGAACAAAAAAGCTGCCATCAAACTATTTTTCTTCTTATTAGCACAGTTGTCTCAAAGTGCAAACTTCATTATTTTTTCCTAAAGTCCCTTCTGAATCTAGGGCAATAAATCAGTTTTTCCTGGGTTTTTTGAGATGTGAGTTACTTTCAGGACTGCAGTTGTATCCGTGGCAGCCCCCTTGCCTCCCACAGCGGTGCAGTGTGCTGAGCTCGCTCCCACCCTGAGTTTGCATTCCTTGTACCTACCTTCAGGAAAGCTGAGCTGACAGCAGACTCACCAGTAACAGCAATGAGGAGCAGTCTTTAAAACCCACACTGAACATATTACAGCTCTTTTGTTCTGCAGGTCAACAGTTGTGTTTAGCCTGAATTGTCCAGTAACTAGCCTTAAACAAGCATTTCTTTCTTTATTTCACTGCCATATTTTCTCTCCCACCAGTTTCTAAGTCTTTAAAGAACTGGGAATAGATCAGAAGAGCATCAAACACCACAAAGATTTATTTTATCGGTTTTCTCTCACGTGTTTAGTACCTTGCAAAGGTGCGAGCCTGATAAATGTCAAAGGGTTTATGCAGCAAAAGCATCCAGAAGCTTGGAGTCTTATCTGGGTTTCTATAGTATGCAAAATTGGATTGCCAGTCTCAGGAGAGTAATCTCATACGGGATTTTCTAATCCTTCTGTTGGCAACTCCAGCCTGCAAATGAATAGAAGTGGGAAGCAGTTCACACAAAACTATTTAAATCCTGAAAGCTTCAGTCTCTACCAGCGTGGCTATCTCTGAGAACTCCTGCCGGAACCACAAAGCACTTCATGCACAGAGATGACTGCTTCACAAACACAATTACAGCTGGTTTGTTGCCCACCTCCACACAGGTGTGTCTGCATTCCTACCGGTGCATAACGGGTTTCTTGGAACAGGGTCCTGGGAAGGATTCTTTGTGTTGCTCAGAAAGCTTTTTCAGAAGCAAATTGCTTTGCTGGATACTGGCTTGGCTCTAATTCTGGCCCCACATTTATTCACACGCATTTATACCGAAAATGTGACATTTTCCTTGAGCTGAAATAACACCTTTCCTTTGGCAGTGAATAAGCAGAAGTTTTGCAGAGATTCTGCAAGGCAGAAGGCAGCATTAGGCATCCATTTATTAGTCATTAGCTATTTGGTGTTAAGTGATTAAAAACTCCTCTACCCTTGCCAGGATATAATTCAACTCTTTTGAAAAAATTAGCAAATTGTTATCTCCAAAAAGGTGTAATGCTGATTAAGTGAGGCTATTTTTCTTCTACACTGTGCTAATCACTGCCTTTCAGCCACAGACAGGCAGAACCACTTTGGATATGTAAGCTGTACTGCGGCATCAGGCCCCAAATAACGCAAGACGGAAAAGAAGCCACATGCTCATCTTAATTTTTCCTACATATCTCCCTGTTCAGTGGAAACTGTCAAGCCCTTTCTCTCCTCTTCCCACCAGGGACAAATAGCTTGCAAATCAATAGCCATTCTAGACATCGTAGTTTTAGTTAACAACCTATTTTATTAAATTTGAGAATATAGCATTGGACTGGTGCTGCTTTTATTTTTTTTTTTCTTTTTAATTAATTATGGAAGCATTTGCTTTTTGGCTTGTGTTTTCAAATTAAAATGGAAAGTGCTTTTTTTCTTTTTTCTCTCAGAGGTAAAATACAAGCCTTCACATTAGAGCTTCTGCTTCTGTCAAGCTGGGTGAGTCAGCAGAGAAGCAGCGAAGATGAGCCCTCCCAGACATACCAGAGAGGGACTGGAGACTCAGGGGGCAGGGAGAGCTTTCTCTAAAGGCTCTGCAGTTTGAATTTGAATCTGAGACCATTCAGGGCTAAATTTCAGTAATTTGCAGGAAATTAGTGATTCTAAAAGACTAATTCACAGAAAACCAAAGAGGAAAATTTAAGAGTCTGGGAAGGTGAGGCACTGTGTGATAAATGAAGAGACCTTCACATAATCCTACATGGCAGGGAACAAGTGTTTTACTCTTTGTGTTCACAAGGTTCTCTACATGACAAAGCTCTGGTGTCATACACAGCATTGCTGTAAAGCCACAGTTAGGATGATCAGAGGGGGAGACTCAGTTAAGAGAAATCTCTCTCTCAGCCTCTTCAATCTCCTGTTCTTCCTACCAGAAGAAGGCATCAGGTGGCTGAGTAATTCAGGTAGCTGGATAATTCAGGTACTTGGATTTTCCCAAATAGCATTAAAACTTCTGTCAGCACTCACTGAAACGAGCTCCCTTAAGATGTGTTTGCTCATAAGCATTGCACAGTATCTATTGTGTAATCATGACAGTATTTTTCTCTGAAGAATGAAGCAAAATTTTAACACTATCAGAGGTAGGTTCTGAAGATGAAACAAGGCAGCTTTCACACTTCTGAATTCATGCTCCATGCCCAGATTGGTACATTGGATTAATGGGGCTTCAACAGAATGTCAGTATTTCACTTGACTGGAGGTTCATAACTTCTTACGCTGAGTTTCAGGGTCTGTTCTTCAACTCACTGTAATTATAATTGGCAGGGGGAACTGCTTTACAGATGACCCTCCTCCCTAAATGACATTCCCACAAATAGAACTGAGCTCAGTGTAGTTTGCAGCACTTAGGTAGAGCTCTGGACTGTATCACAAAGTCTCCTTTAATAGGTTTGCCTCAGTAAAGTCCTATTGAATCTTAAAGGAAAGATCATTTGAAAGGTCTATAGACGTTTCACTGATTGCCTGTCACTGAAAGGCAGCAAGTAAAAGATTTGAGTGAAAGGATCCCTTCGAGTCTCAAATCTGTAAACCTGCCAGTCTACACAGACCCTGCATATTTAAAATTTAGGTAGATTAAAGAATTCATTTCTCTTAGAAAGATGCTGTGTATGCTATGCATCCTCTGCTATGCTCCCGGTGCCTTGTGCTTTTTCGTGACAGAATCTATTCATTTAATCTGCTCCCTTCTGATTTCGAGCTTGATAACATATGGCAAGTCATCAAACAGAAATTATCGCTAATAGATAACTGACAATCAATTTCCATTATGCCCAACAAGATGTGACTGAGCCTTTTTTTTCACTAAACATATTGATTCACAGAGCTGATTTCCCTGTCATTTCAAACATCTCCATGGGATATTTCTATTGAGCTCACTGAATGCATTTGCTGCAATGAAGCAGATGCTTATTTTCTCTCTGGCCTAAAGATTATTTATTTTGCCTTTGAGTTAATCTGAAGGCCATATATCAAAAAACCCTATCTGTTATATAAGAAAAAGTCAAATCTCAAAGGATAAACAGAGGAGGATGACACAGATTTAGTATTGAAATTGTTTAAGGTGACATCATTTCACAGCTTTTCATCCAAGCTGCAAGACATTTCTATGGGACATGAGGTGATTTGCTGGAATATGGTCAGGACAATATGTGGCCACATCTCCATGGGTTGTGGATGCTTTTCCCCCATGTGCAAGTGTGTTCCAGAGGGATTGGGAAGATCCTGCCAACAAGATGTCCTCTGCAGTGGGACTGAGTCCACACAAAATGTCCATTGGGGTTGAGAGCTGGCACAAAAGTAATAATGTTCAAGGTATCTGAAGGGCTTCCTGACTAGGATTGGCTCTTGCCCTGTTTGTTGGGAGGACAGCTGATGCTGAAATAAGGGAGAACAGTCATAATGTCCCTAAGTACTAATGGGAAGAAGAAAATAGAATACCTGTCCCTAGGGAGCATTTGGGACAGAAAAACATGTAGGGTGTTCACCTTGTCTCACCAAGACAGCTTTCAGTATCTGGGGGGTGAACACAAAACAAGGTAACAAGAGCTGCCCTTATTGCCTGGGCTACCAGGACGCTGAAGTATTTGCACCTGGAGTTATCTAGGAGAGTTTCCCAGCCCTTACCAGATGTATAAACAATGCAGGGACTGCTGCCATGGTATCATGACCACATGTCTGCCCTACTTGAGATGGCTGGGTCAGGACACAAGTGAGAGCCACGTTAGTGAGACCTATGCAAAGTCTGCTTTGTAAAAACTGTAAGATTTTGACCAGCAAATCCCACAGTAAATGACATAGAAGGTGAGAAGTGGGGGGAAAATAACCCTTCCAGGCTCTCAGCAGAAGAGAATTTCACCATTTTAAAAAAAAAAAGGATTTGATCATTCTCACCAAGTAAACCTTACCTGTATGTTTCTAATGGGAGTAACACTATCTCTACCCCTTCCAAAACCTACTAACAACATTTGATCCAGTGACTCTCTTAGGGAAGTGAATTTCACAGCTTGAGTACTTTTTAATTCTTTGAAACCTGCAAGTCATTAATTTAATCAAATGAACCATTATTCTTTAGTTTTGGGACTTAAAAAGAGGACTGATCCATTTTTCACCCTGTCCATCAACCTTGCAAAGGAAATTACTGCAGAATTTCAATTAGAGGCAGACACACTGCCTGGGACTTTTTAGAGGGGTGCTAGAGGAAACCACAGCAAATGTCTGTTATGGGGATATACTGGTTGAACTGGGGGGCAACCTCCATCACTGGAGCTGGTGGAAGCAACCATGCCTGTGGATTGTTCTTTGATTTCCACCATATCCTTTATGTCTACCCGCCCAAAATCATTCAGGGAAATCCCCCACACCAATAAAGTTATTCCAAAATGCAGACATCAATCTAAAGACTGAAATGCCTGAGAACCACACACAAGAACAGAGTGGGAAACTACATTATAAGCCAATTAAAAAAGGAACCAAAGTGGTGGGTAGTAGATGAATGTTGGATGAATATGATGTAGTCTGGCAGTGTGCAGCAGATCTCTGCTCTCAGAAGCAATCTGATCTTATATTCTGTAGCTCTTTACCTAAATATCAAGTTTAGGTGCCCAACAGGTAATTTATCATGTTTTGTACTTCCTAAGTTATGTTGGAAAGCATCTTTATTCTGTGTATATCCAACAAAGACTGAAAAAGCCTTCAGGACAAAATCATACTAGATACAAAACACACTCATGATTAAAGTTCAAGACCCAGAAATGCCAAGAATATATCTTCAGTGCTAGTTCTCAGGTAGCTGTAAAAGAAGATGTGAAATAATTAAAAGAAAGAAATTAAATGCTCTATTTCACTTCTGTAACTGGGTTGGGTTTATATGTTTATATATGTACGTATGTATACATATATCTAGCACTGAAAAACCTAGAAGTGTTTCAAGGAGAAAGACTGTGTGGAAAAAAAAAGGAAATGAAGCGACTAGGAAGGACAGTAAGAGAGCTGAAGTATTAAATGGAGACTTCATAAACATCCTTGCACTGGGATGCACTGAAAATATTGCACCTAAAGTAATGCTGGCTATGTCTCTGCTACTGTAAATAGATCTAAGATGAGTAAGGTAGGTGCTTAGTTTAAAAAGTAATGCCAAATGGTAAACTCATAAGGAGGAGAATGTGAATTAACTTAAAATAATAAATGTGTTATTAGGGGAAAAAAAATCCTTGCACTCGAGTGCACTCATCCATAAGAATGATGTGAAAGAAAAATAAGAGGACACATTTATAACAGCAAAGGCTGAGACTAAGGGTTTGATGGACCCCTCTTTGGGTCCTTGCTCCCACACATGATTTGGAGTGATTAAATTACTTGAAAGGCAACCCTGGGTTCCAATACTTTGCTTTTACCAGGACCCCAGCGTAAGATACAAGGTACAAGATAGACCTGAAACCAATTTCTGCAGGAGATGCAAAATCCTGTGAGTACAAAGGGGATGGAGATGGAAGACGTGCTCCAAGTGGAAACAACTTCAGACTTTTTTTCATTAATTTTCTCTCATACACTTTGGAAGATTAACAAAAACACTTTTGATAGTCCATAGCTAAATGTCCTTGGGGGAACTGGATAAGGATTTGTCCCTGACGATACACAAAGACACATTAGTATTTCTATAGTGCTGGCAAGGTTTGAGTACAGGATTGGGCATTTCTTTTCATTGAAAAAGGTTCTGAACACCCTAAAAATATACTTAGTTTGGACATTCAAAAGAAAATGCATCTTTAAGTATGAAACCAGACAGTGGTAAGAAGTTTCCTCTGTTTTAAACAGAATGTTCATTTCAATTAGTTCTTCCTACCTCCACCAAATAATTCACATTAATAACAGTGCAGTCATAATCTATTTTTTCATATGCATATGTACAAGAAGGTACTGCTCATGGTACTCTTTGGGCGGTTGGGATAACTTTATTTTCTTTTAGTTTTGTACTGGTTTGGGAATTACTGTGAGAGGCCCACAAAATACCAGTGGAGGTGCCCTTGAGAAGATGAAATCTGTCTCCAGCTCCAATCCACCTTCCCAGGAGACATTTGCTGGCACATTGGTAGTGGCCAAAGAGAACCTGGACACTTGGTTGAGTCACAAACAAGCCCAGGAACAAGCAAGAAATTAGATCTGGTTTGGAGTTATGATTTGCTAGATCAGACTTGAAAACTGTATGTGCTTTGATAAGTGGTTGCATCAGCTGCAGTTCCAGCGTGGTTAGGCTGTGATTTGTGCATTAAAAAAGGAGCAGACGTACTTTGTTTTATAATATTTAACCAGAAATTGAACACAGTCCTCTGAGGCCAAGAATGTATTGATTCTGGTAAGCTTTTTACTCTCTTGTTTTGAAATTTTTCCAAGAGTCAGACTCCCGGGAGAAGAGATAGATCCAGAATCCCGGCAAGCATCTCCCCCGCAGATCTCAAACCATATACACAGCTAATTTATTCTGCTGCATCTTTAACAGAAACAACCAAGGGGTTATCCTTGTCACTGTGATTGAGTTACCTGAAGGAAAGACAGCAGGTACCTCCCATGTTCATTAGCCCTTCCCTCACAGTTCAGTACTGGGCACTGGCTATGTGTTAGTCTAACTCACACAGAACTCATCGTTCACTTGATTTGGACAACAACATCTGTTATATGACAATTCTTTTCACTGCAGTGATTTTACTTCATAGGAAATTACTTGAAGTGCTCACGTGAGTGGGATATTTTTTAAATCACAACTGCAGTAAGTCACATCTTACATCCTTCACATTCTGAGGCTAAGAACACCAGAATCTTCTTTTTCCTCTTGTAAAATAGACTGTGTTCCTATGGTCACCTGTGCAGACCTCATCTGTTTGAGTTCTTCTCTCCTCCTTAGCACCTGGGATGCTCTAGATAAGGGCCCTCATTGGGTTCTCTGCTAATTGTCTCAAATAAAATTTTGAAAAGGTTTTGGAAAAGCCTTGCCTGATAGGATTGTATTTGCATTTTTATAGGCACATCTCATTGCTGGCTTATAGAGATCCTGCAATAAAGACAGCCAGGCCTTTCTTTTTGCCTCTCATTTCCAGCTGGTGTCTTCCCCAATGGGTCCATCCAAAGAAGAAATACCTTTCATTAGTCCCTGCACACACAACCTGGCAATCTGGGCAATTACATTTCATCCCATTATATTATTCTAGTCTGATTGTTCCAAAGTACCAATTCAGGCTTCCTTCACATTGGAAAAGCTTTTCATCTGTGTTTCACCAGCAAAGACCCCCTCTTCATGCCAAGGTCATTATGGAAAATATCAAATGTGATCAGTCCCCAGAATGATCTTTTAAAAAACTGCAACTCAATTAGCTCCTCTTCCAGCACAATTTTTCTCATCAGTTACTTTATCCACCTGTAATTCACCTATTCATCCTCTCTGGCTTACCTTCTCATGTCCCACACAGACTAAAACCCAGCATTTTGCTGCAATTCATGTAGAGTAGTTCCACTGAATTCCTCTGGTTTAGAACCAAATCAGGCTGGACAGATAGATCCCACTACTCTGCAACATTCATCTCCAATAAACACTGTTACCTTTTTGTAATATTTTCCCATTTATCTCCATATCCTTTAATTATCTTTCCTTCAGATTTGCCCTAGTGCTTTCCATATCTTCAGGGTTGGAGTAACTCCCTGCTGTTTCTCACTTCCTCTTCCTCTCTTCCTGCTCACCCTCTTTTGGGCACCATGTGTGTCAGTAGCTGCCTGCTTGGCACTGCAACCCTCTCTTCCTTTACAAGTCCATGAGTGCATTTCCTGTGCCAAAACCTCTTTTCACCGAGAGAGAGAGTGCCAGATGTCCCAAAGCTCAGTCATATTGAGTTCTGAATTCTTGCTACCACCTCAGATGCAATGATTTCCATTTCCTGTATGCTCGTTCTCGACACGAATGCTAACCTTGCCTCTGTATTTTCCATCTTTCAAAGACTAGAGTCAAAATAGTGACTATACTTCAGGCCATATCCCAGTTAACTCTAACTCTCTCACCACTGTGTCATAACCTATGTCCTCAATCCTTGCTATCTCTTTACTTACAAGAATACATTTCGCTCTTATCTCAGAAAACAGATTATCAGATTGCAATGAAACTAATGTAGATTCTACAGTTTTTAAACAAACCATGAATATGAGCTAAACCAGCCCAAATTCATCTAAATTAATAATACTTAATTTTCTGGCACTTATGAATTTTGATGTTTAAGAATAGTTTGAGATATTAAATATCCTTCTTTTAATTTATTTAAAGATACAAAATCTCTCCTCCACGGGGACAGAAGATCTTATTAACCAGTATTTATAGAAATTCTAGATCGGAAAGTTACTGCTTGGAACTGCCCTAATCCTGAGAGGGATTTAGGGGCTGAAGAAGCTTTCAGATGTATCCTGCATGTTCCATCCATCAGGCTTGACTCTGCAGGCTCTGCTTGGCCTATTAATTACCTCAGTCTCAATAACCAGAGCATCTTATGAAATAATAATGATGCTCGAGCAAGCTGATGTGTTTTAACCATGTGTTTGCCAGTCTGCTGGTGCATTATCACTTGTCAGTAGGGCCATAACTACTGCAGCTTATCCAGCACTGATTTATCAGTGATCCTTTACTTTTAAATCCAGTTTGGAGTAATTTTTTACATGACAGAAAAAAAAAAATGAGGGGCATCTAAAACCGAAAGGCCCGCGCCATTCTTTATTCATAACCAGCGCACAGAAAAAGGCCTATTCCTCAAACCCAATTTCAGATGAATTTGATTTATAAATAAAGAGTGGCCAAAAAGAGAATTGAGTGGGGGAAAGGATTTAAAGGGAAGTGAGGGAGCAACGTCTCCCCTGAGGGCTGAGATTTCATCTGCTCCTTTTGGCAGATATCTGACAACTGACAAACCCCGGGAAAATAGAGCTGACAGTAAGAAACGGCGAACGCAGCTTGTTAAGCAGAAGACCAAATGACACTGCTGTAATTTGCCAGCATCTATTTAAAGAAGGAGCTACAAGGACTTTGCACAGACCTTGACAGGGGACTCTGGGAGACTCTCGTCCCCAAGTTTCCCGTCTGTTCTTCCTAAGAAGGCAGTTTGCAAAGGTTGAGATTGCATTAAGTTAAGGGTGTTGAAGGCAGGCAGGGATTAGCACTGTGAGATAGAGGTGGGAGAAGAGCATCTTGCAGTGTGCTGTTGGGGAAAGAGCATAGGGGAAAGGCAAGGGAGCGTGTTAGGAATTTAAGACCTGGTGTTCCGCAGATAACCTTCCCTTTCCACTAATATCCAAACCCAGAGACTCTTCCTGACAGTTGATGGAGGTAGTCTCCAACCCACTACAATGTAAACCTCCTGTAGCTAAAAAGGATTCTTTCTCTTTTTTACCCCAAATTAAACTTTCATCATTTTTGTCCTTTTTTTAATCACTTTTGTCCTTTTTTTTCCCCAATGAAAAGTGAGAGTATTTCACCCATAAAAGAAGTGTCTTGCATGCATTTTATTCCCGGAACAAGTGGATGATATGTCTAACATGGAAGAGCAGGATTCAGCCTAGACAAGCTCCTCTTTTCAATTAAGCAAGCTGGTGTCAGGATCCAGGACCCCAGGGGCCAGGCATTAACTGAGCAGCTGTGGAGGCAGCCCACAGCACCCACTGGTCCAAGGGTGCGGAGCCAGAGGTTCCTCTATGTTACACTTCTGTGTTGCTGAATTCAATCCCAAAAAAGCCCCACAAAACCTTTAAAACAAAGAGAATACTGAGGGGAAAGGCAAAGATCAGAAGTTTAATCACAGGGTCTGAGTACTCTGAGAATACAGTCATAAATGACCCAACTGTCCTGCCTTGGTAATATCGTAATTGATGCTAATCCTGAAGATGTAGTGGAAAGGACTATGCACATGATTTGAAAGAAATGGAGGGTTTTTCTGTATTAACAAAATGTGTGGGTTTTTTTCCTCATTCAGGCTATGCAAGTATTTGTTTTACCACCAAAGAGCTTAAAAAAGATACAAACCCATTGTTTTTCCCTTTCTTTTCCTCCCGTCCTTGCAGAATTCACTTGCAGAAAATCCAGCCCTCAGTTCGGGGAAATTCTTCTCCTCCTGTTCCCCCTCACAGACAGAACAGCATTTTTCTGTGACTTTTACAATGTCTCTGTAATGGAGCAAGAGGTGAAGCATCCTGAAACAGACTGAGGGACTTAGTACATGCAAACTGGCCTCAAGGTCATGTACGTAGGGACTTGACCAGCCAAACACGGAAGCATGAGTCAAAAGGTTACCATTCATCAGCTCCATCAGCACAGGTCAGCTGGAAATTTGTTTTTCACTCCAAATTTCAAATTATGAGCAAAGTTTTGAAGTCTTTCTACCCTCATCCCCTGAAGGAGATTCTGAAACTGTTTTTTGTAGCAGCAAAAATTAGCCTGTGATTATATAATTACTGGGAAGCTAAGTCCGTGGTTGTTTCTCTAAATATGGTGGCATTGAAAGTATTTAAACTAATGCTTATCTCTGCACTTCTAAAATTGCTGGGATCAAAGTTCAAAATTATAAACTCCAGCAAAAAGAGGTCGTCGTCATATGCTTGTGTAACACCTAGCAAAACAGAAGCCTGCTTAATCCCCTAAGATTTATCATTTTTTAAAAAACTTCATTTTTTAAGCAAATATAAATCCACACATGTAGAATATGAAGTGTCCAGTTCTACCGGTGAGGAATGGTACAATTCCATATAAAATTGCTTAAAACTGAAAGACTATTTCAAACCAAGCCCTAATTCAATTTGAATTACTATTTATTGAAAATAAATCATACCGAGACCCTCCATAGGGCTTTTAAGGAGCTAATTACAAATTTTAGCTGCAACAAGATAAGCATTACCTCCCATTTTACAGATTGAAAAGCTGAGAAATGGATGTGAAATGAGTTTCCCTGAGCTACAGAAGGAGACATTGCTGAAAAGCAATGTGAATGCAAGAATTAGGGGGCTGCTGTGAATGACAGACCAGGGACAAATTTTTAAACTCGCTGTATTAAGTATAATGACTAACTTAATTCTTTTGCATATGAATTTATTCTCTCTGGCTCATTAGTCCTACAGCTAACGAGCTCAGATACTTCCCAGTGCCCATGGTGGGCTGCTTTCAGGCCCTGATCACACCCAAGTTTCTTCAGTCCTCATTGGCAAAACGTGACATTTGTCATCAAATCCCAACCTTAGGGTAAAGCAGTTTGCATACATTACCTACAGGCAGCAAATGACACCTTGGAGCTATAAAATAAGTCGGGAGAAGGGAAGGACAGATTTGATTTTTCTACACATGCCATCTCCCCTTGTGCCTTACTCTATTCCCAGTAATTTCACCACATGTCCCTCGCCAAGCTGTCTCCAGGGCTCACAGGTAAGGCAGTGTGGTTACCCCACGGCATGTGGTTTGTCCACATCATCTATTTTCTCCTGCTCCCCACCTTTTACTTGTTGTTTTACTTTGTAGATAGTTGCTCGTTCATTGATTCAAGGCATTAACAGAACAGTGATCCAATAAAAAGCCCCCGGGCATAAACATGACAAGAGAAAAAAAGAGAAGAAAAAAAATTTTTCTAAATGCTGCAAAGAAATTTTCTAAAATTATATTATTCCAGTGGTATTGTACAATTTTTGACCTTAAGCAAAGGAAAGTTGATGACTTTAATAGAGTTTCCCCAAAAAGCTCTGTCTTTCTCTTTCCTCCTGAAAAAAAATAACCCAATCCTGCTAACATATTTTTTCATTCCTATCTTTTAAGCAAGACACTTTCCTGCCCTATCAGAGTAATCAAACCTGTGATTCACAGGGCTGGCTTCGAGCTACTACCCTGGGCATGAAACAGCTCTTAAAGGAAATTAATCTGAATTTTGCTTCGTAGAAAGGGCATATTTTCACTTTATTTTTAAATTAAATAAGGGAAAGTAGAAAGAAGGGGGAGCAGAGGTGGATGAAGGGTGGAGCTCATTATGAAACCGCAGGGCAAAATTGGTTCACATTAGAAATGCTTCAGAGCTCAGCATTAACTTTGTTCCTTCGCAGTAAATAAGCTAGTGAGCAATAAGAAATACGTAAGTACTGCCAGGGGGGTTGTAGATTGGTAGACACAGGGGTTTGTTTAATGTCTCCCTCTACATGCATATTGTAGTTGATATTAAAAATTGGATATTAGAATTTGCCTTGGACTATTCTATTTATTATTTGTGCTGTGATGGAGAATGAAATTCTGCATCCTGTGTTTTATGGGTGGTTAAGCCAGATAATCTAATCATCTCTCCTGGCCCTACACTCTACACAGTTGGAGGTTGCAATAAGGATTGGAAGACACCATCTTATTAAATATCAGAACAAAGCCACCATTATTGTTTCTTGCTTTGAAAGAATGCATCAAGAGGAGGACCCTGTTGAGTCAGACAATCTACAAACATACAGTCAAGCCATGGTCTCTGCTGAGAAGTGTTTGCAAGTTAAGGTGAGAGAAACAAGCCAGAGGGGAGGGACAGGTCCAGTGGATATTCTCTCCAGCACCCGTTCAGTGTGATATGCCTGGATCCTGACTTCATAAAAGTCTTTTCCCTGAAGATGCAGCTATTCACCATCACTTTTCAATAGACCCAGGATGGCTATCCAGTGCTCCAAGGGCTACACATGGACTTTGGGAGGAAGGGACCCAAAACAATAACTAAGTTGGATGGACAGAAGTCGGTCTGCAGAGTCACCCAGGAGTCTCTGCTGCTCAGGGATCTACTGGCCAAAGCCCACCCCTCCTTTCCTTTGATTTCCAGAGGTCAGGATGCAGCCATCATGCTGCCTTGTCCACCCCTCCTTTGCTTTGGATTTCCAGGGGTCAGGATGCAGCCATCCTGCTGCCTTGTCCTGACTCTGTAGAGGCCATCCTGCTGGCTAGAAATCAGAGACTATGGCACAAAGGGGATGATCCCTGGTAAGAACCAGAGACACAAATAAGACAATCTCAAAGAAGTGACAGAATGCTGCTCAGGCAGCAGAGTAGCCTTTACTGGGGCTTTAATGTGTGCTGTCTAGTTCTTCCTGATGTGTTTGGGATGCTGCCGAGTGGGGGTTGAGTCATTTTTTCTATGTCTGTGTGTAAGTATGTTTGGGATTGTGAAGGACGTAAAAATGAGATCCAAACATTGCCAGACTCCTAATTTGGGGATTTCAGATGCTTATCCAAGGTGTGTGTCCCTAATCCCATGTGGGGATGTAGAACTGAGAGCCATTACACCTGTGTCTTGTCTTGCAGCCTTGCCTGCAGCCCTTCTCCTTTGTTCCTGTCCTACCACCTAGGAAAAGCACATTATTTATTGTGTGCTGTGCTAGTCACATCTAAGTGATGACCTTTCAGAGGAGTTAACAATTTTACTGAAAGAGAAAAAAAAAAAAAAAGGACGCGAAAAATGTTTTCTATCTGAGTCTATCAATTTTAAAAGTTTCACAAATGGAGATAGTTTGTGCCATGTTATTAGCACTTGGGAAGATGGGAAGGGCTGATATTTGAACTGGCTTTTTCTCTTTTCTCTACAATGGCAATGAACACAAATCCAGATTCTTACCCTACTGAAGGTCAACCAGCTTTAGAAAAAAACCACAGGAATGACCACACTGTCTGACACTACTGAACACACAAGTCTCAGGGAAAAGTAAAGCTGTGCAATTATATACGATGTTTTCCCTAAGCCTCCCATGGCCAGTACATTTAATAAGTCCAAAGATTTCCCCTTCCCAATATTTCTCTAGTCTTCCTTTGAACCTGTGTATGACTGCATTTAGACTATCCCCAGGAAATGAATTATACAGGTCTACTACAAATTCTGTGAAGAACCATCTCCTCTTGCTCATTTCAAATCTGGCTGCACCTGCTTGTGGGGCTCTTGGACTTCCAGTCTTTGGCCCTTTGCTCCGGTTTCAAAGTACAAGTTTCAAGATGGTGAACACTAGATCCCTCTCTGCCCTTTCTGGATATTTATACCCACTTCTGCCACTACTTTTTCTTCCTAGCATTTTAATTTTGGAAACTTCTGCTCTGGCCTTTCCTCCCTAACTGCCTGCTAAGCAGTGCCTTAAAAGATTTCAGGCAGCTTTGATTCTGTAGTTTCCCTGAGATACTAGCTTCCTCCCTCAAGGTTTGATTGTATGTTCACAGCTTATTTTCTTTCCTTTTTTTTTAATTGTAATTATACCTCCCATAGGAGAGCTGTTGTGCTTTATATATGCAAAAACATCCTGAAAATTTAATGTCAGCATAGCAATGGGGAATTCAGAATCTAAATGCAACCACGCACTCATTTCCCTTCCACTGTTCATAAATTCTTACAAGACAGAAGCTTCCAAGTAAGTTGACTACCTTTAAGTCACCTCCTATCAAGTCTTCCTTTATTCAGTCATCAGTCAAGAATTGTGTCCTTGTTTTTGGGGAAGAGAAAAGTCCTTTGTAGTGGAGGAAGGAAGGAGGATGCTGGCAAGAACTTCCCTTCTATTTTGTTTTAAATTTCCTTTACGTTTGTGTGGCAGAGAGCAGGCCTGCTTCATACAACAGGCCAGGACAAAATATGCAGTGCTATTCCTTTCCCTTTTCTCCTTTGTGCAAAACCAAGGGGGTGCTACATTATCTGAAAGCAGAACAGACTTATCTGTCACTCGCAGACCCTGGCTAATGTGTGTAGCAGTCGTCCCACGGATGTGCCTCAGCGATATAAATGTAATAGAGGCAGTACAAAGGCATGGCATTAAATCAAATGCCAACTCTGGCCTTTGGGGGTCAAAGAATCAAGAGCATGGAGTCAGAGAGGTTCTTTTTGAAGCTCTCTGGAAATTCCCTATACCATGTCCAAGAAAAGCTCATGATACTCCCAGTATGTCTGCATACCATGGGCTGCAAAGGGCTTAACCTTCCTGGATCTTGAGGAAGCTTCAGGATCTCTCTCAACCTGAGGACCCCCCAGCTTCACCCTTGAGCAGTGAGAAGTTTGTCCTTGCTGCAAAAGGGAGGAAGGAGCCTCCAGCTGCTGTGTTTTAACTCTTGAAGTCACTCAACTGCTTTTGCTGGACAGTGTTTTTATCACTCTTGTGGTATTTTGCAATAAGAAGCAGCAGTGCCTTGAAGGAACCCTGAGAAGCAGGCTGATGTTTTTAGAGCACATGCAGGAAACAAGACCAACTTATAAACAGGGTGATGGGGTCTTCAGTTCAAGCACATCACTGGCAGACCAAAGGGTTGAAAGCCCCGAGCTTGCTTTAATTGTGGTCTCAGTCTGTCTCCTGAAACAACATGTGTTCCATGGACAGCAGCAAGTCTTGAAGTGCAGGAATATTGCTTCAGCAGATCTGAAAAAATGGTGAGAAACGGAACAATGGCATCCAGGAAAGACCCTCCAAACAAGGAAAACAACCTTGGAACCGATTTGAAGCTTTACCACAAAAAGATCAGTCATCCCACCAGCACAAATCCCTGTTCTGTCCCACGGGCTACAGAACATCAGTCTCAGGGGACAAACAGTGCATGCCATCTCCTACCTGGAGGGTGGCCCAGCATCAGCAGAGGTGGTCCCATGGTGACATGGCAAGACACCAACCCCATTGCTGCAAAGTCACCCCCAGGAGGGCACAGACACACCCAGGAGATGTATTTATTTCTTAGTTTCTCCACTGCCAGTTTCCTGCCAGATTGCTGAGCCGGTGGCACCCAGGACAGCTGCAAGGGAAGAGTGGAAAAGTGTCACTGGAGTCTCTGGATCGCTGTTGGCACAAGCACATGCCATTATAGCCAGTCATGAAAAAGTCATCACAGAAGTATCAGAGCAAACAGAAATGTGAGATTTCCCATGAAGATTTCTCACCCAAGTACAGTGTTAATTAAGCCTGACCCCACTTAGCTTCGTGAAATAAGAGGGAGGTGTCAGGTCTTTAGGCTAAACAGATTAACAGCCAGGTAAGATATAAAATATCACACAGCCCAAAAGGGCTAACACTCAGCTTGATATTGACAGTGCCTTTCAAAGCAGGTTAATTAAAGTAATAGTTTAGTTTTCTCCTTTTTATATACATTTGTTCAAAGAAAATTATTACTTTGAATATTTCCCTGTGTTTTCATTAATTATGCAACCTATTACAACAAGGAACTAATTAGGAAATATATCTGGGTTTGGAAACAAACTGCATCAGTGCATTTTCACAAAGGGTTTTCATCTTCTTGAGACAAAGATCGCTTTCAGCTATAATTAAGGCTGATAAACCTGGTAAAGAGGAAATTAACAAAAATCGCAGCATGCTGAGCAGCTCAAAGGGCTTATGAAAATATACTTCTGAAAATTAAAAAAATAAAATCAATACACAAGTGAATACTCCTCACGACATTCTTAATTATACCAAGAAGTCATGGGGTTTTTATCAAATCAAGCATTCTCTCTGACTTTTTACACTTTGATGTTTCATGCCATTTAATCACTACTAAGAGTGGAAGTCTCTTTTCCATACACATTAGGGGAAGAAGGAATCAGCCATAAATTCCTAGAAAATGGCTTGTACAAATTGTTTCCTTAATCAAGAGAACTAGGAAGCACTGCCTGATTTACTGCTCCTTATTTTTAATGCATGTTTGTCTTTTGAGAATAGGTGTCAGCAACCCAGGGCCTCCTCTCAGGTTCTGCCCTTGATTTATTCTCAAGCTCTGGGCAGATTATTTAACCTCTTTCAAACTCACTTTGTCTTCTTATAAAATGGACATAGGAATTTTTTCATCTAAGTCCTGGGTCAGCTCTGGCTATAGAAAATGTTTATAATGTTCTCTGCCAACTTAGTACCATAAAAATGGCAAATATTGAAATATGAGGCTGTTTCAGATGCCACCCAGGTTCCCATGGGAACCTCTCTGTTCTCTGTTCTTAAAGAGTGAAACATCTTGTGCCATATTCAACACCACCTGTGAACTGTCCACAAAGAGTAATAACCAAAATTTCGCTTGTAACCCTACAAAGTAGGTTCAGATTGAAAAGTCTCTTAAAAAAGGCTGAAAATGCAATCAGACCACACATTGTAAGTCTTAGTCATGACATCTTTAGCATAACAGCAAGAGGCATTCTGTTCCAGCTGATGACAAGGTGAGATACAACCATTTTCATTTCTCAGGTGAGCACTTTCTAGAAAACCATGAATCTTACCTGTAACATTGTCAGCCTGCAGTCTCCAAATACTTACGGACTGAATTTAAAGTGTTGCAATCTTCTCGTTGTCAATTCTGTCAGAGTACTGAATGTGACACATAGGGTAAGCAAAGAGATCCTGTAAGAAGCAAGACTAATGGGATGCAGAATTATTGGGATGCTGACAAGGCCCATATGTTTAACAAGCACCTCACCTTCTGAGCCATTCATAGGGGTAACAAATGGCACTCCTACAGGGACTCATCCCCTAGCTCCACAAGCCTGGAAGAATGTACAGATCTACTTCAAATCTGATAAAAAGGATAAATATAAGTATCACCTTACTCATGGTTGTGTCTGAAATTGGTTATTACCAATTATTACCAGGAGATGTTCCTGTTTACTCAGAAAGATAGGGGCAGATGAGTTCTCCATGGATGCTGTTAAGATGGATTCCCTGCCATTTCCTTAAAGAGTAACTGTTTTGAGAAGAGGGTCTGTCTTGGGAGCAGTACTTTGAAACTGGAAGCAACACTGAGCTTCTCAGTGATCCAGTTTGCTCTGTGGAAACTGTACCTTTAGACAAACTAGATAACCCAGGGGGCCATGAAACACTTCCAGAAGGAAGCTTCCCACAAGGAAGACATGGTTATGCAAAATGCTCTCTACCAGGTCTCCCAGAGGCTGCTTCTGTCACTCAGCAGGATGGTAGGTGTTAGTGGCTCTGTCAGAGACCAAAACTACACTCACTTTTGGTTTTCTCACACCTTTCCACAAGAATTACTTGGAACCATCAAGGGATTTGAGAGACAAAGAAACGACAATGCTTTCCATTCTGAGAAGAATAAGCCAGAAAATGGTAGGGTTTTTCCTCTTTTAATAATGTGTATCAGTAGATGAGAAGGTTATTAACCACCCCACTGAAACTCTTTTTCTCTGTCTATATTTAAAGGCTGCATGTGTTGATCAAAGGATGACATAATTAAATGTTCTTCAAATGCTCAAGCCACATTAGCTGAAAGCCTCATTTTGTGTTTGTTGTTTTTGCATTGTATTTTGAAAAAATCATGGGCTTATTAATCATTTAGCAAGTACTAAACTCCCAACCATCCCCTGTACACAAAGTGAATTTGATTCAAGCAAATATCATTTTGAAAAATGGCTTCAGCCTGGCTGATTTATTGGCATAATGCAAATGGGTGGCGTTGGTTTCAGCCTTTTTTTTTTTGTGTTGGGTTTTATATTCCTGGCTGTTTGCAAGGACGTGGGGAGAAATTGTTTGGTCTGAAAGGAAAAAATGTGATTCAGACCAATTTGGAAATATGTGTCTCAGCACCATCCAACCCCAAAAAAAGCATATACACAATTTTGGCTCTGCTTTAGGTAGCGAAAGTCATAAGCTGACTCTAAAGCAGGAAAATCAAGAATATGCTTGCAGTTATGTGAGACTATTAAATTACCAACCACAAATTAACTTCGCAAATCATAAAGCTCTTCCAGAAAGACTCATGTGAAGCAAAATTTTATACAGGCTGTGGTAACATGAGATTAGGGTAAATTTGACAAGCAAAGCCTTTCCTTGTCTACTGCAACTAGCAGTCCCACTTTAGAAAGTCACTTCCCACAGTGAGAATCCATCCTTTCCACTCGTGTTCCTGGGTTTGGCAATATTATCACCCCAGCCCCCATACATACAGCTTTCACTGCTGCAGAAGGGCTGTGGGACATCAACCCACCAGCTACAGAGCAGTTCTGATCCAAACCTTGGGTAGAAAAATCATCATTGTGTCCTCCTCACAAAGCTTGGACCACAGCCAGGGCACGAGGTGTTCCATGTGCAACAAGTGCCAGAGCTTCCTTCCTGTCCCTCACAGCTTCCCCAACACCACCACCCCCAGATGAAACCATCACACTCAGACACTCTTCCCAGTAAGAAAAAGACAGTGGTCTTGTGGAAAGCCAGCTCCGTCTATGGCAACCCAACTCCCTGTCATGCAATCCAATGGACTGGAAATACTCTGCCTCTTCAGATATCTCACACAAGGTGGTCTGGGAATGGGAGTGGCAACTCTTCAAGTGTTTTCATCTATGAGTTCACATCCATGCTAAATGAGGTAGAAAAACTGCACAGTGCAGCTGTGACACTTGTATGAAACTTGTATCAGTAGTAATTTACTTCTCAAATGGGACACAAACCATAAGGAGCAGCCTACAGACTACACTGTTCATGTCTTGCATCTACCCCAGCAACTGAGGGGTGAATTTAGGATTATGCTTCCTGAACAAAAAACAAGAGGGCAAAATTTTGCAAATGGGGCAAAAAAAGAACCTTTCCTCTCTGAAGCGCAGACAAGTGAGCAAGCTGGGGCTATCAATCACTTAAGGTGAATAGTTGAATCATAGCATGTGAGTGCTTTCTTCCTTTCCAATACCCACTGTGTGGACTGGGGTCAATTTTGCATACATAATGCAGAAAAAAAAGGCCAATTCCCTGGAAACTGAATTGCCTAATTCCAGTGGCACCTGGGTACACGGCAGTGGGAAATTTTCAACTCTTCCCAAAATGAATCTGGTTTTAATTGTATCCCAGATTCAAATCAAGACAAGGGAAATTCTGTTTCTTCTTAATCAGGTCTAGCTGTTCAGATTTCCTCCCTTAGTTTAGAGTGCTTTCCCTCTTTGGAGCCAGAGTACCATATTTCGTTACACGCTGTAGGAAAACTGTTTATTTTGCCTTTATTGTAACCCAGTGAAGACCTCTTTCTCCAGCTGAACTAGCAGACATTATTAGAAAAATAAAATAAAATTAATATATTTGATTTCCCAGAAAAGAAAACATTTTAAAAATCTATTACTTTGTCTTAAATATACAAGCATGATTGTCCGACCTATTCTCTCTGTTCCTATCTGGAGTGTCAGATCATAGAATGAATGCATAAGGAATTCTGTGAAGGAAAATAAAAGCCTCTCTTAACCTCTCAGAACTCTAATTTTTTTAAAGTACAGAAGGCTGGAAAAGGACTGCGCTTACTCTGTTGTTGAGACATCAGTATTTTACAATAACTATTGCCCATATTCCTCCCAAGAGAACTGTGACTAAAAATACCAAACCTCATTCACACCCACAGGTAAAAAGATTTCAGGGTTTAACAAGAAGCATCTTGGTAGCATGGAAACAAATTTTCTACCCTTTCTCGAAGGCTTTTATTATTTTTATCAGCTACAGTTGCCTCAGGATCTCACCATATGAGATACTGTGTAAAAAACATGGAGCAGGTTTCTGCTAGAACAGATTATGTTAAAGCAAACTCCAAAAGGCAAAGTGTCAAAGGGAGAAAATAAGAGAGAAACTGAGGCATGGGGAAGGGTGGTTAGATGTCCAAACGGGAATCTGCAGCAAACAGGAATCTTCAGCCTTGATCCCAAGACCCCTGAGGACCAAAACATGAGAGCATTCTTCCTCTGTCAGTCAGACAAGGCAAGGATGAGAAGCCCTGTGCCAGATTTCCCTTGTCCACAAGATCTGTTTGGCCATTGTTTTGTCTTTTAATTCAGGGATACCAGACCACTGGGAATAACTGTCCTATTCCTTGTGGGGAGGCTGAAGGGGCCTGCATGGAGGTAACTTTTTCCTGATCAGAAAGATGTCCAAGCTGTACCTCAACAGGAGAGTTTACCATACCAAGGCTCTGGCCTTGGAATCTCCTGGGGATGCCTTCTCCACATTAGTTTTCCTGCATATTTTTTCCACTGTTACTTAAGTACTTTCATGACTACTGATGAAAATCGTTCTGTAAGATATACAAGTAACACTGTTCTTGAAAACATGTTTTTAAGGTACTCAGAAGGGTTCAAAAATGAAAGACGATCTCATGCAGGTGGAAAAATTATGAATGAGGATTTCCCCACCTTCATCCAGTGACATCCTGGTAAAACTGGGATAAAACACCATTTTCACTTCAACACAAGTTCAGCTGGTAAAGGCAGAAAAAAAATAGAGTTGACAGTGTATTGGAATCATAGATTTTCATTCACACCTATTTTTATGAATAGGATAAGTTATTCTTTTCCTTAATGGTTTAAACTCAACCACTGGAGCAGCATTTTAGCATGCAAACATCTTCTGGAAAGCAACTGCTCCATAAACAACCCGTGTTTCATATCATTTACATCTGAGAAACACATCTCATTAGGTCGGGACAAAAATCCCAAAACCACAGAGAACAAGCTTAAAATGTAGTACTAGTTCTGAGATATATGCTGTTGTTCTTCCTAATTATTCTTCTACTTGCAAACATCGTTAGTTGCAAATGCCTCTCTCCCTGGAGTGCAGAAATGAGAAGCAAGTCTGCTTTGAACAAAAGCAAAAAAATTCTAACAGTTACTATGTAGGAATAATCTTTTTCTTATAATTCTATCTGCATGTATTGGCAGCATTCCCATAATAACTTCTTTTTTTTTTTTTTAATTTCCCTAATTTTCATTTGGGAAAACAATACAACTGAATGGGCCTGAGTGCATTAATGAGATTGGAGGCAATTCTTCCTACATTCCTATCAGATAGAGATACTGAGGGAAAGATAAGAAAGAAGTTCTGTTCCACAGTTTGAGACAATAATAGCTTGATTAAATTTAAAATGCATTTGTTGTTTCTGTACAGGCTCAAATCTAAAGACGTTATATTAGGGAAGCAGACAGCCATCTCTGAATATGGTCTCCAGCTGTTAGGTTTCAACTTATCCTTATTTTCTTCTGCTTTCTCTCTTGACAGAATGAGAGAAGAGATATTTTACCAAGAAGGAACCTGAAAACAGGGCTACAAGTTACAATTTCAGAAGCTTCCATTTCAGAAGCAAACACAGGTTAACCAATAAGAGAAAATATCTGTTGGAGAGAGGTAACTAAACTTTCTGAGGACTGCTTCTTATTCAAATAGGGGGACCGGTGTGTAGTGGACAGAGTCTTTACAATCTTTTCTTGAAATCACTTATGCTATTGAAATCCTGATGTAAAAGGCTTGAGGGCTTCTGTCATTGGCTCTCCATTTACAGTAAATGAAGGTGATGTTCTTTGTTCTTTAAAGAAAAGCATTATTAAACTGTTCTAACATCTTGCAGACCTTACTGCAATTCTTTCATGCCCTGAATTAATGGCAAATGAATACGGGCAATTATCAAGAAAAAAAGCTAGGATCATACAGTGTAAGAGGTACTTTATTTCTTTGACAAGCATAGTTTATTTTTAATTTTTCCTTTTGCTTTACAGTACATTAATCAATGCTCTGGAGTGTATTTAGTATAAGTAATGAAATCTTAGAAATACAAGGCTTCACTACAAGCTTTTGATGCTTGCTGACAAAGAAGCAGGGACCTTGGGGGAGATTTTGTTCACAGATACTTCCTTGGAAATTAGCAGCCCATACTTTAGTGAGGTTCTTCCCAAAGGGGCATGTTGCTCAGCTAATATGAACTCTGAATTTGGAAATCTTTTCCAAGCTAGTTTACAGACTTCTTAGAAACTCAGCAGAGAAAAAGTCTGATTCATCCTCATCCCATCCTGAAAGAAGACGTCAGACTGCAGAGGCAGCAGAAACTACCTCCAACCTGATTATAGACAGACCCAGAGCCAAAACACCAGTTTTTCTGGTATTAGTGACAGTCAGTGCCCATCAAGCCCTGATTATAATGATAGCAGCAAAATCCCCACACTTTTCCTGCAGGGATCCCACCACAGCAAACATGCTGTCAGAGGAAGGGAGAGGCTCCAGGGCTACCCAGCCCCAGGAGCTGGGATATCACTGTTTGAGGTGATCTCTCGGACAGAAACCTCCAGGATTTCAGCAGGATTTCACTGGCTTTCACATGGCACACCATACCACACACCCGCAGTCACCACTGGCCGGAATGCCAAGTGTTGGAAAACCACTACAGCTCAAAACAACACCATTCTGTTCGCTGCAGCCTCCCTGGCCTCTCCCCAGCGCAGGAGGAGGAAGGGAGAGGACTATCCCAAGGAGGGGAAACACACACTGAGGCAAGTGTTGGCAGTAGTTCTCAGAGCCCATCTATGCAATATCACATCAATTTGTCTTCCTTCAACAGCAATCATGGGATGCTTCAGGGTGGGGTGAAGGAAGGAGGACTGCAGTAATAGAAAGAAAATGAAAAGGAGATGGAGAACAAGTGTGAGAACAACTCTGCAGGTGAATTTCTAGTCACAGGGGAGATAAATTACAGCCTTCTACTTAATGCAGACAGCAACACTGAAATCAAAATGGAAACTGAAGCTGGATAGAGACAGCAATAGGCACACCAACCTCCTATCTTCGAGCTGACGTGATTCGATTTCCACCAGCGTGATGGAGTTTGACACATCTTTGTGGGGGATGGATGCACCTGCAGCTTAGCAGCCATTCCTTCAGCTGCACTACTCTCTCTGCATCACCTGCTTCCAACTGTTTTTTCACCAGTTAGTTCTTGTGCTGAGTCATTCGTATTTCAGGGTGAAAGGGCCTGATTTAAAACCCTTCATCTTATATTTTCTGATCTGCGGAAACACACTTAATTATAACCCTGTCTATTGAAGGCTGGTGCTTGTACAGCACCTGGCATGTTAAGGTTGTCATCCATGGGTAGATATCATAGAAATTACCATGTGCCAGCAGTGGCAGTAACAGTACAGTATAATAATTCTGGTATGAGATTTATGATAGATGAATGTTTTAGGATTGGTTTTTGCAGATTACATATTATATGTAAAGCTATGTTTTATCAAAAACCAGGCTGCTGGAATTGGCTTTCACATCTGATGATTAATTAATAAGGAGAATCATGGTTAATGTGTACTGTTGATTATCGTTTACTAGGATAATGAACTGTTGAGGAGATTTAGTTTAGGACAGTTGTGACTGGGTTTGGTTAATCCCTCGTTTTTGTTCATCAGTAAAGTTGGTAATGGTTATGGTTTGAGTTAATAAAGTATGCTAGTGATGGGAGAGATGGAATGGAAGACCAATGATGTAATTGAAGGAGGAGTTGGAGTGAGGCTTTGGCATAAAGGCACAAATGCAAGAGGATCATTGGATGAAGCTGAATCCTGGAACATGCCCCAAGACAACTGGGAACAAGAGAGGAGCCAACAGGAACAACTGACTCACCCTCCAACCAATCATCTTGACCTGAAGGGGAGAACTTAGAGGAAGTGATGAGTGGAGTTTGACGAGTATAAAATGTAATGTCATAACCTTTGAGCCCCGTCTGGCTGCAGACTGGCTGAGCCACACCCCATCCTGTGTCTCTCTTTGTGTCAGGGCAGGCAGCCAAATTAAATCTCGAATCGTTGTGTTTGCTTTCTCTAATAAATTTCTGAAAATTTCGAGCCATTAGACGAGCTTTCTCACGAGTTTGTAATTAGTTGGTGATGTTTAACTGTTGGCGTAAATTAGGATTGCTGCAGGGGAGAGGAACTAGAACCTCCTAGGAAGGTCCTAGGAGGTGACAATGAAACGAGGGCCATGTGCTGTCCGAAAACTGAGCATGGTCTGAGTGGGTGGGCCTGGGGAGGAGCAGAGTGATGAAACTGAGCATGCTGTGAGTGAGGAGGCCTGAGGAGGGGCCAGAGTGATCAAACTGACTGTGCTGTGAGTGAGCAGGCCTGAGGAGGGGCCAGAGTGATGAAACTGAGCATGGTCTGAATGGGCAGGCCTGGAGAGGAGCAGAGTGATGAAACTGAGCATGGTCTGAATGGGCAGGCCTGGAGAGGAGCAGAGTGATGAAACTGAGCATGGTCTGAATGGGTAGGCCTGGAGAGGAGCAGAGTGCTCAAACTGAGGGTGCCCTGAGAAGGTGGGCCTGGGGAGGAGCCAGAGTGATCAAACTGGGCGTGCTCTGAGTGGGCAGGCCTGGGGATGAGCCCCACAGATCAGGCCCCTGATTGCTAGAAAGTACCCTTGAGCCTTTGAGTGACAACCACCATATATAAAAGGCGTGACACTGGCCTCGTGCCTTTGTGCCTCTGGCTTCTGGCGGGAGCTATGCGCCCAGCGCTGTAAAACTCTTTTGTTTTATTGACTTTTTCCCTCAAATAATTTTTTTTTTTCATAAATATGAACTCATTTTTCATAGATTGTTAAGAGTGCAAAGGAAAAATGCAGTTGATGGCATAAATTTCTGTTAAAATACCTGGTGCTTACCTCCCTGCAAGAAGTACAGAGGATTTCTGACACACTTTTTCCCTGATTACAGGCTATAGCACAGTCAAGTATTTAGCTAAGGAGTGTCCATCCCCTATCTCCCTCACCAACCGATCCAGCCCGATTTCCTGAACTGCATAAACATGATCCCTCACTAATGGCAGTTAATATCAGCCACAAGAGAAAGCAACCACTCCAGACAAACTCAGGGCAAAGACTTTCCTGTGTATCTTATCTTCCAGTGTAGCAAAGTGCCTCTGTTTGTGAAGGAAAAAAAAATAAAATAAAGAAGCCCTCTTAACTGCAGGATGGTTCAGAGCAATCAGGTTAGAAAATCATTTTTCATGTCTGGCAGCTGCCAGCTTTCTACCAGCCAAAAAATGGGAGATGCAGAATTACTTCGTAATGTCTACTCTTACATTATTTCAGCCCAACATTTCTCATAACTACAGAAGTCTCTTTTGCTCTTACTTTGGGGTTTTTTGTGGCATGGACCTGTCTAATCATTCTAACAAGTATTGTGGCATTGAATAGACTGCAGTTTCAGGAAGGTTTTGAAGTAAGGACAGGGCAGGGAGAAGAGGTACTTCACCTTCAGGTTTTGGAGAGAAAATGTACACGTGAAGGAGCAAATTTACATAGCACTTTGTTGTACAAGACTCCCTATTTATTTCCAACTTTTAATACAATTTGCAGCACGTTTATAGGAGACAGCATGTTTTTTCTTGCTTTTGACTTTGGCATAATTACGTTTAATGTGTAAAGGTGTTTACTGATCTTCATATAACTTCTAGCAATAAACTTATAACAAATGAACCTGGAGTAAAGATGAGTACAGAAAGTGAGATGTTGACTAAGAGACGACTTCTTTCTGGAAGGATATAACACCCAGGGTCTGGATTCACACAATCTCTGTGGGACCAAAAGGGTCAAAGTCTGCTCATCCCCATAAATCTTGTTTGTGTCACAGCAGCAGCCCTAAGGGGACTTCTAAATGCTGATGAATAGTAAGTTTGTATTTCCCTCATGTGGAAGACAACCAGGAAAACTCTCAATTTCCTCTTCCCTAAACACACCCCTCTCCAAAGAGCAGCTGTGGAGGAAGAAGTGGCACTTCAACAGATGTGAGGTTCTGAGACACCGTGCACTAATTAAAATAGCCCTGAGAGACTATTCTGTCTGTGACCACTCTTAGCATTAATGCGTCTCTCCTTCTCAAGCAGCATCATCCCAAGCACAGCCCTTTCTGTCACATACCCAGCATAAACAAGCTCCTCTAGCTTTTGCCTTCCTGTCCTTGGACCACAAACCATTTTTAAAGTCTCAGATCATACTGTGCAGATACATGTTTAGGAGGACTAAATACACAGCACAGTTTTCCACAATAAAGTACATCTAGGCATACCCAGAACCAGACTCAGAGGCACCTGAAGCACTGTGCTGAGAGATACAGTGCTGGGTGACTTCCAAACCAGGGATCAGCTGAGCACAGGTTACACAGGTCCCCAATACTGAAATTCAACAGCAGCAAAACCACTGTGCTTCAATAGGAGCCTGAATCCTGTCCCATAACTATAATCCTGAAGGGCTTTGGAAAGAGAAGATGATGCTTTGATGAGCATTTCCAAGTCCCAGGCACAGATAACCACATTGCAATAATTTTAACAGAGCCACTGCACCAAGCATCCTATAACTTTGCTCATCAGGGCTTGGCATTTGGAGACCTTCCTTAGCACACAGCTCATGCTGACATGCAATTATCTCTAAAGTTCTGTCCCAGTTCTCTACCTCGCTAGAAAAAAACTAAGAGCCCAGCACGGTACTGGTTAAATGATACTTGGTGACTCTCATATTCATTGAATTTTAGTGTCAAGGTGAGAAATTTTGTTGATTCCCACTGGACTAATAATGTATCAACGTGGTTTTAAACCCTGATGTGGCTTTCTGAATAACAATACATCAAATATGCTGGGTTTTGTTTTTAAATAATGTTTAATCCACCATCTATTTGGTTTTAAAAGCAAGCAAGAAACTGAATAAAGTGCTGAGGCTTACCAATCAGATTTAAATTCAATACAGAAATGAAAGAGTAAGGTTGTGTATAGGCCACACAGTTAAGCTTAAAAGCTTTGCATAAAAGCAAGAGCACAGTATCACATCCGTGTTTTTTTATAGCACTAGATTGCTGAAAAACATTTTTTCTGATAGTGTGGTCTGCTATTGATACTTATTTGATAAAAAAACCTGCATGCCTTCATGATCTGAAGGAAACAGTGCTAGGAAGATGCCATACCCTCAACTGCAGCAACCATTTCTTTACATTTATATCTTGCAGGTGTTGTTCTGAGGCCCTACCTCAGAGAGCAAAGAAAATCAGGTCTGAATAAATCCCCTGCAGTTCATAACTTAGGAATACATTATGTGTTCATAACTTAGTAATACATTACCCTCTGTAAGAGGATTCCTGTGTCACCTGATTGCTCTTGGCATCATTTGAGCGACAGGTCAAGGATTAAGCATTCCACATCTCAGACTTACTGCATTCTAATTCTGCCACTGATTCATTTTACATCACAATCTCATTTCTGTGCCTCAAAGAAAAGTTTTTCCTGACTAAATCCATCCTTCTAAAGCTGTTTGCTGTTCCCCCATCCCAGACTGCAATGTAGACATGAGCACATAAATATATATGTATGTGTGTCTACAACAAGGCAAGTGTGTCACTCAAAGATGAGTTTTCATGGTAGACCTCTGACCTTGCTGTCGAGCTTGGTTCAGCTCACTGTGCAGAAACTGGCCTGTGCTGTCTTTGGAGAAGGCCTGGATTTACAATATTTTAACTCCAGCCAGTGAGTAAGAGTTAGCATAAAATTACTATAAATCAAGGGGTTGCAATAATAAACAGGGTATCATATGCAACTGTGATTTTTCTGCCTGGATTTCACAGGTTTGTCTGGTGGGTTGTTTTGCAGGGGGAGTTGTTTGATTTTCTTTCCCTGTACAAATACATGGATGCAGGTATCCATGAGCCCTTTGAATTCCTCAAGTTCTTGAGCAAGGCCAGGTGCTTAAACATTTGAATGACCTCCAGTGGAGGTGATTACATTTTCTGAAGGAAAATGTACTTTGTTGTGCCAAGTAAAGAGACAATATGAATGGAAAGTTGACACCAAATCCTAGGCTCCTTGGTTGCCATGATACCTGACTGATAATACTGTCATTTTCCCTCTTTAAATCTCAGGCTTGCTGCTCACCTTCATCAGCACTGGTATCATTTTCGTTTTCTTCATTTCACTTAGCAAACCGCTTCAGCATTTATCACATCTTTCACTGCACATGGTTGTAGACCTTGAAAATCCTGCTGTACCCAGAGGATCTAAATGTGTTTTGAGCAATGCAGTGCAATTCAGCCTGAAAGGCAGGTAAAAATTAGAGGCACCAAGAATATATGGTACAGTAGCATTTTGCATGTGTATGAGCATGCTCCTTCAATCAAAGAATGATCACTGATTACCATAATCTTGCCTACCACTGCCTACCCTGCAACAACCAGGGGTATAACACCCTCTGTTTCAAAGGGCTAAACCACAGGAACTGTTTTGTGGCACATGAAAAGTCTAAATCAGTGCTGTGAATTAAATCTAAATTTTTAGGGGTTTGTCCATAGTTACATTTTTAAAAATTAAACATTTCAAAGAAAATTAAATGATATTGAGAAGCTGAGGCTGCTAGTATACAGTTTCAAAAGTCCAAATATAAAATGTTATGGTGTTCAAATGAAATGTTTTCATAAAGATCATTATCAAGTGACAACACGGCAGAAAAGAAGGGAGGAAATGAGGGAGTTTTTCCAATAGTATATAACTCCCTAGTGTACTGAAGACAGAGAAGAAAAATGAATGTTTCGCATCAAGAGCTAGAAGAGGAAAGATGCTTGTCACAAAGCAATGGTGTGGTCAGGGGGACCCACAACAATTTAGAGCCTGTGAGATCATCTCTTTGGTCAGAAGAAAGAAACCGTGTCTGTGGCCTTTCCTGCAATGAGCATATGTAATAATGGGATTATCGCAGGCAGCAGCCACCAGCACAAGCCTTGGACAGCAGAGAAAAAGTGGCAGTGGACAGAACTGCATGTAGACTCAACCCACCTACAATACCTCCCCCTAGGAGCCCCTAGACTTGTCTCCAGTAGTTCCCAAAACTGTGATTAACAAGAATCAATGCTCATGTGGCTGCTGGATAACAGGCAATATGGAATAAAGTGTTTTAGCTCACCTCTGAAACCTTTTATGCACGTGATTGCAGCTCCAAGTGCTTCTGCTCTGACAGCCTTGGCCCCTGCATCGCTCCTGCCCTACCCTCACTTCATGTCAGACTGCACTGAAGCCCAAAGTCAGGAGGACACGAAGACCTCTGGAGATCTGTAAGCGAGCCAGTCACAGCAGTTAACTTCAAGCACAGGATCAATGAGGAGCTCTCAGGAGCACCTGCCAGACCTTCAACCCAGCACCTGCTCCCCTGCTCCGTGCGGGCAGGGCTGGCAGAGCTGAGCTGCCCCAAGGTGAAATGGTACATGAGCTCCATGTCTGGGCACCAGCAGAGTGGTCATGCTGAACAGGGAGGGCTCCAGCTGAGTCAGGAGAAGGCTTCATCTCCTACACAGGTGAGAAAGAAGGAATAGGAGCTACAGCCAAAAATGCCCTGTATAACTCCCCATTCCAGAACTCTTCTTTATCAGATACACTAGCCTCCCTACTCATTTCCTCTTTCTGTTTTTTTCTTAGCCAATTAGCACCTCATTAACCATCTCCCTACAGTGCCTGTAGTCTCAGCCATATTTAGCCCCTCATTACATGACACACAGCTTGGTAATCATCACTGCAGGGGGTTGCTGCAGGTGTTCTGCAGAAAAACCCAGCCCGTCCAGCTATGACCCTGAGCTCTCCGGGAGATTCTCTCTTTGTTATGATATTGTATGTATGCAAACAGCCACAGGTAACATAATCAATTTTTGGTTGTATTGCCTTGATGACAGAAGTGCAGCCACCTCTGCTGCAGGAGGAAGGAGCCTGTGACTGGGGCTGATATAGCATCTTTTCATTTCTCAGAAATCATGTTTCCCAATTTTGCCTCATCTACTTATATTGGTGCTAAAGGCATAAGTTTATAATCCTTCCCTTAGTTACTAGCAGAGCATCTAAACAGTGTCTTTCAGGAGCACAGAATTGAGCAGTTCTGCAGGCTGATGACAGTGGTGATATGGAATGTTGGAACAGGAGCCCGGGGAGGAAATAGGACAAGTTGTGGAGAGCTTCTTTGCCTAAAGTGGGTCAAAAGTGTTCACCATTTTATTAAAAAAAACAAACAAACAAACAAAAAAAAGCATGTTGTACTTCTAGGACCAAACACCCTGGAATCTGTGCCAGCTGTTTGCTTGGGGATCTGTTCATTTACCACCACACTTGTAGGGCAATCTGAAAAGGAAGACTGCCTCATGGTCAGGAGATCAGCAAGGAGATGCCTCTGTTTCCCAGGAGAACCCAGGCCTGTATATATGTAGTGTTGACACTCACTAAAAACTGTTTTCAGTGAGGGGTTCCCTGGAGAAAAATCAGACATAAAGCTGTTGCTCTGTGACATGTACGCCTAAACAGACAGTAAAACAGAGGGTGACACAAAGATGGTTCTTTACTCACTTCCAGATTGAATTTGAAGACCTTGCCTCCTGCATACACAACAATTGCACCTTCCCAGTCCAAATCTCCCCACCAAATTACTGAGCTCTGGCCTCCAGAGGTTTGTCTCATACAAGCTGAGCCATGTCCAGAGGGGAATACAAGATCTGTCTTACTCTATTGCTGCTGTCTGCATATAGCAACTATTTTCTGAGGCAATGAATCAAAGTGAAAAAAAGAATACAAACTGAAAAAAAAGAAAAAAAGAGAAAATACTAGATATATAAGGAAGAAGGGGAAATGAGGACAATAGTCGATGGATCATTATTGAATCAACAGAAAGATGACTATGTTACTGCCGCAGAGTTGTTACATTACACAATTGATTCTCGGCATTCTTAGAATCTCAATAAATCAAAACATGGTACTGTAGCCACCTGAAAAAACATCATTAGGACAGATACTGGTGTAATACTTGTGGAATGGCAAATTTACACCAGCCAATTTGCTTTACAATGATCAGCATCATAGGGCTAAAGAAAATCCTTGAGAATGCAGAACAGGGATTATCCAATAGCAAACATTTCTGTCCTGCCCTCACACACAGAGCAACTAACCTGAGAGTCAATTGCCATGACTCCAGCAACTCATGATTAATGTATGTGGTATGAAATATTCAGGAGAATATGGGTTAATAATGCCAGTACAAACCAAGAGAGACAGCCCTGCATTCATCATTTGCTAATGTTCAGCCTTGAGCCAGACCAGAGTGGGAGACAGAAGATAAATGACAAAGAGCCAGACGGGTTCATAGTTAAAAACATGATAACTTACCACAGTCTTCCACTGGTACTGTGCTGGAAAGGAGAGAAGATGATTTATTGACATTATCTTGGTTTATTTTTGTTTAAAAGCTTGGCAATGGAGAGTGAATTGATACTGAAAAAGTCTGTGCAGGGTCCTGGTATGAGACTTGACATATCCTTCTAAAATAGAGTTAGTAAATGTCCCTGTGCAGTCTTTCAAGAAAAATGGAGAGCAAGGAGGGAAATGTTCTTTATATGAACAGTCTTTTACTGGTGCTTTCACCACTATGGGGTACATACAAGCAGAGGGAAGAGAAAACCAGTGAAACCAGTTGGTGTGAGGGCACTCTAAAGTCGAAGCTTTCTTCAGTGTGCCAAGCTGGAGGTGATGCATCATGACATCCTTGACTTTTGCAATTCCTGTCAATCGTTGAGGTGAAATCTGTTTCTCCCGAGCATCCAGAGGGAGTTCATATTTGACAAGCTATTGAAAGAAAATTAAAGGACAGGGTGATAAGCTTGGCATCAGGCAGAGCTACCCAGAAGCAGAAAGTGTTACAGCTCATTTTTGCTTCCCTTCAGGTGAACTCCTGCTTTTGTTTAAAATAGTCCAGCTAAACTTTTAGACTCTAGACAACCTCAAAAAAATAAAACAGGTCATATGGAGCCTCTTGTAAAAGGGAATGAACAATAAACATTCATGAGTGAAAATGCTGAGAAATGGCTACATAATTTAGGCAGAGTATAAGGAGACAGCCTCAGGTGGAAAAATCTCCTTTGGCTCAGTGTTTTCTTCTTGGTAAGCCATCTGCCAGTGCCTGGTGCTGGGGGCAAGAACAGGCTAGGAAGACAAGTCAGAATCAGAAGACAAATCAGTGGGAAAGAGGATGTGTAATACATTCTTTAAGACCCTGTATGTCTTAATGTGGAGTAACACAAAAACCCATTTTCTGAAGTTGAAGCCTTTTGGGTATTTTATAGTTATTATTATTTAGAAAAGAAAAAAAAATATCTGAGTTAAGCTCCCTCAATTTATCTTGTTCTGTTCAAATACAGCAAAAGATTTATGTACATTCGTTATTTTCTCTAGGAGTGTCATCTGGCTTTGCTTTTTATTAAATATTAATACATTGGTCTAGGGAAAAAATTAAATTCCTTCTAGGCAAATCTTCCGGAAGCAGAAAGTTAAACTGGAGGAATTAGAGCCAGTATTGTCTTCTGGGGAATTGCATCAGAGCAGATCCTTTTCCTGGTCTAGCTTTCATTACATAAAAGCTTTTCTGTACTTTCCACAGTCACAGAAAGAAACAGAGGAAGCAATACAGTGAGTCCAGGTACTGATCATGGAATGGAGCTTACAGCTAAATCCTCTCTCTGCGCCAAGAGGAGAGGAGGAAGGAGGTCAAGATGCAGTTTTGTGGTCACTTGCTCTGTCATTTCAATTCGAGCCATAACCTGGAACTTCCTTTTTTGGAAAATGTGGAAATACCTAATTAGTCCCTGTCTCTCTCCCCCACACAAATGCACCTCTTTCACAGCCAACTGGCCATTTTCTGGACCAGCAATTAGTCCAGTGAGGTCTCCACGTGGATGATCTCTCTGCTTTGTCCGTCACATATCACTACAACAGTGTCTGTATTGCCAAAATAATCTCCACGGCTCATGCCTGACCTTTCTCATTGTTCTGATGAGAGGGGCAGAAAAAAATAAAAAGGCCATAAAAGACATATCTTCTTGTGCCTTTCTTGCACACTGGATGCCTTCTTTTCTATTCTCAAATGCCTTCTGCATTAAAAATTCTATATTGTTGTGATCTACAAAAAAAATCCATTTTCAGCACTTATGATGTGACTCTATTTCAGTTCGCCTTCCTTTTCAGCTCACACATTTTGTCCCCTTTCTTTTTGCCATTTTTGCAACAAAAGGAATTCTCTGTGTTACATCAAAGAAAGATCTTCCTAGGCAACCATTCAATTGACTTACTTAAAGGCTCAGGTTGTGAGTGCCGCATATAGAGGCCCTTCGAAATGTACTGACACTAATATCTTAAATGCGTTTCCTCTCCCCTTCTCTCCCACTGTTTCTGGTCAGGGAATCTGGACAGTGTAAGGTCTTTGATATTTTCCCTCTTCTCTTTGTAAACAGTTAATAGGGAACAGGGCTCAGGTGTAGAAACCTGCAGTAAGGTTGAACAAAAACAAGACACAAGCCTGAATTGAAATATCACCAATATCTGGAGAGGACTGGAACAAAACCCAACTGCAACGAGAATTTTCTCTTGCTTTGATTGCCAGGAAACACTTGTGTTGGCCCTGTTCACTAGCCAGGCACTGAAGTCTCCATGTTTGTTCCATTTTGCTTCCCCAGCACAATAAAATTACTCTCACACTTAGTTCTCTGTCACTGGTGTGGAAGTCAGATGGCTCATGAGGACTAAAAGGAACAGGGCTTCGGGCTAAACTCAAATTGCAGTTTTTATAGATAACCGTGACTGTACTGACTCCCTTCCACTGGCAGTGGAACATTCTCATCAGCAGTGTGAATATGCCCTGTCTGTTGAAGGTCTCATTTTTATAAGTCGATTCTCCTGGTTGGTGGATGAATGTGCTCTCCTGAGCTCTGACTCGCAAGCCAACAGCCCTGGCCTTTGCCTGTACAGGAGACCCCAAGGCAGGCAGGGCAGTGTCCCTTCTCCTTCTCAGGTTACCACTGCACAGGGTCACTTCTGGCTGTAGTCAGCAACAAGCAAAATGAGACTTCCTCTTACTCTAAAGAGAGAGTAGATGCTACATCCAGGAATGTCAATGTGTGTGTCTGTGTTTTAATACCAAAAGAAATTAAAATAATGATGCAAAACTAATATGAGAATTTGCTACAGAACAATTTGATTGTTCTGGGAAATCATGGTAATTAATTTCAAAGATTAAGAGGATTCATAGATAAAATTAAGCATTAAGATTAGAAGAAGGATATGCACTTTACTGGGCATTTGAGTATTAATGGATTTTTTTGTATTAATTTTAAAAGCAGAGATGATGACGATATGAACATAATATCTAATATTTATATACTGTAGTGCTTTTCATCTGTGAAGCATTTTGCAAACATTACCTCTGTTGCAGAAGGTTTGAGAAGAAATGGATTTCACTTTATAAATGAAAATGTTTCGGTTGATTCCATATTAAACTGCAAACAAAAGACATCTCTGCCATTCATGTCAAGTTACTGGTAAGCATTAAACTGGAGACAGATGTACATCAAGGAAGGTTACTATTGAAAAAGAAAAATCTAGCTAATTGAAACTATAAAAATAAATGCTTAAAGAAAAGAAGATAACTATTCAGACATCTTTGTGGGTCAGACAGGGTGAAATTCATTCCTGTGCACAAAGATTTGAGTGGAATGCAATTGGTGCATAGATCCTATCTGGCCTTTTGATTAATTTCACCTGCAGTCTCCAAATAAATGGGTGCATATTACCCACTGCACAGTTCATTGCAAAACTAACTCATCTCCCTCCTTGGCTCATCTCAGCCCAGCCATGAAAGTGCACAACTCAAACCATTCTTCCCTGTTAAAATGGGCACCACTTGAAGAACCACTGAGCTGCTGCTCAGTATGTCCTAATTGCCACAATTTGGTAACCCCCATTTAGGAATGTCCCAAATATTTTTATTCCTGTCTATGACTTGTCATAACTTATCATGACAGTGTCAAACTGCCTTTTGTGTTGTTCACAAATCAGACTGCAGACATGTCCCCACCACACCTCAACAACGCTGGGGCCACCTTCCCATTTTGCTATCATGATGTAACAACACAGATTTCTGATACTGTGAGCATACAACAATGAAGCCAAGATGTTGTCCTCAAACTGTCCCTTTCATTTGTTTGAGAGTTCCTTGCTACCTAAACTCATTAACCCAGGAGAGGTGGTGCTGACCACGGTATGGCTTTAGTCATCTTCGACCTCAGTGTCTCCTTAAACCAGCCTTAAGCTCATCCACTGGAGCAGCTCCTATGGGTCACCCTGGAAAACTTATGTTCAGGTTGAGAATAACACTCTAGTACACTGAAACAATCTGTCTGACCCCTCCAAACATGGATTGCATGCCAAACATCCTGTGATAACTACACAGCCCTTGGGAGGCTCTGTCTGGGCAGTGCAAAAGCCCTGACCTCAGCCAGCCGCTGTGGTCCCTGGGAGCAGCACAGCTCACAGTGTCACACGCCATGCAGCCTCGGGGTCCTGCACTACCACCTGGTTCACAGCCACCAGTCCAGGAGAACAGCTGCCAAAACAGCATCTTGCAGACCGTAGGAACACATAGCTTAAATAGCCAAGAGGAAAACAAAATGCACCCGAGCCCTTTTAATTTCTTCAGTTTCTAAAGCACAAGGAAGAAAAAGGGAGAGAGAAGCAGCACTCTGATCTGCTTGCTTACAGATATGGATACGTTTAGCTTATTGCCTGCACTAGTCTCTGCTTTCTAAAATCTCTCCTTATTAAGAACTCAAGCAAATTACCACTGAAGAGCTCTTATCTACACAGTATTCTAAGAAGTGAGCAAAAGTCTGATTCAGGCCTGATGGAGAAGAAGTGCCTTGCAGCTCTGCCTGAGTACACGAGTGGAAGGCAGGTTCAAACAGGCTGGAATAATTATAATGAGTTGTTTGCTGTTCTGCTTGGCTGGAAGGTGTTTGTTGTCGTGCTTTTTTAATTACTAAGTCCTTCTGTAGCACAATTTTCTTTCACTTGATCATTACAGCCACCTATGACATTTAGAAAGAAATAATTTCTGTAAGATATAGTGACTACAGGAAGAGTTACTGCCTAGTGAGTGGAATAATACACCATGGAAAAAGAAAAATTCAAAAGGGGTTGCATCTATGAGACAAATATAACCTTTGTTTGCAACAGTTAAAGCCCTCAAGCACTTGAAAGTTAACTACTGACACAATGCAGTAACTCTAATTGCATCGCATTTGCCATATGCAGAGACAACTCACAACCCAAACCAGGATTCCAAATACCTGCTGCTTTAAAAGGTAGTATAATAAATGGCTCTGGAAATGGTAATGTGCCAAACAAGCGAGAAGAGTGTATCCGAATGGAAGGGGCTGTGGCAAATGGAGATTTGGAGCCATATGAAAACATTTCACAATAAAACCTAAAAGCCACACTCCTACTGTCTGAAAGTTTACTGACAAAAAAAAAATTTACTTGTCTTAACAGAAAAGTGACAGTGCCTAAAAGGTATAGGAGTGTGCATCGGCATAAATCACAGGTACAGACCAACTCAGAGTAGTGTGCATGCATGGATCATAGATATAGTGCATATATATATGCACTTCCTGGAGCGGAAGAAAAGGTGATAATAATAAACATGTAGTTCAGATTTATTTAAGAAAACTGCTAAGAGAAGGAAAATAACAGACTGTACAAACAGTTTATGATGTTTACTACTCTCTTCTGTGATGCAAAGGGGTTTTTGAGGGTTTTGGTCTAATATTTCTGAAAGGTCTTAAGCTGTCATGGGAAGCCAGCAAACATTTTCTGAGTGTGTTAGGCTGGAGACTAGGGGTGTTTGCTCTTTGTGGGTGCTTCTAACTTCAGCCTTTGCTATAGTTTCCTGAGACTCAGGAACTGTCAGATTGAACAGATTGTTCTCCCCACGTCTGTCTAGCCCAGCAAAAGGACCCCTAACCCAATTGTAAACTCATTATTACAGGACAATGTTGTCACAAATGGTCCTGGAAGAGCAGATTTGTTTGAGACATACATTTTCTAATGTTCAGGGCACCGAGTCAGGGACATCTTTCTAATCTAATATTAATGTTCAACGACGTTAAACAACAGCTATTTAAAGTTCAGCCTTTTCAAATCAATAAGAACTGATCACTTATACTCAAGAGTTTTAACTCTGAATAAGAAATGTACCCTAGAATGTGACAGCAAGTGCAGAGCATCAAGATGCAGGAGCAGAGCCAGGAGTGATGATTCAGTGTTGGACACAGCACAGTGCCCAAATTCTGATGGCCTGGAGAGGGGTCATGAGTACCACCAGGGTCAGAGCAAATCCCCTGTTCTGGGAAAAACACAGGGGAGCAATGTTTCCTTCTTCAGAGAGAAAGCTCAGGCGTGACTTGGTTTTTGTTGACAAGGGCAGGATTCCTCTCTCTGCACGTTATCTGCCTAATACTCACATATCTCAGCCCAGCTGATCCCAGAGGCACTCCAAGCACCAGAGGCCAATTCGTGCAAGCTGCAGAGCGGTCAGAGGTGATTGTCCCCAGGGGTGAGACCCCCCTGCTTTCAGCCAGCCCCGAGATGCCTGCCAGGGAACAGGGACCTCACAACATTTGAATCGCCTTTCTCCTGCATAGAACCTTCAGCATTTGCCACGGTGAGCTCTGCAGACCCTCTGCTCAGCTACCTGCCTCCCTGGAAAATGTGAAAGCTTGATACCCTCATCCCCTCTGAAATCTGAGACTGAGACAAACAAGCAATCAGGACAAATCTGGTTTTGGAAACAAGACAAAGTTGGTGTAAGAATTAAATGAGAACATAGTCTCCTTTAGAGAAAGATTTTATTTTGTTGATGACATTTTTATTCTGGGAAAAGAGAAGGGGATAACCTAAATCTCACACTTCCATAATGATGTTTGCTATACAGTCTGCAATGAGTCAGGATGATTCTGCCATTACATTGAGTGGGCTACAAGCAAGCCTTGGTTTCCTTATACGTGTTCCTTGTATAAGGGGAACAGGGAGAGAAATTATCTTTTTATTAGACCCACTGATTGAACTGAGAAACACCAAATGTGCCTTCTGGGGGAGAAGGTCAAAACCTTCTCTGCTCCTCCAGTCATATCAGCTAGGTTACCAAAAGTTAAGGCTCACCATTGCCATCCTTGTCATGGTTATAGTAGCTCTAGAAGTCTGCTACAAGTGCTGAAATCAATATACCCTGTAAACCTGACAGGTAGATTAAAAGGGAGGGAAGTCACAAGACTGAGGTGGGCTTAAAGCAAAAACCATAACCACAACTGTACAAAATGTGAAACATGAGTTTGCTGCATCCCAGCTGGAAAAAAAAAATCTTGGCAGCGCAATGACTACATTATTTCACTTCTACAAACACAAAATAAATAAATAGGTGAAGCTGTATTGAAAACTGAGTAACTTCAGTGCAAAGCTGTAAGAATCTTTAACATTAAACACAAAGCCTGTTGAACTTTTAGCCACAGACATCTCAGTCCTGTATTAGTCTAAATTTTTGGTAGAAAAATAATTTTGAAATAATTGTATTTAAAGAAACGGAAAATGTTTGGTTGGACCAAGTCACCCTAAAACTCTGCATCTGAGTGATCAGAGTGAGCCACATCACTTTTTCATCATTCATTACAGGTTATTTGCCCTCATTGGACTATAAACCCCATGAAGCACTGAGATGTAGATTTGCATAACTCAAGCATGGACTTACAGCACAAAATATGGTGCCAGCACAGGCACAGAGACAGCCAATAACCAAGTCCCAAAGTGCCCATGGACTCAAACAAATTCTGTCGGTCAGCGACAGTCAAAACATCTTAGAATAAAATGTGTTGAAACAATGCAACTTGACATTTATAGATCAATAGATTTCTTTTTCCAAATGTTTTGATCTTTTAATTTTTCATCCCAATTATGACTAAAACAAGTGTCTAAATGTCAGAATTCCTCAAGGGAAATGCCGTTTTTCAGTCTTCTTCAACAATAGGACCAAATTTTTCTTCCTGATCCACAGAAAGCTGTAGATACGTAGATGGGACCAGAATTCACTTCTTGTTGCTCAGCTAGAAGTCTGATTATATACCCAGAAGACTTAACAGATTTCCAAGCAATTTCCAGATTTGTCCTTTCCAACAGAGCTTGAACCCAGTCCAGGTTAAAACTGGGTCTCATATGCAGGCGGAGCAGAAGTTTCTGTCTTTCTTGGCTTGTTTTCCTCTTGCAAACCCAAATGTCACTGCAGAGGAGCTGCTGCAGGAAGAGGAGTTGTCTGCAGGCACAGCCCAGGTGCCAAGGTCCCCAGCACAGTCTGGGTATTGCACTACAACCAAATCCATCCTGCTCGTTCTGCCTCCAGCTGGACTAGGGACTGGCTTCCTCAGCAAACTCCATGTATTAGAGGAAAGCCTTCTACTTTAAAACTAGATTAGTTCTGCTTTAATGAACATCCAAAATTTATGATATTTAACATGCTGAAATTTCATTGCCTTTAACCATCATATTATAAGCATGTGAAGTTGCAACAAAATTCAGGGAAAGCTGTTTATTCTAAGAAATGCTTGGTTTGGCAATCCAATAAACTCTATAATAAGTTGCAAATTTAAGCCATCACTGGACCACAACCAACAGTATAATTAGCTCGGCGTGTACCTCAGCTCTTTATCACTGCACAAAGACCCTGTGACATACAGGTTGGTGAGACCAACCATCTGAGGGACAGGACTGCAAGGCTGCTCCTCAAAAAATGAACCTTCCATGATGCAGTCCTCAATTGCTTTCATTTTCCATTTCTGCCCTGCGTTATTATTATCATTGTTCATTGAGGTTTGTTTGTTGTAACAAAAAATCTGTCAGAGATGAGCCTGTTACTGCCACATGCAGGCACACAGCCAGGAACAGCCCCTGTTCCCAAAGAGCAGGAGCAAACAAAGTAAAAGGATAACAGGGGAGAGAAAAGCAAGGAGAGGAGATATGTCGTACCCATCCTGACTTGCTGGCCTGACTTGGCGGATCCCTTCACCTTGACACTGTTGTTTTCCTGGCTCTGCAGACAGATTCCCTCACAAAGATAGAGCTGAATCACTCATTAATGGCTCTGTGATCTTCATAGTTAGGGAACAGAGTGCTTGAAATGCCATGACTTTTGTGGCTGCATATTCACCATCATCACTTGCTAAAGGCAAGGTGCTATACAAGACATCTTGGAATTTTTCTTCAGCTCATGTTAACATGTTGAAAAGTTTAGGGAGTGTGCAGTGTCATCTTGTTTTCTTCTCAACCATCTCTTAAAGCAAGTTCCTTGTTGGGAAAAAAGTTCTAATCCTTATGGTGTCAGAAAATGATGTAGTTGTAAGGGATGAGAATGAACCCACAACTAACTAAATCTTACTATATACAAAAGTAATTCAAGCATTGACTGGAAACAATCATTTGATGTAGCCTGCAAAGGTATCTGGATGAACTGCTTTTTATGTTTGACACCTTCCAGGCCTGTGCTCAGGTACTCTTTGTATCATATGTATAGTGAACATAAAAAGCCTTCACCATCTTCCACCAGCTTTACACTAGATAAAATCTGTTGGCTTTAATGAAGATGCACCTGTTTTTATATCTGTGTAAGTAAAAAGAGAACCAGATCCTCTCAGTGAAAATGTCAGGTTGCTAATGGTGTTCATTTTTACTTAGAAATAATGAGGAGAAATACCTGGCCCAGAATTTCCCAGGCATAAGGAATAGTGCATAAGAATGAGATTCATCTCAAGCATTTTGACCCATCCAAAGGATGTATTCCATCACCTTACATAGTAGATACAGAAAGGAATGTCCATGAGGAATCCAATCCTGGTTAGGTGTCTGTCCTGGTATGAGATAAATCTTCACTGGAAATTTTTCTCCCTGGCTCCATTGACTGTAAAGGAAATCTTTATTAGTAGCTGAGGATAGAAGACTTAATTGACATCAATCCCATCACTGGTCCCTGCATTTGTTAAAACCCTGCAAGGCTGCAAATGTTCAGCTCCATTATGAGACAATGCTTCAGCCATTCAGCATTCATAGTGAGCCCAGTCAGGGAGCCTTAGCACACAGGGAGCTAAGGAGACAAGGAAGAACCCTCTGTTCTTCTCTTCTCTGTCAGAAACCTTCTCTGAAGACCCAGCACTCACAGCTTTGTGAGTAATTTTTTTCATTAAAAATGAAAAATAAAATCAGAATATTCCTTTGGTTGATCCCAGACATTGTTTTTCTTCACAAGCTGTCTGGTGAAGTACAATATTTTGTTTACCAAGATAATGAATAATTTGTTTCATGTTATTTGCTTTACTTTTATTTGTTTTTAAGTTAAACACAGCCGGGGTTGTTTCCATCAAATTGAAAATTTGGTGTCTTCTGTGCATAAGAAAACAAACATTTTTGTTCCTTTTTTCCCCAAAACAATCCTCAACAAAATAGGAATAATTTGGTTTACATGAAGTTTCAGTTTTCAACAAGGAAATTATTCATCTAAAGAGACTCGAAGCATGAGGATCATTAATTACAACATGTGATATCCCCAGTGCAGTGGTAAGAGGACACTTTCCATGTTATTAAATTCTGCCAAGGATGAAATCAATGTATTTGCAAAGGCTGATGAAGCACCAGGTCTTTTGAACATGAAACTAAGCAACATATTCAGAGGCACCAATTTTCTGAAATGGGTGGGTTCTTTCTTTTTACCCTAATTAGGACCACTGTGTGTTGCCTAATGCCTAATGTGTTTAATAATGTTGTACTCTTGTGACTTCTGGTGAGAAAAGGGCTCTGAGTTCACAGAGATTATGTCTGGCATGGTGCTGGCAGCAGCTACTCATTTATCCACCGAACATTCAATGGTGTTCTTAAAGGCATCTGGTTTTGGCTACGTCTGACATGCAGGGACAAAGTGGTTCAGAAGAAGAGAAAAGATACTTTCAACTTGGAAATCGATGTGAGTGGTATTTTTCACATCAGAAGCAGCCTGTGAGAAGGGCCTTTCATCATAAGGGGAAAGTGGTTATCAGAAGAAAGGGGTTATGTAGTGCCACCGTACATCAGCCCAGCTTACAGAAGTGTGGAGCTTCACAGGGAGCCTTTTTGCTGGTGAGGGGCAGGGCAACACACAAGCCACATTTCCAAGAAGATATAAATCATAAATCACAAATAGGTTTCTAGCCTGTGGTTCCTTAGGCATCAGTATCCACTCCCTCACACTGGGCGGGTTCTCACATGTTCCTAAATTCTGACCAAGTCTTAAAAGTCTTTGGGTTTGATCTCCCAAACCTCTTCTCATCTGTCATCTAAATCTGCCAGTTCTTACCACTCACTAGGGAGTTTTCTTCTAGAGTCAGGAAATCAAGACCTTAAATCCAATTTCTCTGAGCTGGCTTTTTGCACGTTCCCTGTGTTAGATGCTTGAATAATTCTGAGCAAAACATTTATTGCTGAGGTCTGCACCATATAACTGGACCATTGAAGTAGTGATGCAGAAGACAGAGGAAAAGATATACTGGGTTAATGAACCATGCCCACATCTATGCTTTCTGCAAAAAAACCTTTCAAGTGGAAATTATTGAGGTTTCCTTTGTGTCATTCTATTTGTCAGAAGACCCTAGGCCTTCCAAATGTTTCACCACTGGGATTCAATGGTGTAATGATGTCACAGGGAAAGTTTTGGAGAGCCCAAGAACAGCTTTTCTGACCCCTGTGCCTAATTAGAACTCAACATTTAAAGAAAAAAATAATAATATAGACTAAGCAATATTATATGCAGAGACAGTTCTATCCAACCTGTCATGATCTTCACATGTTAAATTTATCCTAAAACCTATTTTCAAACTGACTGATTTGTACTTTAGCAGTTTACAAGATTGATGAGCAAAACCAAATTATTTCATATATCATATTGGTCAACTATTTGTATTTCTGATAATGATTGTTTTCTGGTTTTTTTTTTTGTACATGATCAAAGGCTATCAGAGAGATAGCTTGGTGGGTAGAAGAGGCATATCTTTGTAAGTATTTTTAGCTCCAGCAGAAATATATGACATTGTGCTGAATATTTTTCATTTATTTAATGAGAAATCAGAAGGCATTGCCAGCCAGATGCTTTTCATTATGATCTGTGTTGCAAACACTTGAGTGTGCCAGCCTGAGAATTAGATCCTGCTACTTGAAGAGTCCTATTAATAAGTACAATACTTTGTCCTGCCACAATGAACTTCTTTCAAGAACTGACTGTAAAAATAGATGTTTTGTCAAAGAAGTACACTGCAGTCATAAAACTGGAGAAGGACACAAATACTTCTGTGAAGTGTTTTCCTGAGTACAAGGTTGGCTTGGTTTGGATGAGAGGCTCAAAAGTGGGCGTAGAGGAGGAAGGCATGTGCCATTGGTACTTCAAAGGAATTGCTGTATGGGAGGGAACGAAGCAACCCTGACTGTACCTATCTCATTTCACTGTTCAAGCTGGAGGAGCAGGGAAAAATATCATAAATATTTTTCCATTTATCTGGTGTTTCAATTATTTGGGAAAAAAACTGGTCCCCGTACAAGACTACCCCTGGTAGTTCCGCCGCTCCTGCCAGTGAGAATGCCAGTGGAGTTCAGGATTTTGCAACACATCCATGTTAGTGCCTGGATGATAATATCAGACACATTTCTCTGCCAGCAGCTAATGGGTTTTTCAGTCATCACCATCCACATAGGTCAGTCAAACAACACTGAACCAGATGCTCAGTGCTCTTTATTGCATTGCCACTCTCAAAGCCATCTACACTTGACTGTTTGCCAATTTTTCTTTTAATAAAAAATCTCTTTCTTTCTGTTTGTGCAGAAATCCATCACAGAAAAGAATATTATTTACAGTATACCCTGGCTACTGGCTATGGCCAAAAATAGTGCATAACAACAGGAGGAAAAGATCTGCCACTCCACAGAAAGAGCTACGTCTAATGCCAGCCATATAATTACTGCTCTTTCCACCTCCAGTAAAATTTATAGGCAGTACTGTCATTTAGGGTTTCATGAGGATGGACTTTCATGCTTTATGGTGAGTACATTAATAGCTTCTAACTACTGAAATTTCTAATCATCTCTATTGAAAAAAGAAATTTATTACCACGCTATTAGAGCCATTTTAATGTTCTACAAGCATATTATTTGCACATTTGAGTATAAGTCATCAGTAAGTCCTTTCTGAGAAGATTACTTTAATGTAACTAAGTAACATGGTGATTCCACAGACTGTAGGTGAACATCAGCCCTCTGCTAACAACCAGAAAAACTCCTGGAGGAGAGAGACTTGAATGATGTCATGGAATCTGTTTTGGTTAATTTAGCAAGGATTGAGCTGGTGATACGTGGATTAGCGTCACCAAGGAGATACAGAGTGAACCAATAGCTTACAGGCAATGAAGGACAATTATGACTTCTGCAGAATGAAAACCAAAAGGCTACATGTGGAGCCTGGCCTTTCCAGACAAAGTGTATGACATTTCTTCACAAAGGTAGTCTGGAGGAGGGAAAACTGTCTTCTTATCATTCTTGTTTGCTGCAAAACTTCACCTGAATTGAAGCATTTAGGAGCCTAATGTTGTTCTCCACGGTGGCATTAAAGCTGTGAGTTCTCCGGTCCAAACCACTGCAGAGGACGGGGCCAGCTCAGCACTGGTTGCTCTGGGCTGTGTCTGGTCAGGGTTTGAATACCTCTGAGCGTGGAGAATTCACAGCTTCCTTGGGGCCTTGTTGCCATGTTGGACCACTATCACTGGGAGAAAAAAATCTGAGTATCTCTCTTTCTGCAACTTGTATTCAGTCTCTTATCTCACTTCTCTACTCCTGTCAGGCAGCTAAAGCCAGTAGCGAGGTCTTCCCCAAATGTGAGTTTCTCCCCAAGTTTGTCCTGGGAAACTCTGTTTCCTTACTGTTTGCAGGAAGCACATGGGAGTACATAACAGACTTGAGGAGAACCATTGCTTTGGTTATCACCTCAACTTCTCTCTCCAAGCCAGGAGGGAAATCAGGCTGCAGTTGCCACAGCCTCCTTACTTCAGGTGCGTGAACATCAGCTGATGAAAAACCCTAAGATTCCTGCTATTGTTCTTCATTTCCTTCAAGTAAATGCCACCTCTCTGTAAAGATGTGGTATGACACTGAGCCTCAACAGTAACAGATTTCCAGGTGAGATGTCTACATCAGCTGCTCTGCAGCACCCTGCCACTGCTGGCATCTAATTATCCATCGGAGCACTTTCATCTGATACCCATGTGTGGTGCAGCTGGAGACATCTCTGTCACTTCATGCAGCTTTAAGATTTTCTGTGACACACTCAGGAAATGCTGCAGCAGTACCAGGGTCCCACAGCATGAGTAGAGGAATGCAAAGGACAAGTGCCCAGTGCTGGTGGGTCCCCTGCACGTCCCCTCCTCTCCCCCTCATTCCACCAAGCTCTACCATCAGATGCTGTGGCTTGTGGCTGGATGGGAGCAGAGATGTTGACAGATGCCATCACAACCAGCCATCCCCAAGAACTTTCCCTCCTCCCCACCAGCACTTTCCAATCTCGTGTGCCTCCAACCGCAGCGAAGGCACGCTGTACTGGGATGCAGTTCAAACCACCAGGTCTCTTTGCAATTGATTATCTCTCCAAGTTCCCGTTTGATTATTTGTCTGAAAACAAAACTCTGTAGCTAAGCATTACTTGTATTTTATGTCACTGCTGCTGCTGTGTCAGGGCAGTGGTATTAATTTTGGACGCTTCATCAAAAAAAATTTCCTTTTGTGTTTCCTTCTTTCAGCCTCAAATCAAGTAAAGCAAATAATGAAACTATCAGGACTGAAGAAAGGAACAAGGTATTAGGCTTTTTATTACTTATAAAATTTATTTCACTGCTGTTTCAGCTTGCTCCCATCTTTGCCAAAAGGCAAACATCTGGATATATTTTATGGAAACAAATGCTTGGGCTTCTGTGGCCACATCATGGTGCTGCACAGCATAGGGCCTTAAAAGTCTGCAGCACCTTTACATGCATTTCAAAAGTACAAATAAGGAACAGAAGGATTTTTACATGGTGCTGATTTTATGTACAACACTGTCACTTCTGAATGTATGCTCACCATGCACTTGCAGCTCAGTACACCTGGTGAATTTGTCAAAATTGCAAAAGGTGCCAAGAAAAGGCCATTTGCAGCCCATCTCTATTTCTGATATTTGTGATAGTTTCACAGCCACAATTTTTCTGTGAGGTGTTGTATTTTGGGGTTTTTTTCCACTCAGAAGGTGTTAAACAATGGTTTCTTTATAAATTTTGTTGCTTGTGGAGGGCAGAAATCTAAAAAAAAATCTTGGAGAATAAAATTTTCCTATTCCCTTGAGCAATAATTGATTTTTTCACTTCACTAAAATGCTTAAGGCTTTACCTCTTTATCTGAAATTACTCTGGGAGATAGTTTCCAAAATTAGCCTGGGATGGGAAAGCCGGGTTGTCTGCAATCTCAAGCACATCTTGTGCTCCCCTTCACTGTCATTTGAAGCAAGATCTGAGCCAACACTTGCTGTCTGCTAATGGAGTTACTCCATGCAAACACTGTTTATTTGCGTAGACATCTGGATCACCAGAAGATGGGGTTTGAATTTGGTCCGACAGAACATGCATGTGCACACACCCAAAATTTTTCAACATCCTAATGTATGCAGTCAGGTCTAAAAAAATGAAAAATGTCAGATCCAAAATTCTTAAATTATTCCTGCATTAGGGTTGAGTGGATTTTTATTGTCTGGGAACTTGCAATATTTCAAATGGAATAACCAGGGGGAAACAAAAGAAAAAAAAAATCTCTTTAAAGGGAAGATATGAGTGAAAGCTGAAACAAAAAGTATTCGTCTTTATTCAGAGGCACCACATCCACCAGCCACTTCACAGTAAACTTGCTTTTAAGGCAGTAATGTGCAGAAAAATACATGCAAATTTTTGAAAGATTGAATGCAGTGTTTCATTGTGCTGGCTACAGCCAAAACAGTGTGATTGGACTGACCTTTAGAGCAGACTCACATCAGCATCAACATCAAATAGAAACTTTTTTGTCTTGTGCAAGATGTTTAAGGATAATCCATTTCCCCTACCCAAACATATTGATTCCTCCTTCTTTCCTGGTGAACAAACAAGTGTCCTCTGTCTTTGCAAAACACACATTAACCTTTCTCTTCTGTGTGTGTAGGAACAGAAATATAAGCATAAACATCAATTTTAAGTACATATATGCATATTGTCACATAATGTCTATGTCTATGTATGAGTGTGTGTGTAATTTTTGCATTAGTAAAATTCCATGCCACCAAAAAAAGGTGTCTGATCCTTTGAGAAATCACAGATTTGAATATCTCTTAAATGGCACCACTTTTATCCATGGCACAAGCTTTGATGGTACCCTGAGCCAGGGGTGAAAGGAGGAGCCTCTTGGGCAGAGGAATTTCATATTCTGCTTTGCTGGTCCACCCCAGGAGGTAACTGAGAGATGGTCAGGAGAAGGATCATCCCAGGCCCTATGTGACAAAGGGACATAAGCCAGGGGTTGCTGCCACGTCCCAAGAAAATCTCTCTGGAGGAAGAACAAGCAGGAGGCACAGCCAGAGTGGCTTTTCATGCCCATATCCCAGCCAGGGCAATTGGAAAAGTGCTTGGATCAGCATCTCACATCATTGTGCCAGCATGGCTTGGCCAAGGGGTCCTGGCATCGACAGACAGGAGAAAGAAATTAAACCCACCCCATGCAAACCACCAGTGCTGCTCCCTGCTTGATGGTTAAGTCTAAGGTTGCTAATTAACATCTCCCTATTAAGCCAGGCAAAATGTAATTTGAAGACTTGAGGTAAAGGGAGAAGTGATGCAGTTTTATTGCTTTGAATATTGTTCTTTAGAGGAATTAAACATTGGAAAATGTCAACAGCTCAAAATGAAGTGTTTGAAAGTATCTTTTTATGTATTTATTTACAGCTTATTGGTTCGATGGGAAAAAAACCACATCAAGAGTTTGATTTTTTCATTCCATCTTAGAAGAGGGAAAAAAAATCTCATCTCAGAAATTCTCCAAGGGTGAAAAACATATTTTTTTCTGAGGTTTGTCTGAGCAAGGGTCATTGCTGATTTCCCATGTTAGTTTCCATGGATTCTTCCCATTGATATATCTCATATCCATCCACTGCTATGGATAGCATAGCAAGCTCTTGAAAGTACAGGGTACCTTGGTGTTCTCTGTGTATGCACAGTGATAATGCATCAGTCAGCACAGAGTAAGGCTTTGCAAATCGAGATAAGATATTGACACCTTACTATAAGGAATAAATTATTTCATTCTAGAACAGACTTGCAAGCTTTGATCTCGCTTTCAGTGGATGATCAAAGCTGGACACCAACTCCACCTTTGGTAGCCAGATCAAATCTATGTAACAGGAACAGAGTGTGTCAAGTGTCCACCAAAGTCCTGAGACCAGAAGAAGAGCCAGATGTTTCATCACAAGACAACAACACTGTGTGGAACCAGGTCACCCTCACTCTCCCTTCTGATCCTGGGAGTCTTTAAATACTTAAGGGGTCTCATCCAGAAAAATGGAAGCTGTAAATTATATTGTACCATTCAAGCAGAGCAGAGTGAGCCAAGGATGTTTTTAGTGTCCAAGGTGTGCTTGAAATGATAGAGTAGAGACCTCTTCAGTCACTTAATTCCTAGAAGCGCATGGAACAAGTAATTTTTCCAGCACTATTAATATCCCCTTTATAAGCACAAAATTTCCCTGAGTTTGTGCTTCAGAAGCTGTTTGCCATCACATATTCAGATAGCTTCTCAGGTGCAGCAAGACTACTTGCAACTTCTCTTCCAGGGACGCCCCATCACAGCACTGAAAAGATTCTGTATAATTGGAAAATTAGTCAAGCGCAAACAGGTGTCAGTGGGCGATGGTACAGGGAGATACAGCCCTCTTATCTCAGTGTTTGCAAACCTGTCCCGGTTCTCAACAAAGGATTTACCAGTCTCAGTGGTAAAGGAAAAAATAGCTCTGAAACGTGTCTGATCAACAGCATGCAGAGGGCTCTGGTAGTGAGCTGGGCTGAATCTACCAGCTGTTCATGCTATTTAACTCTCCAAGCTAATTCAATGCAAAGCCCTGCTACATCTTAAAAAGCAACTACCCATTAAGAGAGCTGATGGGGAAAAATTAATTTACCACTTAACATTACACTGATCAATAATCTACTAACTCTAACCTTGCTAGCAGTGGACTTTACTATGATTCATGGTCAATCATTTGGACTTTCATTCCTCCAGAGGTAGAGCCACAATAAAAACAAAAAGGTAGATTTTCAGTGGACAGAAATTTAAACATTTAACCATTACATACAGGATTAATATTGGTGGTATTTTTCTTGGATTGGTCACACAAGTGTTACGAACTCTTAAAAACATGGTCCATGCTTCCCTTTCTTTCACTACAGGAAACAAGCTGCTTACCTCCAGTCTGTACCAAAGGTAGGTCATCTCCTGACCTATCCCCTTTAGTGGCTTCCTATCACACCTTTCTTAGAAATCAGGTCCACAACTTCCAGACAGTGCATGTGTTGCCATCTGACCTGCCTGTTGGCAGGTGCAGAAAGAATTACTCTGGCATGCCAGAGGCTGAACTGCAGCAAGTGTCATCAAGATTAATGACTTCATCATGGCAAGCTGGACAAATCAATCAGAGTCCTCGAAGGCAGTGAGAAAGACCAGACCCCATTACCCATCCAACCTATCTGTCACCGTGAGCTCCAGACACTGCTCAGCAGTGGCTGAGGGTGGACTCCACTCCTTACTGCTGCCCTCAGCTCCTGAGACACCTTGCAAATGACACTGTCCCTGCACGATTTCCTGCACTGGGTACCTTGCAAAGCTCACTGGGAACATCCCAGGCAGCAATGTGACTCTGACCAGCTGAATTGCCCCCCATGGCAATTAGACTTTCTAGGAAGCCTCTGCTTAGACTCAGATAGCTCTCAGTGTATGCCATCTACTTTCCTTTCACTGGAAATCAGCCAGAGAAGCATATTTCTGCAAGCACTTAAGGGGTGAAAGACCTTATGTTAGCTGAGCAAGTGTTAAGAGACATTAAAAGAGAGGGGGGGAAAAAAAGAAAGAAAGGAAGCAGACATTGGTAAAACTTTTTAATGCAAGATTAGACAGGGCTTATCTGACCTGCCAGAGAGACTAAGAAGGAGGCAGGCTATAAAGCAAAGTCAATGCATCATCCCTTCCCCATTCCTCTAATATTCTGCCTGTGATGATGTGAGATTCTCCAGGAAAGAAAAGAACCCCCCACCTCCACAGGGCACTGTGTCCTTGAAAGAAAGGCGAGTGCGCAGGTGTATGATTCATTCCTTTGGTTAGGCATAGACTGAAGAACTCTTTTGCTCTTCAAAGCAGCCCACTCCACAGAGAGACATCTGGTAAATCCTACATGAGTTAATCTCCTGCCACAGTCTCAAAAATGCACACAAATGAAACCAGGTTCCTCCTGCTGGCAGCTTCTCTGCATGGGAGGAAATGACGAGCCTTGTCCTTGAAAGGTGATTGCTCCACGGGGTATGGAATAGAGCTCCCTGTTTGACAGGGTCTTGCCCCCATGTTGAGAGCTGATGAAATGACTGTGAATGAGCCTTTTAATGATGGACAAAATAAATCTGCTCTGGTGTATTTGTACCTGATGGAAATTTCAGAAATCTGGGCCAAAGCGAGGATGCTTGCTGGAGGTGGAAGGTGATCCAAAAAATTGCTGTCCTTTTCCTCCGCCCTCTGCCAGAGACCTTTGGAGGGGTTGGAGCACCACATTACCCCTCTACCTGCTCTCAGCTGCTCCCTGGTGTTTTCTCCCAGGGAAAACACAACCCCACATGCCCAGTCTGACACTGTTAATACTCCTGATGGCTCTGTGTTTCACTTCCTTAAAGAAAAATTAAAAGAATAATATCATAGCACTTCTGAGTTAAATGTCTTAGAGTTAAGTATCAACAGACCTGGGCTTGTCACTGCAGAAGTGACAGTAGACCCTTAAAGGCACTTCAGTTTTTACCCTCAAGATGCCAGCCTCTATCATGACCTATCAAAATATCTTTGGAGATCTAAGCTTTCTCTGGAAGCTTCTTGCTTGTGATTTAACAGGGGACACATCTAATCCTGTGGGGTGTCACAGGGCAAATTCACAGGGATTCAACATTGTAACAGATTGAACAGATTAAGACATTTTCCTGCCATTCACATCTCGAACTTGCCATTTATACACATGGGGCTTTTTCCACAGAGGGAGAAGGGCTTGAACTCAGCCACCTCCTGCAGCCCAGCAAGAAAGAAGACTGGATCTTGTGGATTTCCTCCATGCAGGTCAGGGTTAAACTGATGGCACTGATGAAATGTAAATGGAAGATATTACGTAAAAAGAATTGCATAATGTTCCCAGATGTTTTCAATTTTCTGAGTACTTCTAAAAATAAAATGAACTTTTAATACTTAATCAACATAGTTATTCATTCTCTTTTACCCAAGATGAAATTTCCCATGAATTTTTTATGGATACACGTTAGTTATTATTGCCTTTGGCTTCCTGGTTCAGACACAGTTCTGCCCTCTGTTCCACTGATTGTACAAATTATCCCCCACCGCATAGACTGGGTACACTCTTAAGTCCTTGAAAGCTCTTCAATTGATTTAGTTTAGCTAGACTTACTTCAGGAGAGGAAGATTTTCGAGGAATGCATTAGCTACCTATTGGGAACATAGCTCACCCCTCAGTACCATCTGGTCACAGACCCATGTAATCCCCTTCCCTGGAGTGACATCCATCTCCTACAGAGCCTGGAGCAGCCCTGCAGGATGGGCAGGATGGGATGTGGCTTATTATGGGTGCCTGTCTACTATTTATTTCTTTTCATATCATCCTGCACTTGTATATGCTGGTGGTAAGGATGCTTCGAGCATGGTGAGACGAAGACTTAATCTGATGGTGCCAAGCTGGATTTCTCTTTTCAATTTCTCTATGCATCCAGTACTAATAAAAACATCCACTGCAGGGAGAGGAAGCCTTTAGGCACAGTAAATCAGTGGGATTTTTTTTTTTTTTACTCTGGACTTAAATGACACTGTGATTTTTATTCCTATGTTTATTGCATAGCATTCTACAACACATGTCCTTAAAGATGAGAATGTGTTTTCTTGATATATCAGAGATAAAATCCCAACTGATTTGTGCCTACGGTCCTTGTGTAAATGCACAGGGTGCATCTTGGTGAACAAGTGATTCAAAAGGAAAAGGAGCACAGAGAAAGCTTGAGCAACCGCTGAGAGGCTGATGTGATTGTCTGAACAAATCCGAATGCTTGCATGACCACCTCCTGAAAGCAGAGTTCTGCAAACAGCAACCAAACAAAATGACCAGGGCGATATTGAACTGTCAGCCAGAGACAACAGAGAGGACACTCAAGTGGCATGTCAGATCCATGTGGAAATAAAAGCCTGCAGCTTCCAAATGTTTCTGTGAGTGCTTTAGCTTGTCATGCCACCTCCCATTTCTAAGGAAATCATGAACCATCAGCAGGGAGGACTTCACATCAGGGTCAGGGGAAAAGCAGGAAACGACGGCTCTGGTACCAATCCAAGCACAGCTACTGCTTGGCCCAGTATCAGCAGCAGCCTCTGCTCAGCATGTCCCACACATAAAGCAGGAGATTGCCCAACAGCACCGTGCAGGCACAATTGCAAAGCTGAAAGGCAATAGCCCATTATGTTGTTTTCAGCAGCGCTTCTATATGCTCAAACAGCGTTTAGCAAAGTGCCTTGTACATCTTTTTCTGCCAACGTTGGGAATCCGTTTGGAACAAGCCATTGAGCTTTATTTTATTTTAGTTAAATTTTTTTTCCAAATGCATTAAGATAAATATGTATATTAGCAGTCGCTAGGGCAAACAGAAAATATTCATTTGCGTTTATCACAAGCAGTTAGAACCCTACTACACTTTACCTCTCATAGTGGGAATTTCTCCTGTGATGAATTAATCTTTATGAGCTGCTTCTTATTTCCTTCATTTCTTTGCAGCAACCATAGCTTTTTAAAAAAAGAAAATGAGTGGGTTTTTTCTGTGAATTGCATTTTCTGCTAACCACTATTTATAAAAGGGATGTCTGAACCTCAGCTAAAGTACTACCACTCAGAAACCTAAAAAGACCAGAATATTTACTTTTGTCTTCAGCCCCGAATATTTCCACTGAATTTCCAGGAGCCCTTGAAGGGGAAACCTTTCTGTAATAACCCAGTGCAGTCACCAGGAGCTGTTACATTCTGAAAAGAGCAACAAGCTCCCCACACGTTGTTCTATTTGGTTCATGGAAACCACCAAACAGATGGAGCTGGTTCACCATCAAGCTCGTTATAAAGAGTTGTGGGAAGAGAAGGAGATAGAAAGCAAGGTCCAAGTGGCTTCAGTGGGATATGCAGCTGTATTAATACATATTGTACATGTACAGTTGTATTAATATATATAGTGCTGCAAGAACTGCCCTCACCAAACTCCCATCCCAAAAGTGCTGAACTGAACCCCACAACCTCCCTTCCTTCTCTTATCCTCTGCCCATTATCACATAGAGAGTTTTTAATTTCCAAACCTTTAGCTTTTTCACTTTTCTGGCTTTTAGAGGAGTTCCTCTGTCTCCCTGTGACCATTTTGCCAGTGCCAAGGCCACCTGGATAAGCTGCAGAGACCCCTGGGGACAGCACAAGGCCAGGCCATTCCATGATTCTGTGGCTCTCAGGACCACCATTGGGACAATGCAGCTTGACCCTCTGGAGGGCACTGAGTCAGTAGTGGAAAAGCTCTGATTTCCATGCCTCTACTGCCTATGGAGTTGAAAAGCCTGTGGTATAAGAAGCCAATTAATTGATATTATTTAAAGACTGCTTTTCAAAGGAGTCCTTTGTCGGAGGGACTGAATCTCAGCTCTGTGCTAAATTATGCACAGGAGTTAAGGGAGGTGAGAGTAAGAAATCCACTGGGTAATCATAATCACTGTGCAATTAGGTTTGATATCATAATAGAAGGTTACTCTCCTAGGGGTAATGCAGTGAGGGTGAACTTTAAAAGGCCAGATTTTAAAACTATGAAAAAAATTATTAACAAAAGGCTCAAGGGCATAGTGAAACTCTTTAACAACTTAGAGCAAATTTGTTCCTAGAGTAACTCCTCTAGCAGCCCCAGGAGTTGTACCAAGGGTGAGTTTGGCTAATGTAATCAGTCTGGAGGCTATTTAAGAATCTTTGCTAGAGAGGCAGATGGTGGTTGGACCTTTGATCTGAAAATAAGAACAGGAAGAATGAAATTTGCACGGCTGAGCAGGGTTTATTGAAAATAAACATTCTTTTTAAAATTAAAAAGAGATCTGACTAAAGAGAAGAAGAGAGGGTAGAGTAAATGCAGACAAGCTACAAAGGAAAGGGACATAGAGATATAGGTCTATAAAAAAAAATCAAGGTATTTCTGATGCAGTAAAAAAGAAAAAAATTAAACCCCCAACCAGGCATATAATGAGTGAAACTTAGAAAGCGCTGTTGTTATGTGACAGCTTTATTGTACCTAATTAACTCGAATATATGTATCTGCTGGAAGACACCACTCTCCATGGTTACTTGCTGTCAGATGTGCTAAAGCAGGCATTTCTTCTGCACAGCCCTCTGTCTTTGTGGGGAGAGGGGGAGGATGAAAATCAGAGGATGCTGAAGCAGGAATAAAACCTTGGCCTGAGTTATTTGTAAGGATGTAACTAAAGAGATTCCTTGTCTCTGCCACTTTCTGTGGGAAATTAGAGAGTGACTTCAGCAGTGATTTACTTTAACACTGTGGAAGGTGAACAGGACCTGAGGAAGGAGTTATGTGGCCAGGAGCTCATTGGGGCAGTAAATCACCTGGAGTAGCTGGTTCCCAGCCCAGGCTGTAGAGAAAACAAACCACACAATAGTGAACCTGTCAAATAAGGTGCCCCCCTCGCCTTACGGGGTGAAATCCCCCTTGAAAACAAATGGAAGGATTCAGTGCTGGCTCCTATTGTGCAACAACAGCAAGGGAAAGCACCCTGGGAGCACTGCAGGAGCAGAACCCTGCAATGCCTGTGGAAATGCTGCTGGAAAGGCCAGCACCAGCACTGCAGGGAATGGCACAGGGTCCCTGGGCTGGCTCACACCCCCAGAGTGGCAGAGACACCCTGGCTGGGAGATGATCCCCCAGCCCTTGCAGCCACCATCCACCTGGTGCCACACAGGGCACAAGTACAAGGATCTCAGCATGGACAAAAAAGAAAGTTTGATTATGTTTTTTTTAATTTTTTTTCAGGTTTCTGAAAAATGTCACCATACTTTCCTTTCATGTTTGTGCAGCCTTAAGCACAACAGGCCCTTGACCTCATTTGTACCCCATAATGTCACCATAATGAAAGCAAATAAATGACAATAGGGAGAAAGCTCACTTCAGTCACCGTAAGGAAATATTGTTCCTTCAAAGCAATTCCTCACCCGAAAAGTTAATGAAATAGTACATAAAGGTGACCTGGTAGATATAATTTACTTGGCTTTTGATAAGGTCCCTCATAAAAGAATATTAATGATAATGAGAATGATCTTACATTTATGGTCATACCTTTCATTCAGATGAATCCCAAAGTGCTTTACAAAGTTTTTACTAACTGGTTGTACAAATCATGCATCATATATATCCCCAAAGCGTTGTTAGATCTGGGAGAAGGCATGACAGACATTTAATTACCTAGCATGCTTCTATTCAATATTTTAGGGCAGGGTGTAAAAGCAAAAGCTACAACCATGTGCAATTAGATTAAATTTAGGCAGGCAAAAGCTACTTTCCAAAGATGAGATTTGGCTGAAAACCAAGCTCATCTTCTCCCTTTGCCCTCTCCCAAATGTTGAGGGATGCCTTAGGCTGAACAGATGAATAGCTCAGCTGGAATAAAAGGCATCTTTTTTGGGATTGCTCCCAATGGACAGTGACTATCTCAGGTTGCTCCTGAACATTCAGTTGGATGTTTATGGACACCTGTACTTGGCCATCTAACTGCAGAGAAGCACCATAATTTACATTTTCTTCTCCAAATTTTCCATAGCTTTTTCACCTATGTCCTTCAGCTTCAGGCACAGCTGCCAATGCTGACAGCCAGCAGCAGAGAATCTTCAGTTCTCATTAGCCTTTGGGAAGCAAAATCTTGGTTTTGCTTTGAGGTGCACATCTGAAACACTGCTAATCCAGACCATTATAATCTTGAAGACAGTTCCAGCCATAAGCATATTCTGCTTAGAGAGAGTATCGGAACATTTAATTTAAAGGCACAAAGTGTCTCCTTTAATTGCCTGAAATCAAAGGTTTCATATTTTAATTAAGCTTTTAAGAGAGCATTTTATTGCTCTGAATTTTTTTAAACTTTTTTTCCTCTCAGATGTGAAAGTCATTAAAGAATATCTTTCCTGATTAAGCAATAGTAACAATAACTTCACCAAAGTAGTGTGTACAGTGTGGATAGTACCCCAGACCTGAACTTCACACACTATCAGTGATCAGTAAATGATCATCACTGAGTGTGCCTGGCTAAGTGCAAAGGGCTGCCTGAACTTCCAAGTCCTCTATTGCTTGTTACCTGAAAAGAAAGAAGATGCCAAGAAAACTGAATCATAGCTTCTCCCTAGATATATATTCCTCCATGGTGAGGATGCTCTGGAAGCTTTTCTCTCTTAAATGAGCAGCCTAAAACCAGATACCTGAACAGGAACTTAACAGGTGGGAATTGAAGAGGATCTTGGAGGTACCAAGGTGTCCTAGTTGTGTAGGCAGAAAGATTCCAGCTCATCTGTAACAGCCTTGGGCACACCTTTGAAATGCTCTGTCTAGCCTCTTCCCAAGGCAGCACACATCTTGTGTTTATCACCATCCTGCTGTATTTTTCGCAGAGCTAAACAAAGGACTGGGTCCCTTCCTCCAGCGTGACAGCTTGTCAGACTTTGCAGTACAATCCATATTTCATATCAAAAGAGTCCCCCTCAAATTCAAGTTATATAAATTATGTATTGCTAGGTAAACACAACCTTCCTCTGCCAAGTCTTTCAGGACAGAGAGAGATGCCGAAACAACAAAAATCTTGTGAGAACAGGCATCCAGGGCCAAACTGTCAAAAACCTTCAACAGGGAGCTGATTTGTCAACAGAAGCCATCATTTCACAGGGAACTTGGTTCCTGCTTCAGTGTTTCCCTGACCAAATTGCTGACAGACTTTTGCTGAACGATCCCCTGCCTTCACATTACCTTTTATTTCCCCCATAACTGCTCCCAGAGGATATGAAGGTCTCATTTTTAGAACAATCTATTGGGAGAAAGAGGGAAGAGCAACGCTTATGTGAAAACAGTCTGCCCCACGGTGCAGCAGGAGCCTCCCCTGCCCCCCAGCAGTACATCCACATTCCTGTGGAGAAGCTGTCTCACCCTCTACTTCCCACAGGCTCTGGAAATTCAAAACCCTTACTGTTAGGCAGTTTAATTTCGACTATGAGCAAGCATTCACATACTTGTGGCCTATTCAAGGAGGCTCTTTAGTCAAAATAATGGTTTAAAACTTCTTTCTGCTGCCAGGGTGACATAAAGAGGCCTCAGCACTCCACAAGACTGCTGTATCTGCAACATAGTAATTTAAACTTTTATCTCCAGTAGGGCTCTTTACATGTGGTGCACACCTGGCCACTGTAACCTGATCAACATTTATGGCTTTTTGTCTTTACGATGGGTTTGAGTGCCCTCAGTAAAGACATTCTTAACGCAGTGAGCCTGCAAGAGGCCTTCAAAAGCTGTGGGAATAAGGGAAAGGATGTTTTCCAAGCACACACAAAGCTTGATGCTGTCCCACACATTCTTAACATACCCATGCCCGGGAGACAGAGGTGCAGGCTGCTGGAAATGGGGAAATAAGAAGGGAATAGATGACAGATTGGTCCCCAATTCCCTACATAGTGCAAGGCACACTGGCACCTCAGGTTTCAGGGTGCAGATCTCATCCCAGACACTCTCTCGTTTTCGGCACCACAGGCAACAGGAGAACTTTTCCTTGGGCAAACAATTGCTTGAAACACTGCTAACCAGATGCTGATTGCTACTGGCATTTGTCCTTCAGCAGCTGTCACAGTAGGCTCCTTGGGAGGTGTGGGAAATGCCTTGCAATTATGTGCTTTATGACGCACCCCAGAGAAATATTTGGTCATATGTATTCGCACAAGGGTGCACATATTCCCTGCCCAAGAAGGTCCATGCTGGGTGCTATCAACAAACCAAAATTGCTCTTCCTTTTGCCTGTCACTGGTGTACCTGATAGCTCCCTTACACTGGTGGAAACGCCAATCCTCAGCAAGATCTCTATCTGATTTTCTCTTGCTCTTTCCTGCCTTGTGTTATTTCCTCAGCCAGCAGAATCTCCCTTTGCTAGGGGCTGTCTCAACCCTTCTCAGAATTTCTGAGCAGATAGGAGCTGGGCTCCCTGCCCACATCCTGTACCTGTGACTGACTCCTAGACATTAAGGGTAAGTGTGTCGGATGCAGTGTTAAATCACTTGCTGTCCTGGAAACTCACTCTGCTCTGGAGTCTGTGGGACAGCCCACAGGGAAGGCTTCCTTTGTTCTGTCACTGTGTCCCCCTTTTCTGAGCATCATCAGACAGGCTGTGGGGATAGCAGCTTCCAGTATTCCTTGGGAAAATTGTTTGTGGGATTGGTTTGAGTTGGTTTGTTTGTGGGGGTTTTTTCTAGTTTGAGGAGGACCTGTATACACCAAGGATTCAAAATCTGTTTCACATTTTGCCTTTGATGATAGATTCTGGATGCACAAAAACTGGTTCTGAGCTGTTACCAAGCCTGTCTCAGCAGGGCTGACAGAAAGACCAACAGGACAGGAGCTAACACCATCCCCACTCCACACATGCTGGCTCTATCTCTGCCTAATCATTTGGCTTTTTCTTTCACAAGCCTGTTTGAAGGAGTAAACCCCACTTTGTAACACTGAGAGTTACCTGATCATGCACACTATAATATGGTACAACATCAGACTGAGCAAATCAACCAGAATTGCTTTCTCTTCATCCCCTAAATGTGTCAATTTACAATAAAACATTCTTTCTTTTTCTTTTTTTTTTTTTTTTAACATCCCCATGGAAAGCAAAGGAAGGTCTGAATGTGCCACAGGAACTGTTAAATACCTGGACTCCTCACAGAAGCCTGACTCTTGCTGGACCTGTGTTATGGACTGCAATGGTCCTGCTGTAAACCTTGATAGATGGAAAGGGAATGTCAGTAGAGTTCAGCCCTCTCATGAAAGCCAAACAAATTACTTCCCCACTTCCAGTATGCTGTGGTATTCTCTGTACATCAATCTGAGTTAATTTCTTATTTTCAGGTGGCTTTTTTTTCTCCTTTTCCTCCCTTTGAAGGTCCTAGAAGGACCTCCTGTAGTTTCATGGCATGGCTCAGAGAAGCACACTGAGGGACCTCGGTGGTTTCTAGGAATCCCCCAGTTAAAGTGGCAAGCAGCTTCAAGGGTTGTTACAAAATTAGACCAATCTGTCTGGCAGGTACAAGGCCTCTAGTTTTGGGAACCAAAAAAAGAGAGTTTTAAGCTTTGGAACCTTCCCACCTTTCCACCCACCCTCCCAATCAGCTGGAGTTAGGTGGTATATGCCTTGTTTTACAAAAAATCCAGTGAAATTGTTTCACTTCAAAAGTCTCCTTTCAGACTTACTTAGGTAACCTCTGTTACTCATTTTCATTTTATAGCAGCTCAAGACCTGGAAAATAGCAATGTTTAACTGATCTTACCAATACATTATTTGTACCACTAATTCCACAGCAGTTGCTTTTTCTTCAGGACAAGGGAGATAATTTTCCTAAAATTACATTGTTTTCTAAAACAGCTCTATTCAGAGCCGTACATCTACCTTCTGGCAGCATAGTTTAATTTGCATTTAAATAATTTCCTGATATAGTAGAAAAAGTAATTATACATAACACTAAACAATTTCCAAGCTTCAGCCTTTAATTGGTCCATGACCAAATCTCTTTCCTAGGTTCTGAAACAACCTTCCCAAAATGTAAAGTTCCCAAATACTAGAACCTTGCTCATTTTTTAAAGGTCCCTCCATTTGTTCATCCATCTCCTGTGCTGAACTCAGATCAGTAGAAAGCCATGTTGGTTTTTCTATCCTTAGTTTCTCTTTATGAGAGTTTTTTATCCTTAGTTATGTCATTTTGGTCTGCCGACTTTCTCCAGATAGAAAAGTTTGACTCTGTCTGCTATCTGGGCAGAAGATCTTATGGAGATCTCATGCTCATGACATTAAAAGCATCACACTGTACAATTTTATAGTAGTTACAGACGTTAAATCATGTCCTAATTCTGATATTTTATCACAGATGAGACAGGGAATTGATGTAGCTTGAGCCAAGGCAATAGCAGGACATCCATTTTTGATCTGGATGTACTGAACCTTAGATTTTAGTTTGATTCTAGAGGCCATTTGCCACATGTAGATCCATATACACTTGCTCCTCAATTTCAAAGGCTTTTTATTCACGTGAATTATTCAACCAAAAAAACAGTCCTGTGGTTGTGTAGATCGTTCTTAGAAATACTTCATATCACATTAAAAGAAACTATCCCTAAAAGCTGTTTAACATGCCACAGCCCTTTTTCCTTAGAAAGGTAATGCCTATAGAAGATGAGTTGTATTATTCAGTGCTCTGATTATCCGTTCATGAGCCATGTGAAAAGAAATGCAGTCACCTCTGCTAAAAGTGCCGACTCAAAAGCGTTAAGCCATTATCTGTAGAACAAGTCCAACGTGAAAGAGAGAATAATGCATCATAGGAGCCATCACATGGCCCATAAAACCAATATTTAAGCCATGAAATTCAGACATGAGTGCTGCTTACCTCAAGGTTTAGAATCAGCCTTGACCTAACCTGTCAGCCAAGTCCCCTTCCACTGTTAAAACCATTCAGTTAATTCAGGACTGAAATCATTAATGGCATGTTGTGGATCTGCCTTATAATCAGTTCTTATCTGGTGCTTGAAGGACCCTCTATGCAGGTAAAGAGCATTAAGCATTTTAGTGCCCAAAATGTCTGAATAAAGAGGTAGTGTACTGTGCGGTTAGTGCTAGGAAATCAGAGGTTTTGCAAGGCTGTACACTGAGCCTAAAATTGCATTGAAGAGGATCACTTGTCACCAACAGTTCAGTATCACAAGCCAGATTTCATCAGGAAGGTGATACTGAGCCAATAGGAGGATTTTTAGACAAAACTTCCACAGCTAGTCAGACTTGAAGGTGAGTGACAGTGATCAGCCCTGCTATTTTCACCTGCCATCATGTTTTTATTTTTTTCTCAAGCTTGCAACCATTCCACAAATACCTGTAGCAAATCATTCTTGGATGACTCCTCATCTTGATGATGGTGGCAAGTGAAAGGTCCCTGATGCCAGCCTCGTGGAAATTATAAATAATCAATTTTCACTGAGATCTCAACTAGAGCAACCTGGGCTAGTGGAAGGTGTCCCTGCCTATGGCAGTGGGAAGTAGGAAAAAGATGATTTTCAAGGTGCTTTCCAACCAAAACCATTCTGAGATTCTATGAAGGTAGATAAAAATGAACAGATCAGTGTGTTCAAGTGCACAAAGGATTTTTCAGCCTAGGAAGATGGTCAGTAAAACAACTCCAGAGGACTGTTTAAAAGCAGTGGATCTGGACTGGAAGCTAGGAAGCATCAGATCTACAGCCAAAAGTGCTTAAATCACACTCGTGAACTCATGCTGCAACAGCGTCTTGGTATGATGTTCCCCTAAAGCTTTTCTGTCCTCATGCTTTTGATTTGAATCATGAAGAAAAATTTTCTAAGTGTTTCAACATCTCTCTCACACCTGGGTCTACAACTTTGCCCCTCTCACCACCAGTTCCAGCATACTCATAAACAAGTAACTCTCTGCAAAATGACTGCAAATTCCTTGATTTTTTATTTTTTCCTTTTTCTAACTTAAAAGGAAAAACCAGTGGAAAACAACAACATGAACAACCACATGAGAAAAAAAGGCACAGCCTGGTACTAAAGATAGGCCTGTTTATAAGAATAGATGTATCACAACAGGTGTCAGCTCTGCAACGGTGCTGCACAAAGCACCCGAGCAGCAGGAAGGGAATGATGATAATAAAAAGAGACGAAAGGAGCTGTTTTGAGATAGAAATTGCTATAAAATGGAGAATATTTTGCAATTTTGATTTATTTTAATGTATTTGTGAACATATATATATTAATATTTTTCTCTTTTTATGCAATACAAAGATTTAGCAAAAACACTAAGCCTTAGTGAGATGATCACCATATGAAATCAATCAAATTTCTCACTTCCCTTTATTCCAACAATTCATCCTCTTTGCATCTTTCCATGTCCTCTCAGTATTCTTCAGTTAAGGTGCTGATAGGTATTTCTGTTTTCTCTCCGAAGAAGGAGGGGGTAATCTGTTAAAAAAGCAGACAATTCCCAACACTTGGAGATAATTCATGGGCATCCTACAGACTCTCTGTCTAGCTTTTAATAAGTCACTTCATCCTAATCATGTTTCCTAATTTGAAAAAATATGAGAAACATCCCTCTTTTTCTGCTCAATGACTATAAAGTCTTTAGGACAGGATTCATGCTTCATTCTATTTTTGGACAACATTCAGATTTCAGATACTTCCATAGCTTGTTCCTGATTCCTCTACTTCCATACTACAAAATATTACTATTAATAGTCCTGTGCTACCACTGTTTTATTTCTGATTATGGTTTTGTTCTATAAGCTAATTTAATTAATAAAGGTAATTATTTTAATTTCTTTTTTTTTTCTCTTGTTCTAACAGAGATCCAATATTCAGCACATAATTATTGCTTTTCTCTAGGAAGGCCTGGACTCCTACCCTCCTTTGGACTTTTCACAAGCTGCAGAAAAATTGCACTGGTGTGAGTCTGACCTGATGTTTTATAGAGTTTTAATTTTTTTACTATACCCTTTGTGAAAGCAGTGAACACACACATACTTCCAAACAGTTCTGGCCCTCGCTGGATTGATGGAAAGAAGGTTAATAACATATCTGGGAAAAACAAATAGTTCAATGGATAGCACACCTTGATTAATATCTGCTGCAGTGCCGGCGGTGCTGGGGGAGCTACACGTCGTAATTCTGCTATAACTGGAGATGTGTTGCCAACGGAAGGAGAAAGGAGATTATCACACTGCTGTGTCTGGCAGCTCAGCGTGATGCACAGACACAGGGTTAATGTCTCCTCTCTGCTCCTGCTTTCAGGGACGGGGAAAGATCTGGACCACAACACCTCTGGAAGCTCAAGATGTGCGCTCCATCTGAATGCGCATTGCCAGTAAATCCCTTCTAGGATGTGCCCGGAGAGGGGTGGGGGCGGATTAAAGGCAGGACGATAAGTTTGAGATATATCAAGCCGAGGTTTCCCATAGGAGCAGGAGGATCCCTGCTCTGCGGGGCACGGACAGGCTGCACGGAACCCTCAGCCCCGGCGGGAGGGGCAGGAGATGCTCAGGAGAGGCTGAGTTCTCTTACTCTCACCATCGGGGTGTCGTGGCTAAACGCCCCCACTTCTTGTTCGGCAGTAAATAATTCATGTTCCCGAGCCGTAGGTGGGATACATTTCAGGCAGAAGGGGAGGACGCCAATAAGCAGCTCTTTAAATATACATCGCCTCCTGTTTGCAGGCACAATGTGTGGGAGCAACTGTAAACTGAAATGGTCTTGTGTTTGCTGGCACCTCTGAATACAAAATTACCACCCTGGCTATTTATGGGGTGGAGGGGGAGGGAGGCTCCAAAAAGAAAAATCCGGCTTTTTAAACCTGGTAGCTTTTTTTAAGCTGAAATTCTTGGCATTTCTATGGCAGCATTGTATCCCCACTGGGGGAAAGAGTTACAGGTATTTTAATTATATATTAGTACAGCATTAAACTAGTTTTATTTGCTGAACATTCTGTCAATTACTGTTGTTACTTGAGAAGCATGACTGCTCCCAGGTTGATCGTGTATTTAACTAGCCAGTCAACGCTATTAATCACTAAGCATTTTCAGCCAAGGATATTAACGTTGAAACCTATCCAGGAGAACTTATAAATGGGTACTGGCGTTCTTCAGAGGGAAACGCTGTTTTCCAATGCAAGAGAGATTCTCTCCAGTCTCTTTTTTTTTTCAATTTTTTTTTTTCAATTGCAATCTAAATTCAAAAGGGGAACGAATAATTGCCCTTAATGAAATAACTGCCATCCCAAAAAATTAGCAAATATGTGATCATCTCATTACCATATGAACGAAGGGCAGGATGTCTGTTTCTGTGGTGCAGCTGTTGTAAAGCAGACATGAAAACCAAGCAGGGACAGCCTCCTTTCTGGGGACTGAAGCAGGGAGAGAAATGATCCAGGTAAGGCTGAAAAATGGTTAGCAGTTAAGGATTGGAAATGAAACTCTCTGCTCTTGTTCTTGATCATGGCACCCTGGTATTTTGAGCAGAAAATATGACGGCCTTTCCCTGCCTCTTGCCTGTTGAAACATGGGACATAAGCATGACCTGAAGCCAGGGACTTTGACACAACAACACACCATTTGGTGCAATCAAATGCTCCAGATACATGCTTTGTATTCTGCATTGCAGTCAGTTGACACACAGAATATATTTATTTCCACGTTGTGAATAATCAGCTGAAAACTCACTTTCATTAGCTTCATCTCCCCATTGTTGGCTCACATCCTGAAGTTTTCATACAACATCTGCAAAAGTATTAAACTAATTATAGAAGCCATCTGGAACGAGAACAGAGTGGAATAATTATTTTCCTTTATTTAAAAAAAAAAAAAGCCCTCGCTAAATAAATGGTGCCATAATAGATGGGATGTCAGAAGAACAATGATCATAACAAACTCAGTATCATTAAGGAGGGATGCAAGGAGATTTACATCAAGAAACTCATGATTGCTCGTTAGCAGAGACACGGCAGAGCAGCACTGTGATCCATCGGTGGCAGAGTGTGAGTGCAGAGAGGGAAATCCTCCCAGAGACCTGGGGCTCACTCACGGGCAGCACAGCTGCCAGTGGAGAGGAGGAGCTGTTGTTGCTTTGTCCTTGTGTTCTCCATTCAAGACCAGGGGACAGACCCTGAGGAAGGAAGGGTGAATGAGTCATGGACAGTCACTCCTCTACTGCCTTCCACTGCTGCTGCTGTTTGATTGCACAACAGGCTCCTGAGTGAGTGAGCAGTGACATTCAGCAGAAAGCACATAAAATCCTGACTCCCATACTGCTGTGAGGTAGTCCTCTCTTTAGCTTTGTACCAAGTGATGAGCTGTAGGTCAGCTTGTTGGTAAAATGGGGGTTCGTATTTATTACAACTATTTTTTACAGATCAGAGGCGATTACTTTGACACATAAGATGTTGACAGGGAGCCCTGGTGGTGTAGTGGTTAAGCACATGGCATAGCAATTGCCAGGGCCCAGGTTCGAGCCTGGCCAGGCTGCTCCCCGGGCAGGCGGAGCTCGTTAGCCCTGCAAGGGGGCAATCTGCCTACGTCCTGAGGAGGACCTCAGCTGCCACTGTCCAGAATCGCTTTGGCCCGGCAGATTGAACCTCGGGATTAAAGGGTGGGCTCAGATCTGCGCGCCCTGTGTCTCACCTAAAAAATCCAGTGCGCAGGCTGGGAGGTCTGAAGAGAAAAGAGGCCTCCCCCGGATCTTCGTACGCAAAGGGTGGCCAGCAAAAAAGATGTTGACAGTTATCTGCTTAATGCATGGCTTCTGTTAGCAGCACTTTCAAGGTAACCTGTGTTTTAGGAGGATGACGACATTGTGGTTTAAATACCTAAACATTTTGTGCTTGATATAGATGCACACACCTGGAAAAGTGACACATATATTAGCATTTTCTGATGTTCCTAGTGGCAAATAATGCATTCACATCTCCATTCTAACACTAAGTAATAAATAGATAATAGAAAGATAGATAGATAAACAGATAGATAAATAGATTTTTCTCTCAAAGGAATACGTAACTTTTAATAATTTCCTTATCTATATTCTAACTAATTACCTTTGGCCTGAATGTACTTAGAGAAAAATCTGAGATTCTGTTAGATACACAGCTGCTGAATCAGTGGCATCCTCCTACAAAATATTTCAACACACGTCATTAATTCTGATTAAAAAGCATCACCCAGTTGTGATTCTTATTAGAGCTCTATTAGTGTCTCTGCTAATAGATGCAATCTCCGTTATTATCATAATTATTGTTATTTACCACTTATGTTGCTGCAGCAGTGCCTTGAGGGCTCATTCATAAGCCATGCCCTTACTGGATCATTTGCAAATGCAGATTAAAAATATGTTCCTTGCCCTCAGCGCTTTCCTTGGTAAGACAACAGATAAAAGAGGAAGGAATATAAACAGACAAAGTGACCATCTGGGTCAGCACTGAGACATTGCTTTCAGCACATCTGGAGCCTGAGTATTACCATGCTTCCACCAAATACAACTGAGAATGGTACCCAAAGTTCAGTAATTCCGTCTTGATTTTGGCATTTTCTGTGTCTTCAAACGCTGATGGTGCCACTGCTGGTGACTCCTTTTTAGTAGACACAGACATGGGAATTCAGAAGTCATGAATCATGTAGAACTGCTGCCAACCACTAATTGGATGTGTGTGTCCAAGTAAAGCAGCTCCTGCATATCTGGCATTCACAGGATACATTCAAGCCATGCCTAAGACAATGAAACTAATTTACAGCAGTGTCAATATAAGCAACATGTTTCTACTTTTGGTCTTATAAATAAGTCATCTGGTTTTCAAAGTGCCACATCCTGAAATCCCCACATCCTTGAAGTAGCAAACTTTATATTTGATGTCCCAGCTTTGGGCAACGTGTCCCAGTTGTGTCCCACGCAGGGGGCCATGTCCCTGAATACCCTCTGGGAAGTCAACTGAGTAGTTGTCCAGAAAGTCCCACAAGTGGAAGGGATGAAGAACAGGTTCGGGTGAAATGAGAGAGCAGGCATGTTTTCGAGTAATAAAGAGAGCAGGGAGTGCAAGAAAAATGAGTTTGATGGAAAAGGAGAACAGACTTGACTTTCTCTAACTCCTCTGATCCTCCCAACCATCTGGAATCAATCATTTGTCTCTATGTGGCCTTGTAGCATCAAGGAGAACACGAGCACTGGTTTGAGGCTTGTGAGATGCTCTGTTATCCCAAGACAAAAGGTATCAAATAACTGCAGCATGCTTATTGTTAAAAATATTTTCACTCTGAATTATAGCCCCACTGCAAAGAGATTTTGCATTCCTGCATCACTGTGACTCTGGACAGTCTTCTTTCCACAAATTCTTTTGCAATTTAGCTTGTAAGATTAATATTTTAAGAGCAGCTAATGTTGCTAATTGAACAGGGAAACAGATATGTCAACTTTTGTTTTCCACAGGACTCACTTCAGAAGCATGAATGATAAATGCACCCCAAGAGATATTATCATAATCATCATTCCAAATAAATTTTTCAGACAATGGAGTGCATGGCAAATAACTTTCAGTGAGATGCATAAAACACACTCAATGCTAAGTTCTTTCCTAAACATGTGAATATGTAATTTTGTCCTGTTGTAATGAACTGATATTGTTTAGATGAGAAGGACCATGACCAGATAAAGGCAACACGAAGGAAGCTCAAAACCAAGAGAGATACTGAGTTAGCAGTCACATTTATCCTATGCACTCACTGTGGAGCTCCACATTTAGCAGCTTGATAAGACCACACAGTCAATGGTTTCTGCAGCAGTTTTTGCAGTGAAACAGAAGAGTGGCCCTGTTATCAAAGAACAGCAGATATTTGTTGGTGTGAGGCAGAGAGTTTTAATTTCCAGTAAAAAATGATCCACTGGAGCTGAGAAGTGCTCTAAACCAATAGCTGGCTTTTCTATCATTAGACACCAATGATGTAAGGTGACTTCTCAAATATATTCTTGCTCAATTCTATAATTAATCCAGTATTGTGGGAGGTGTTTCTCAGGGTTATGTTTTATCTAAAAGAAGCAATATTCCAAGACAAATGTCACACCCCCATTTAGATGTGTGAGGATCTCCTATGTGTGGCTGGCAGATTGCTAACTGCACAGCAGGGATCCAAATCCTGTCCCCAAACCCCAGGATGTTACAGGTTGTCTGGAGTTTCACTACAGAGTTGGGTCCCCTCTTCCTTGGTGCAACAGCTCCTTACCCCAGCCTTTGAAAATGAATTGTTTGGCTTTGCTTCCCACTCCTCTGTCCCTGATGCTTTTGTCAACAAATAAAATAATAATTCATTGAAGTCTTTTGCTTGAATGAAAGAAGAACAGAAAACATGTTTAATTTCCCTGATTTTTGGTAAGGACATTTTCTTCAGAAATTACTTTCTGACAACTTTTCCATCAATCCTACTCAAAGGTTCTCTGCATTGGGAGGCACAAAGCTGCTCTCCCAATTACGCTGCATTTCTTTGTAGATTCAGCTGAAGAAAAACATGTTAAATAAATCATTTGTTTCCAATTACTCAGTCAACTCTAAAAACAAATATGCACACATGTCTTTACATAGAGACTTAGCAGGCAGACCAAAATATTTGCAATTTTATGAGCTTATTGGAAAATAAAAAAGACAAATGTCTCTTCCGATTGTGAGCAGGTACATCATCACTCCTTGAGCATAATATGGAGGGCACAGGGGTGTTCTGTACTGCAGGTAACTGAAATAAGGTAAAATTGCAAGCCTATAAATATTACTCCATAAATGTTTTCTTTATTTTTTAGATAAAAATGAAGACGCACAGCTGTTTTAGTATATCTTTGCCTTCAGAACAGTAATATATTACAGTGAAGATATTTTGATGGCGACTTCCAACAACTGTGTGATCCTCGTTCCTGATAAGATCATGTGTCATCATCTAAGCAGCAGAGGTGAGACTAAAAGAGAAATGAGCACACAAGGGAACATCCTGGAATATATGCGCAAACATATTTGCAGTTTAGTTTTGTTTTGAGACTGTTTCACTCTGTTTTGTAGAACAGATTCTGCTGTCTCTTTTTCTTGCTTTAGTAACACTTCCTTTGCGTACTTTCTGTTGGTTTGGTTGTGTTGGGTTTGGTTTTGACAGTCCCAGGAGCTAGGTGCAATCCAATGTTGTCAGGATTCTCACGTTAAGGGTCCAGCTGAACCTGTCAACTTTCCCAGTGGTCTGTTTATAGCAGTCCTTTCCAGCTTTATCACCCTCCAGTGATTGCCTCGTTTGCTGCACCTGCTGGCCTGAAAACAAGTTGCTTTTTTACAGCCCCCTCCTGGGACTGGTCTGTGCAGGCAATGCTGTGGTGTTTGACTCATCCCTCAGAACCACAGCAGCACAGGTAGACCGATTCACCTGTAAGCTGTCCCAGACAACAACGCACTGATCCACTCCCTCACGGTCAGATTAGGATATACTGTCCCAGGAAAAAGGGGGAAAAGCATGGGATTATTGCACTGCATACAATCTTATGCTAACAGCTGGCAAAGACACCAAATTTCCAACCCACTGCCCTGTGTCTGCTCATAACTGCAGATCTCAACCACCCCTGTCTGCTTTTCCTACTTGTTGAGGAAAGGGATAGAAGAGGCTTACAGGGATCTTGGATTCGTATTAGGCGAAATAATAACGCAATAATGTTGGGACTTCAGTCATCTCTGAACTAATCATATTTCCTCCATCTGCAAAATTATAGTGGAAATTGAAAACCTTTGAGCCTGTCATTAGCTCTATGATGTCCTCAAAAGACTTTTTGAAAATCCTGACTGTGGATTTTTGTCTCTTTTTGTTCACATACTGTGCTTCAAAAGGCAAAGTTTTACTTCCATGTTGAGCATCTGAGGTGTGAGAAATATAAACCAAAAGGTCCTGAAATTTCTTGTTCTTTTTCATGTCAAGAAATAGGATGATTGATACAACTAAGCAACAAATGAACTTTAATAACATTGTCTACTTGGTATCTTCACAGTCATCTTTGTTCTAGGGAGAGATAGAGTACTTGTGCAGCCCTAGAGTTTACGTAATTTAACAAGTCCCTTAAGCTTATCATGCCTAAATTCATGCTTAAGCATTTTTGTTACATGTTAATGAGCGCAGATTCAGCAATTTATCCAAGTACTCTCTTAACACTGGTTTTAGCTCTGCAGATTTCCCAGCAGGCTGCCAGCCTCCTCCAACTAATTGACCTGGCTTCTGCTTCATGAAAAAGGGAGAGCAATAAACAGGGAAACATTCTTTTCCTGCAGCAGAAAAGGCCACTCTCATCTAGAAATCCTTTCTGACCTGACTGAGCGAGAGCTGGTAACTGCCTAGGCAAGAAAGTCCCTGGGAGTGCTCAACTTTAGAGAGCCCAAACCTGTCTCTGCTAAATCCTCTCAGCCTCCCACACACGTGTGCTTGTTTTTTCTCGGCCTTTCAGCTCAAAGAGAGGAGCTGAAAGCCCTAGGCAGCACTTTTTATGCATGTGATTTCTGACACTGCAGGACGTGGAAGTTTATTTCACCAAGACAAATCAAATCGAAGGCCTTCCCACCAGGTGTCCTGTCCTAATGCCAATCAACTCAGAAGTGGTACAAAATTATTTCATAATAAAAACTGGTATCATCACTGTCAAATGATGAGTAAAATGGACTTTATATCATCAATACTTTCAATTAATTCTCAATTGGGTCAAGCTTGGAGAAGTTCAAAAGAAGATTAACCACATCTCACAAGCCTGCTTGAAAACCTACAGCTCCTCTGAGTCCCAAAAATCTTCTGCCTGAGGCTTCCCCATCTTCTTGTTCATCTCCTGTTGTTGCTGATGGGGACATGGCAAGAGAAACAAAGGTGACAGAGGAGCCTTTCACCATACCCAGTGATGGTCATTTAAGGAGGAGAAGTGGGCAATTACAGGATAACCTGTCTAAGAGGTCTCTTCTGGCCCAGGTTTCATTGATGAATTTCAGTACAAGCACAGTACCCTGGCCTAAAGTGGGAGTAAGTATTTTTTAATGAGAAGTACAGATACTTTTGCACAGGGAAGATGCAGTTCCAGCAGGTGAAGCCTCATCAATTTATAAGGACTCAACACTGCTGGTTTTTTAATCCTTATAATGGAGAGGAAAGCCCCACAGTTTTTCATTTTCCATTACCTGTATGGAAAATTCGGGGAGAATGATACAAAAAAATCCTAGGCTGAGATTCTGGTTCCCATCAAAGCCACCTCCTCTCTACACAAGGTAAGCCCTTGAGTGCAAGTATTTCCCTTTGTGGAGTGACGAGGACAAAATTGCCCTGAGATGTCTAAATATACTGGCAAATTTTCGTACTTCAGGGGAATAACTAGACTGGGAAAGATGATCTTGTGATTAAAATTCCAGCCTGAGACTCTGGATATCTCAGTTTATTCCTTGCTCATTATTCACTTTTTACCTGATACTGGAAAGGCCACTTAAACTTGCTATAAGTTCACCATCTTAAAATATGCATAACCATATTTCCTTTTCCTCTGTCTTTTGTATTAGAATGCACATTGTTCGGGTCATTGCCCAATACTAAAGGGTATTTAGTCATTGCTGCAATAAAAATACATAAGAGCAATAAAACAACACTCTGAAAGACAAAAAAAATACGTGCTAGAAATGCATAATATCTCCCATTTTCAGTATGGCTCTAAGTCCACTGAGAATGAGTTATTTGGTGTTGGTTCCTGGCCTTCCTGGCATCTCCAAGGGCTGCTGTGACCCAAGGATTCAAGTGGGCCACCTGCAATGAGAGGACAACTCTGCTGGTTTATCAGGCTCTGGCAACGCTCTCACAGGTTGCAAGACAGGACTGGTGAACTGTTTGCACACATGGAGCTAAATGTAGTATATGTTAACTCTATAAAAAAATGTAACTTTTAAAACGACATCGTGTAATTGTGTCTCAATCAGATATCAGTGCCAGATATCTGAGGAATTGGCGTTTCCACCTCAGCCTTGCTTTTTCTCCTGTCCCTTTGAAACACTGTATGTGTAGAAAACTCGTGTGTGTATGCATAGATCCATGTGTTTGTGTGTTTGTACACACCAGCATTCCCCCTTCTGCAGATAAACCACACATAAAGGAAAGTCTTGGAAAAAAACGTGTGAAGTCTTAAGATCGAGGAACAACAGGAATTTCTTGAAGTCGATTGAGTTGGACACAAAGTTAGGAACAGATCCAAAAGCTCTGTGAACTCAGCAGAACTGTACTGATGATGCTTTCACTCATTTACTGCAGAACTTTCCCAGAATGACCCTGCACAAGGCATTTCATTACATACATTACATAAGAATCATCAAAATAAAGTTAGTGAAATGAGAAAAAATCTTCAATATTAAACACTGGCAAGAGTATTATTCATTACAAGTAGGGGATCAAAATTAATTGGAGTAAAATTTTGCTCTATGACTGAGAATTTCTCTGGACAGAAAGACTTCATGAAACCAAGGATGAAATATTTGACAGCTGGGGGCAAAACCTTATCTGCTAATAAGACATGGCTTGAAAAGCATCTGACAGGGAAGGCTGGCTTAAAAAAAAACACTACCACCTTTAGAAAATATTGCCAGGTTACCGTTTGAGCTCTGTAATACAGTAACAGTGCAGTAATAGCACAGTAATTGACGAAAAATAAAAGTGATTCCAGAAAAATCTCTGGCTTTTCATTACAGCTTTGAAAATTCATCCTGTAGAAATATATTATTATGTAAATTCATGTTAGCCTAGCCCCATGTATTGCTTAGGGCGAGGCACACACAAATAGTCTCCATCTTCCAGCTGATACATGGTAAATTGCTGAAGTGCAGTAAATTAATCACATGCATGAACCCTTTTTGACAAATGACCTCTCATAATTACTCCTTTTCCTAAGGAGACCTCAAGACTAGAAATTTAATCATAAGGAGAGAAATTCCAGCAAATGATTCCTTCTAGTCCCAGATGTAAAATTTTGTATCTGTGGTTATATTGAACGTGGAAAATGACTTATTGCATTAATTAGCGGCAGCTTTTTCGCCGATTCACTCTCGGCAATCCATGACATGGATGGTGCCACAGGTGTAAGACACGAGGCGTGTATCAAAGCAGGCTCTGTGAATAACCACTGCTGCTGCTCAGCAGTGCCATTTACCCACACGGTGGGAATGTGCCTGCATCCGAGCCCCTGCCAGCAGAGGTCGGCCCTTTCAAAGGTAACCTCGGACAGCAAGGCACTCACTCCTTCCCACAGCAGTAAGGAGCTCACTCCCTTTTAAACCCAACCTGCAGCAATTTCCCTGCAGCACCAGCAGAGCAATCATTTCAGCAGGAGCAGCGGACAGTTTGACCCCATTCAGTGTCTGCAGACCCAGACCTGTGTGATTCTGTCCCTGCCCACACCGGGTCAGCAGCCCAGAGCACTTCTTGCTGCTGCCATTCTCATCCCCCCACACTGTGGGGCTGCCCCAGTGCCAGCAGGGAGCTGCCGGCCAAGCCTCTCTGCCTGGCAGAGCTGCAAGCAAGAGATAAAATAGTGCTCCTGCCGAGGCTGAGAGCAAGAGGAAGCATATTCTCACCCAAAGCATGAGAAAGCTGTAAAACAGCACGATATGTGTGGGAAGGAAACGGAGCCTGACGGGTTCGTATCATGAAAGCACCGAGCGTAACCCATTAAAAGATTTTGCTATTACTTAGTGCAGTTGTAACGTGAAGATACCGCAGGGTTGGAGTCCTGGCTCTGACCACACCACCACAGCTCAGGGGCAATAAACAGCTGCTCCTCTGCGTGCCTGTGTGTCAGGCTGCGTGTGATGTAGGTCAGGGCTCTGCCGGAATACTCCCACTGTTTGTTCAGCATTCCGCTCCTCCCCTCCTCTCAGAAAGGGGGGAAAGAGACGAGAAAGGGAAATTTATTTGTCCGTGAGGCCTTTTTAAACAGACGAGGTAATAACCTGAGTACATCTATTATATGCAGAGCTGCTCCAATCATCACAAAGCACGGTTGCTAAATTATAATTAACTGCCAAACACCCAACCCTGTTTAAGTCACCTTAATGCAGGGACACGGAAAAAAAATTTCTATTGTCGATCCCATCGTGCGGTGTCAATGAGAGGGCAGGAGGCCAAGAGCAGGGCTTCACCCTGAAACACCTATCTTCAGCTCACTGTGTCAAAAATTCTTAACACTGTATTTTTTTTTTAGAACAAGTCTACTAAAGAGAGTTACTAAACATATATCAGCAGCCCAACACGGCGCTAACGGAAGCGTGCGGCAATCAACCAAATGGAGAGAGCCAGAGCCGGCAGGAAGAGGGTGTGGGAGAATTTCTAGTGAATTGGCATGTTCATAAAAAGTGAGGAACAGTCCAGAAGGCTCAAGGTTCCTGTTCAAGGAAAGACAGAGGAGCAGTGCAAGCCCTCGGAGGGGAGTTAAAGTGTGCCGGAGCTGCAGAGCTTGTGGAGCTGCCAGGGCTCAAACCTCACTCCTCCTCCCCACTTCTGTGCAGGTTGGGCTAATCACAGGCGTTTCTTGAGACCAGGTGCTGTGGCCTGTTTTTATCCTTTCACATCTGCCTCCAGGGGAAAAAGATGCATCAATGGGACCTGGACGTTTCCCTTAGGTCAGCAGGGCTAACACCACAGCAGTGGTGATGCCATGGCTGTTTGGGGCACCTCCTGGTGATGGAAGGAGTACTTGGGTTGTAGTTTTCTGCCTCCATTTCTTCTCCAGACCCCAAATACTCTGGCAACAAATGCTGAAATGAACATGGGGTTCAATGGTTGCTGAGACAGTTTGGTCGTAGCAGTGCCTCAGTAGCCCATCACAACATCCAGCATCATGTAGTTCAGGTATAAGGGAGCAGGGTTTGGTCCTGTTTTTACTCCCTTTTAGGTCTGCCCAGTTCTGTTTCTTAGAGCTCCAGATGGGCTTTAGTTTTGTTTCGTGTGCCTCCATTTTCTGTGCCCAGAGAAGGCAGGAGTTCAGCTGGCTGCAACCCTATGACCACAGAGAGAGGGTCCAGCTGCAGCCCAGTCTGACCCAGCCCTTCCCTACTTCTCCTCCTTTGAGGGATTGGTGCAAAACCAAAGCCAGCAGCAAGTGGGGTGGATAACAGGAAATCCAGTGTCTCAACGTGCTCAAATCCCAACTTCACGAGATGGTGCAAACAATGTCATTCATAAGCCTTGAGCTGAGGGCCTCAAAGACTGCAGAAAGTGTGTCTGGGGAAAGAGAAATTATCTGGAAAGAAAGTCTTTTTCCTGCTCAGCTCTGCTCTACCCTTCTCATCAAATCTACCCCAAGCAGCAGAGCCTGTTCCAGGGCAAATCCACGCCCAGAACAACTGGGGACTGGTAACATGAGCAGATGTCTGCAAACATGGTCCTCCTGCTTCTCACCCAGCACCAGGAACTGCTCCACAGCCGTCTCATCAAGAAACCTCAGGGGTTTGTGGAGCTGCAGCTTCCTAGAGACAAAAGATGCTCAAGAAGCATTGGGTGGGGGTGCCTAGTTAAGGAAGAGCTGTGAGAGAAGTGCTCATACGTTCACAGGCTCAACACTGTCACCACTCAGAGGCATTGGACTGGATGGGTTCTTACTGCTGTCATTACTCCAATGTCACTGTGCTTGCTGCTTTTCAGACCCTCTGGGATAAATAATCACGGCCACCATTTAATTTTGGTTAGAAATACCTGTATCTACAAAAGGATAAATCAGTTGCTCTATGGAGCTCATACTGTACTCACAGAGCAGCCACCTTGGCTCTCTGTCCAGACAAGAAGGCAGCAGCAGCAAAGCCAGGCTGCTACAGCTGGTTCCCTAACTCATGTCCAAGTATCCAGTGACTGGGAAGAATCACGGAAGACCAGAGCAGGAAGAAAAGAAACATCTTGTTTCCCTGCCCCCATTCCCATATAATTCCACAGAGCTCAAAATCAATTTGTCCTGACCGTGCCACAAGCATGGAAGGAGAATCAGGAGTTGCATATATTTTCTTAGAGTGCTAAAAGGGAAAAAATCAAGCAGAGGATAAAGCAATAGAAGGGTTTTTTTTCTTTTTCTAGTCATAAACTTACTGGAAGTCAGGGGCATGCATTCGGGGAGGCCACCAGAGACACCCCTGTCCTGCAGTTGACTTTGTCCATTGAGCAGATTGCTTATCTGCATTTACACTACCTGACCCACTTTTCATCTCCCTGTTTGAAGAAAAAACAAAATCGTACAGAAAATCAAGCACAGTCCAGATGCACTTAAGAGGAGCTTTGAACTGTGAATCACATAGAGAGGAAACTTGAGGAAAAGAGAGACCTCATTTTACCCAGGCAACAGGAGGGACCAGTGTCATAAACTAGATTTACTCCCCAGTCCTGCCCCACGTCACATTTCATGACTGCTCTGATAGCAGACTGAGACTGTTCTCAAAGTTCTGCGTTACAAATGTCATAACATGGCCTCACAAATTATTTTTCATCCAAAGGAGAATGAGTGGACTTGGGCTTCAAATGAGAGACAACTTTCAGTTCTCTCAGAAGGAAAATCTTCACATATGCATCTGTTCACATGTACTCACACGAGCAACAAACAAATTTTGTCTATGTGCAACCAAATCAGACAAATTTCAGGCAGTCCACCCCAACAAAGTTTCTGCTACTATCTTGCATTTGTTAACATAACATATCATGGTGTCCTATTTTCTCTTGCATTTTTAAAAGTGAGAGCTCTAGAGTAATTTAATGTCCCCATTTACCATGAGTTTTATTGAATATAGAAATCAATAGCAAACTGCTGGTCAATAAAGAGCTGTTTATGGAAGGGAAAAGCTTCTTGCAGGTGCTAAAAAGGGGAAAAAATAGAGAAATAATTAATATGTGTTTGACAGTGGCCACTGGGCTGTAACTAATAAGGGGAATGTATCATCTGTTAGGAGAAAGTTTTCATTTCACGGCTGCCTTGAAGACCTGGGGACATTTCTCTGGCTGTCTACAAGAGCCAGGCATAGGTAGTTACATCAGATGGATGTTTTAGCCAAGCAAGGAAAACTTTTTTCATCTCTTTCAAAGTACTTACTGTTGCGCCAGAATAGTTTCCTCCAGTTCCTGGCAAGTCAAAAATCACTTTTACATTCCTGTGAAGGAGGACACAGATCCTAATACCCTCATCATCACCATCATCATCTGACTGTACCTGTTGTCTCATCATGGTGTAGATCCTGCTCCCACACTGACACAGACCTTCTAGTTTTTTCTGCACGGCTGAAGCTGCTAACTGCAGCCTACCACCCTATCAGTTTGCCGTGGTTCAGTGGTCTTGGTATCGTCCAGCAGAGAGAAGGGCTGACACAGACCTAGCCCAATTCACTACAGAAGTGATGATATCTTACCCCCATCAAACTGGAGAGGACCCTGGTCACCAGAACAGAGTGGCTACTGCTCATGGGAATAAAGCAACAGGGACAGGAAGAAAAATGTTATAATTGTTACTCTGCAAAGTGGAAGTGCCCATAAGACACCAGCCTTCAGACTGATGGAGGACTAAACACGTCCACTGAAATTCACAAATGAGTTATTAGATTTTTTTTTTTAGGAGCTTCCTCTGTTCCCTCTGCGTCACAAATCCTGCAGTGAAGTGCTCCAGATAGTCCAGGTGCCACAATCACCTCTGCTCAACCTCTCTGCTGTGACCCAGGGATCCAAACGGCGCCGACCTCACACAGAGTGGGTGCTGTGCACAACCTTTGTTTGTCCAATTATAACATCATTTCTTCCTTTCCAAATGAAGACAGAAAGATGAAAGAAGGAGATTGCAGCAGGAAATAGTGAGTCTACAAGGCAGATTTCAAATCCTTTGCCTTGATAGCCAGGCTCTATCACCAGGGTTTTGTGGACATATTCCTGCTGTTATATCATACAAACAACTCAAATGCACTTTTTACCTTCTTTTGCCCCATAAGGTTTTATTTTCTCCTTCAGTGCTATCACATTTTAGTTAGAAGTGATCACTCTACATTATCCCACTGTTCTGACCCCTCAGGTGCTTCAGCTATTAGATTAGACTGCCCCATCCGTGAAGGCAAGGATATCGATATCATCTGTACATCCATCCTGATGAACCGCTAACCACTACAAGATCACCTTGAGGGAGGAGGCATTTAAAATGCCCAAGAAATGAAATTTAGAGGGGAAAAAGACAAAGAAAAAAAAACAAAAAAAGACACTTGCCTGCATGGGGTACAAGTCCATGGAATAACAGCTTTCAGCAAAGAGTATCTGCTTCTGATGAGGAGAAGTTGCTGAGTTGTTGCTGCTGCTGTTGTTTTTTATAGGAGTATGAACAAAGGACTGAATTGTTCAGGTAGGAGAAATAATTGAGCCTGTAATCAGTTATAACTCTCCAGATGGAGCCTCATTAGCTTTTCAGGCAACATACATTAAAATTCTGACAAGTTCATACCAAAGTCCCAACAAGTCAAAGATCCCCCAAGCATGTCTGTGACCTGTAAGGATCCCTTGTAACCCTCACTGCTGCAGTATTTTAGTTAGAGAGGCAATGAGGAGAATGCTCTGAATGCAATCCATTCACAGCGGCAGCGCGAAGGCATCAGGATGTAAACAGACTGACATTTGGTATATTTAGGGTTTAATCTATATGCAAATTTCTTGAACACACTTCAATAAAAAAATAATTCACAAAAATTTATGTTTACAAGTTTGGGTGTGATTCTTTATGTCTTTAACTAATGGTCTCAGATCTGTACTGTTGTATTTTATAACATGGAGCTGATAGATTGTTTGAACAAAAGCAGAACTGAACAATTCCTTTTGTAAATACAGAAGAGACCTGAGAGGTTTTTTAGATGAGTAACAAACACTGGTGAGACGCACAAGACCTCTAGCAAGTTTAAAATTACACTTCCCTGTCCCCAGCCCACTTGTCTTTTGAACAGGCACAGAGAGCAGCATGGATGCTCCAGTTGGATCTTCAGGCTGGAGAATGACTGATGACGACTCTGGACACCTCTTTGTGGGTCATGTGCCCCACAGTCTAAATGCAGAATGCACTTATTTGAAGATTTGCAGAAAGTGAAAAACCAAAGTATTGTGGAGAAGACCCATGCCATTGTCTCAAGTGAGCTCTAACCAAGGTAATGTCAGGTCAGGAGCATTCCAAAGGACACACAATACTGCCAGCAGGAGCTTAGACCCCCAGGGGATCTGGCTAGACTGAGAATAAAAAAAGCAATTTGCATCAGAAACATCATATTAGGGCCAGAAAAGGGCCTTAAAGAAAGACATAGGTCACTACCTCCTCTAGTTCCTCCTACAACGAGAACAATAACTCTTCAAGACAGCCAGCCTTGATTGAAAGTCTTCAAGCAATGGAGATTCATCATCCCATTAATTCTCACAATTTCTCATTTCCATGGCAGTGAAACAGTAGTTTTCATGCAAAATGAGAAGCAGGCATTTTGAAAGGAAATGCTCATACATACAGAAGGAATGAATCACAAATGCTCACACTTAATATCCGCTTAAATCTCTCACAGCAACATGGAGGTTATAAACAAGAGACCCAACAATTTTCAGATCTTTATCTAGATGCAATGTTCTTTTAAATCTTAAATCCTATATAATGCAGGAAATGCTAAAACATATACTTTTGCATATCACCAAGCAATTCATATGGAGATGGTTTAATTGCCTAGTTCAGTAGGAGCTACATTAGTTATCTGCATGTAATTTCCAGAATATTTTATTCATATCATGTTTGTAGAAAGACTGAAAATAAAAGGACTATGTGCACTTTGATGGCTTTCTCTTAAAAAAGTAAGAATATTTACATGCCATATCTGATTTAAAATATACCAGTTAGTAATATTGAATTGGGAAAATTTAAATATAGTTTCAAGGCAAAGTACACGAGGAATATATAGAGGTAAGTTAAGAGCAAACCTGTTGCATGCAAAATCAATAAAAATATTCATTAAAAACCATGGCTGCTCAGAGTTAATGGCTCTCTTAGAAGGCTTTCAAACACTTTAAGGGGAAGACAATGCACAATGAAGACATTTAATTAACCTTAACTCTGACCCCCATAGCAATAGTATTCACATATCTTGCAATCATTATTTCTTCCCTACCCGATATGTACCTCTGAGAGCACACTTTCTCATCACCTCCTCATCACATGGATCTTCCTGTGCTCTTCTAAATTTCTCCAAGACAAGCATAAGGGACACTTAATGAAATCACAAAAGGAGGCGTAGGCAACGAAATGAGATTAAAGATAAGCATAGCTGGAGATCATCTCTTCTGCTGGGAAGGGAAAATCTTCAAGATATGAGAAGATGATGTGTGGTAATGCAAATGCAGCTGTTCCTCTCCCCTGGCTGCACCACAACGGGAGATTGATGAAGAGAGGGGGAGATTTACAGGAAGAGACAATCCTTTTTTTGACACACAAGAAAAACTACATGATTCTGGGAATGAAGAATGCTGCCAAACCACCCTGTTATCTTGATTCCCTGTTTGTAAGAAGTCATAATCATGGCTTTCCTGTGGGCACCCAAGTAGCAAGCCCTGTGGAGGTAAGATGAAGGATGGAAGGAAGAGACTGGTCCAGGTATCTTCTCAGAAAACTTCCCAGATTTCTGCTAACACTCTTTGGAATTCCCCCTCCCTCAACGCTTTAACCAAAATTAGAACCTTAGACTGGGAATTGTTAGAGATTTACCCTCCAAAAGCTTTTTAACTCAGCTTCCAAATGCACAGCTAAAAGAATTCCTGAAAAAATACCATCTGGCCAAAGGAAAAGACTGAGGATTTTAAAGACGTGCATAAGAAGCACCTGATTTATAGGTGTTCACAGGGGTCTGTGAGGACACGCAAGTTTAATGGAAAGGGAAAGAAACCTCGCACTTTACAGAAATTCCTGCTATGGGAAGTGATATTAGAAAAGTGTAATTTCCTTGCCCCACAAAGAATACTCACAAAGGAAGCCAAGCAGGTCTTAAAAAGGCAGATCAGCTAAAGGTCAATATGCATTAAGCCTTCAGCTGCACTGGATGAGCAAAAAACACAACTGAAAGATGTATTTGAAAGTTATTTGGAGAAGAAAAGAACTCTCTGTTCTGCACAATTACAAAATAGACATTCTAGGATAGCACTTATGTGAAAAAGTGCCAAAAAGCCAGAATGCAGACTATTTAAGAAAGTAAAATTTAGTCTAATATGGGTTATTTTTTCTTGACTTGTAAAGGCAGTATACTTTTACTGTACCAAGTTGTAACTGTGAACCCAAAAATCCTCTTAAGTCAACAAAGAGACTGCCATTTACTTTATCAGGCTATAAATCCAGTCCCAAAGAAGATAAGTGCAATGTGTGTCATTGATAAATGATGGAACTGAGGAGAGCTATTTTCCAGCCATAACCAGTTCCTTTGAATTCAGCCAAGTGCAGCTCATGGCTGAAAGCATCATCCTCTGAATCACAGCCTCTGCCAGGGTAGCACACTGGCCTTTTAAACAGAGTAGGACTGCAGCAGATCCTACTGTGGACAGGAAAGCAGCTCAAACACTCACATGAGAGCCAGGAGCAGGCACCATGTTCTAGGAGCCCCGGGGGATCCCCTAGCTAGCCCATGGTTGCCCAAAGGTCTGTGTGTCTGTTTCAACAGCTGGAAATTTCAGAACAAATGTTCTTGTCCTTGTAGCCCCTCTCAGGCTGTTCAGGACCAGGAATTCCGTGTCAGGAGAGATTATAGGGTTCCTTCAATCAACAGATCCACTCCCTTGGAAGATGATAAGATGAAGTCAGCCTGGAGGCATCTGGACAGGCTGGATTGATGGGATGGGGCAACTGTATGAGGTTCAACAAAGGGAAATGAAGGGTCCTACCCCTGGGTCACACAGCCCCACACAGCACTGCAGGCTGGGGGCAGAGTGGCTGGAAATCTGCCCAGGGGAAAAGGACCTGGAGGTGCTCGTGAACAGCAGCTGGACACAAGCCAGTGAGTGCCCAGGTGTCCGAGAAGGCCAGTGGCACCTGGTGCGTATCAGAAATGGTGTGTCCAGCAGGAGCAGGGTGCTGATGGAACCCTGTGCCCAGCACTGCTGAGGCCTCATCTTGAATACTGGGTTCAGTTTCGGGCCCCTCATGACAAGAAAGGTGCGGGAGCATGTCCAGGGAATGGCAGCAGAGCTGGGGAAGGGTCTGAAGCACAAGTCCTATGAGGAGCAGCTGAGGGAACCAGGATTGTTTAGCCTGGAGAAAGGAAGACAGAGGAGACCTTATAACTCCCGGAAACTTCCCAAAAGGAGGGTGTAGTGAGGTCTAGTTCAGTCTCCCCTCCCACATAACAAGGAATAGAACAAGGTTTTAAGATTATCGAGGTAGGTTTAGATTAAATATTAGGAAAAACTTCTTCACTAAAAGGGTTGTAAGGCACTGGAACAGGCTGCCAAGGGAAGTGGTGGAGTCAGCACCCCTGGAGGTATTTAAAATATGTGTCAATGTGGCACTTAGTGACAAGTTAGTTGTGGACCTGACAGTACTGGGTTAATTGTTGGACATGATGCTCTTAGAGGTCTTCTCCAATCTAAACAATTGCTGATTCTATTATTCAATCCTGTTTCATTAATGAGATTCCATGTGATGATGGGCCAATCTATCCAACCCGAGGGCAATGGCCTTTTGCACCCGCATGCAAAGCAAAATATCTGAAGTCATTACTTGCTGAAGCAGACAGCCTCTGCTATATCATGTCATCATGCAGACTGTCAAAATAAATGGCTTTGAAATATCTGGTAAAATATACCAGGGGAGAGGCAGACAGATGGCTCAGATGGGAAAAGACAAACTCTTCATCAGAGCTCTGATTTGAGCTCACAGGGTCTTGGTTGTTTCTTCAGGCTTGACTTTTCAAGGGCTTGCAGACCTGCCTGCATGAGCGTTCTGACCTGCCTGCAGGTGAGCTGAGACAGCATGGAGAGTTCAGACCCTGTCTGACAAAGCTGCTACAACACTGCTCTTGTTTCACAGGTAGAAACTCAGCCCTATGTGTAGCTCCAACACCCAGGCTTTGGCTGTGCTTGCTAGGAGTGAGCCTGGTGGCACCTTGCAGCAGCAAGTTTGGTCTCTTTCTTTGAACCAGACATGGAGGGGCCAGGCAGCACCCCTGGCCTGCATTATTCCCACTTGAGCACCATCCATGTGTCCTGGGTGTTAGATCCAAAACCCAGGGACTTTTTGATTGGACTGCAGAAGGGTCTCTTTGGCAGCAGATGTGAATGACTTTGTGATAAATAATTCCTTCCCTGCCCTTTGAAATCTATATGCTGCTGATAACTCAGCTATTGAGTCATATTGGAAAAGAGTGGAGACCTTTTGCTCTCTCAGCTCTTGCTTTAAGCCTAACTGCTTGTTCAATGCAGCCATGAATTTTTGCCTCCTCGCATACAGTATTTTGCTATCTAAAGCAGGAAAAGCATGGAGAAAAAAAAAGCCTCATCCTAGAAGGAAATTAGCCTCCAGCAGCCTAATAACCCATTCTCTGCATCACATGCAGGGTGGTGTAATTAAACCCATAAAATATTCAGAATTGATCTCCCCATTTGGAAGATACACTTGCAAGGAAACTAATGATGGCTGCTGCTGTGTGCCTAGGAGAGGAGATCTCCCCAAAAGGCTGTTCTCTTATTATTTACCAATGCACCCCATGGCACAATGACTTCTGCAGGTCTCCTCTCACCCTGAAAATACCAGGACTGCATTAAACCTCCTGCCTGCAACTTCCATTAAACAAAAAGACTGCCCCAATCAAGGATTTGTTTTGATGGCCTTTGTTTCATTCTATAGGTGTGGAAGTCTCTTCAACTCTGTTGTGTTCCCTTTAGAAGCAGGACAAATTCCCTAATTTAGAAAGTTTTAAAAAAAGGATGAGAAGTCAAGACAAAAAACCTTTTAAGCAGAGTTCATTGACCATAGTGTTTTAAGTTGTACAATAAACAGAAAATACTTGATCTGCTTTAAGATGGTATTTTTAAACTCTGTATTACATTTTTGTTCTCTGCTTTCTACCCCTATTTCAGCCACTGCAGTGACAGCTTTGTCATGTCTCTTCATGCTCCAGGGCAGGGTTATGAAGCCACTGCTCTCCTTGTAAATTAAGTGTCTCAGAACAATTTCGTAGGAGATCTCCAGACTGATGCCTCCTGCCAAGTCTCCATCCACCTCATCCCAAGGAAGAAGATGAGGAGCCCTGTAGCCAGGCCCATGTCTGCTGCACTAGACCTGCTGCAAAACAGCTCTTATCCCAACCTATTACATAGAACAAAACCCATTACGAAAACCTTGGACATCAGAGCCAGTAAGTGCAAGAATTTATATTATAACCCAGTAGTTTCTCCCACTATATTTCATTCTGAGAACCAGATATTCTTCTGGCATGTGTAGCTAAGAGAGCAAGTGCAGCCTGAGATCCACCCTGCAGCCAGCTCTGAGCTGGAAGAAAATTATTCCCACAACTCAGCTTAATTTTACTTCCTGTCTCTTTCAAAAAAAAAAAAGCTGTCTTGTAGAGAACATTGGATGACTCCCCTTGATTTACAGCTGGAGCCTTTAGGAGATGTAAGAAGTAATTATGACCTCCTTCCTAAATGTCTTACTTCTGAAAGCCAAAACCAATCTGAATAAAAAATTAATTGATCAATATTCTCCCACCATTTTTCGCCAATTAAGCCTGTAAGTTAGTGTACCTTAAATAATGTGCCAGAGCAAAGGCTTCATGGGCTCAGCCTTGGCTGTTCACCTGTGAAAATTAAATATGCTTATATTTTTATGTGATAACAATTATGTAACTTATTTTTGGAAGTAAATAATTCAGCACAGTTGAGATGCTCAACACAGACAAATGGACTGTGCCTGTGTTTTGCCTACTGATAAGGGACAGTTTTGCTGCCCCTTTGAATGCCTGCAAGCACCATCATTAACCTCTGCAAGCATCTTGAGAGAGAAATATAAAATAGCCCTCCCAGCAAAGCTAAATTCCACAGCCAGCTGACATTTGTTTCTTATTATCTATACATTTGTCTAATTAAGAAGATATAGTGCCATTTTAATTTTCATATAAACTCTTAACTTCAATGGGGATGCATTCTGCAAACCAAACAAGGATTTATTAAGATAATAAAGCAAGCACTTCATAAAAATTTAAATGCCTGCTCTGAGCATCTTTTGTGTGGAACTAAGAGGCCAAACCAGGGGAAGAATCTGCAGCAAACCACTTCAGCACGCCCATGCCCAGGCGCATGTGTGAAGTCTGTGTGTGCAGGGGTGGCTTCCCAGATCTGAGGCCACTTGCCCCCACAACACCTAGACGTCAGCAGGATTTTAGCAGTGTGCCAGCTTTGCACCTTTTCAAGCACAGGGGTGCCCTGGTTCAAATTAATGGATTCATTTACAAGGACCTTGGCTGGGGGGGAAGGCATATTAGTTTCCTTTGCTTCTGCTGCATCGTCTGTTTATAACAACATAGTTAATCAAAGGAAGGGGAGATGAAGATCTTTTTTTGCCAGTGTGGCAGGAAAGACCGTGAAGCTTTAATTGACCCCTCGAGAGACAAAGTGAAAAGCTCGTGGAATTAGTTGAATTTTTAACACAAGGGCATGTTTTCCTTTCAGTTCTGCTCTGGAGACTAAAAGAAAGAGTCGTGCTCCCAGCTGCCTCTTGCCCTGGGTGCAGCTGCTGCACTACCTCCTTACCTGAGTCACTGCAGAAGCAATGCAGCTATTAATACCTCAGGGTAATGGCTCAAAGTAATCCCTTAAACCCCGTAATTGAAAAAAAAATGGCCACTGCTGACTAATGATTTTGAGGCTGGGGCATAATGGATTGACTTCGGGATAAGGTGCCTGAGGATTTTTAAGTGATTGGTAGCTCTGCCTCACATGTGTGGGCTGTGCAAGCTGTCCCCAAAAGCAACATGCCCTGGATCAGCCAGGCAAAATAGTCCTTTGAGACCAGGGCTGGGAAGGAAAAAGGGTGTCCCATGTGCTATGTCTTCCATCCCTCCCTTTACATGGACACACCAAGGTGGACTTAGCAGTCACAGCACTGGCAGGCTCCCAGCAGAGTGGGTGAGGAAGGACCATGGTCCTTGTGACTAAAGCAAAATTTTGCAAAATTAAAGAGGCTGAGAGAAGGGACCATAGAGCACACATGATTATTCGGGGTTTTTTGAAGGGGGACTGAAAAATTCCAACCTCAGCATTTAGAAAGATGGGGAAAGAGGAGAAGATTCTCAGAAATACTCAAAATGTGCTGAGAAGTTTCTGCAGAGAGCTGGTGAAGTGTGCCTGCTATCCCCCAGCATTTTACCTGGCAAACTGTTCCAGTTACCTCTATCAAATCAGATTTTCCTCCCTCCCCTTTATTTCTGGGTGGGGAGAGAGACCAAGAGGCTGAAAATACATGTTACATCACAGGGCAGAAAAGGACAAGTTTCCTACTCTCTCCTCCTTCCCTGGCCATGACCTACAGCAAGATTGCACAAAACTGAGGACAGGCAGGGATTAGCTGGCTGGCCAGATGAGGAAAGATGTGCTCAGGAGTAGTTTGTTATAGCAAGACTTGGCCATGTTTGCCCTCCACAGAATGGACAGCAGGTTCCAGTGGTGAAGTTACTGAGGATTGCGACAGTTTTATTCCCAGTGCTGCGTGTGAGCCCTGCATCTCCTTTCTTTCCATTCTCCTGGTAAATCTGAAGTGCAGAAGCAGCATTTTCCTTAGTGGACCTGGTAGTCAATAGGCTGTCACAAGTTCCAGCTGATAATTGATGTTTTAATACATGGAAATTCCTGGAGGAGATAAGCCTATAGCTTTCAAATGCTGTAGCGAGGAATCCTTCAAGCCAAGAAAAACAGATGATCTGCTTACAATTTTGCACAATCACTCTGCAGATGTGGACACCTATGTGAAAACAATGAAAAAAAAGTGAGTTTAGATAGAGGCAATGGCTTCTGTCTAAACTAAAAGCTTTTACCTCTTCTAAAAATCATTCTGCTCTTCTCTTCATACCATCACAGCTCCTACAGTACTATAATAAATAATTTACATCATAGGCCATGTGGCAAGAAAATCTAAACAGCAACATAGCTACTACTCACTTGACTTAAGATATTCTAGTTGGATTTTCTCTCCACTGTAACAAACCTTATGTTTTTCCTCTTCTCAAATAACTGTGACACAACCACATTGCAAGAAAGTTCCTGCAAGCCCCCAGCATTGTGCAGCCTCATTAGTAGCTTTGATTATTTATTCGGCACATCTCCAGCTTGCCTGAGTGGCTGTGAGACTGTCAGTCCTGAGCACTGATTCATACTGCCAGTGGTTAGTGCAGTTCAAGTGCCAAAGGCAAGCCAAAGGGCAAAGCCAAAATAGGTAATAGCATCAGATATGAGGAGAAGTAACCAATGCACGTAATGCCAGTGACTTCGTGGCAACCCCACTGAGCTGTTTTTTAATGGGAGGCACTGAAAATGAAGATTTCATGCCCAGGGACGTATTGATAACTTCATGGAAATGACCACAGCCCTGCACTCTTCTTCTGTCAGCTGTCCTTTTAATGATTGCTAATCTTATTTTAAGACAAGAAAAACTGCAGTTTAGTTGAATGCTCTGGGTCTACAGGGAGGTTTCATTTCATTCTTCCCTTTCTTCCTCTGAAGCACCAGATGCTAGACAAGATTAGACAGCAGTTTGAACTAGAATGCAAAAAAATAGCCTTAAGAAACATTTGCATTGCCTTAAAAGTCCTCTTGGAACCAGGCCTCCAGATTTTGGTCCTCATTTGAACCAGCTATTATTTCCTTCACTGCAGCAGTGTTAAGGAGGTTGACTGAAAGTCAGAAAAGTTGTCTTACATATAATGCCCCTGGGACAACTGACCAATGACCCATTGACCATCTCCAGCTTTTAGTGAGAAGAATAGGAACATACTTTCAGCCTTGTCTGGAAATGCCTAGTTTTGTTCTCTTTATCTTACACTAGAGGAAAAAAACAGCCCACTCTTCGTTTTGTGGGAATCAGGTTTTTTAGAAGCATTTCCTCAAATCAAATCCTCACCTGGAAATTCTTCCTCACTATGCCAAAATATAAGCAATGAATATTATTGCCAAAGCAAGCAACCGATGAATAAATAATAGCTTTATTTTTAACTTACCCCTTAAAAGGCATAAGGACCCCAAAGCTGTCCCACAGGAGTTGTACTTTACCACCACTGGGTAAATAGAGATTTTTCTGGTTTGTGAAGCCCAAATCATCCATATTCATGTCAAGCACATAGAGTTCCTGTCAAAAAGGCTTTAATCAGACACAAAGTAGAATGTAGGTTACTCTTGCACCAATAGCTCCTGATACAGTGATCTACAAAATGTCATAGCAACCAGTCCTGCAATGGGCTGGATTTTCCCTGAGTTCTATCAGCAACTCAAATCACGTCTTGGGATGCAGGTCAGAGCAAGGAACAAGCCCCAGGAACTGCTGGCACCGTGCTCTTCAAGCTGAGAAGTTTCTAAGTTATAAGAGGAGTAAAAAGACATGAAGTGAAAAAACAGGAGGAATTCAGACTGAAACTGTTCTTTCCTCTGGTGTTAAGCAGTACATGAAAGCTGGAGCATGATGTCTGGGATCCAGCCTTTGAGAAAGCAAGTTCTCCACTCCATAGGTGTTCCTGGGATGGGATTTTCCTGCAGGTACAACATCCTTCCTAGCTGCCAGTCTTCCTAGTACCCTTAAAGACTAGCTGGCTGTGCTGTGACCTCCCCAATATACCAGCTCGTAACAGGAGAGACACATCTAGACCCAAATACACGCCTCCAGTCCCCCAAAACTCTTGAGGGACCAGAACTAGAGAACTCTCCACCTGGAGGGTCATGACCTGGACATTTCAGGAGCATTTGAAATGTTTGTGCTGTGTAGAACTGGCGCGGCGTGGCCATGATGTGGCCTCAGGCACAGAAGCCCAGCCACAGAGCATCCCACAGCAAGGCACAGTGTTGTGGCTCCCATCACATCTTCAAAAAGCCTTCTGGGACTCCACTGCTGTACAGCTGGCAGCTCCAGCAGCCAGGCAAAGCAGCTTTTCCCACATTGTGATTCCCTGTGTTTCCTCCCAAGTCTGTCCTTCACACTGCAATCAGCCTTCAGACGCTCCTCATTTCCTTGAAACGCAGATCCCCAACTCTTCACACGCACACCATGTACTCCTTGTACTCTGTTGGGGACAAGGAGAAAAGGGGAAGGGGTCCTATCCCCCTTCAGGAAATGCTAATTAGATTATTTCAACCTGCTCCCTTCAAAATGTACTGTTATGGACCAATAAATTGCACACCCAGAGGTGACCTTCCCCAAATAAACGATTACTTAAGGATTAGTCACGCAGCTGTACCGAAGGCACATGGCTGGCTTTGCAGGAAGGATTATTGTAGCACAGATGAATACAGATGACTCAAGCAGCCAGGGCAGGGACCCGTCCTTCCTCTTCAGCTGTGTGTAAAGCTTCAGGCTTCAGATCTGTCTACCTGTGTTTGGCATCTCTACCTACAACACCGCAGCTGGTGATTATGAAAGAAAGGAAATCCTGCACAAAAAGAAAGAGTGACAAACTGAAAAAAGTGTTTGGCTTCCTGAAAAGATCTTGATCAATGCACTTAAAATTCTCCCCCCTCCAGCTGGCAGATTCTGAAGGACAGTGGAAAGGCAAGAACTTTCTGAAGCATTTTCAGATGCAGAATGCAGAGGGGTACCCAGGGAGCTCTTGGAGCAGCCTGAGCACACGGCCCTCAGGCTGCACAGCAAACTCCTCTCCAAAGGGCCATTCTCAGAGCAAGCTGGAGCTGGGGAGTTTGTGTTCTCCTTCAAAACCAGGAGCTGCACTCCCTCTAAGGAAAACTGTTCTCTGCAAGCCCATAATTCATATTTTAGCCTTGATGGGATGAAAAGAAATGCTACAGCTGACTTCACTAAAGGTTTCAAATCAACCCCATTATCTGTTACTTTAATAATTGCAGCTTTTAGCATAGTGAAGCCCAGCAGTTTCTCAGGATGCAGCAGATGCCCTTTGATTGCTCTGCGTTTTTTCCTATTGCTAATTTAGGATAATGGTTGGACTTGATAATCTTAGAGATCTTTTCTAGCCTTAATGATTCTATGACTCTATTTATCACTCCCAGGACACTGATGGGACATTTCTTCCTTGTTTTGGAGGGAGAGGATGGAGATAGGGATGACACCCACTGAGGCACCAGCATAGTAGAGGAATATGTTGTTCTGCAAGCAAAGAGACCTGCACCCTGCGTCCACCTAAACCTACACGTAATCACTCCCTATTTGTGTCTTAGGGCCCACAAAATCATGAATAAGACTTAAGAGAACAAGCTTGGTAGCAACAGGACTAAGTTTTATCAAGGCTCCTCTATCTTCATACTTTGTCAACAAAAACTGCTGAACAAACAGCAGGTGACTGGGAAAACTTGGTTATTGGCTGTTTCCCCCTCACCTGTGTTTTTCCCCTGCCCACCGCATTGGCTCAGTCCTGCAGAGCGCGGGTGCCGGCGAGCAGCACGGGGGGACCATGGCCGGTCCGAGGGGTCCCTCTGCCGATGGGAAGCTGTGGCGGCGGCCGGAGAGCAGCGGAGGATGTCCCTGCGCTTTCCCTGCCGGCAGCTGCCCGGCCAGCCCGGGATGCGCTGGGTACTCCCGGACAGCCCTGGGTACCCCGCACCCTCCCCGGGATGCGCTGGCTCCCGGACAGCCCTGGGTACCCCACACCCTACCCGGGATGCGCTGGCTCCCGGACAGCCCTGGGTACCCCGCACCCTACCCGGGATGCGCTGGGTACTCCCGGACAGCCCTGGGTACCCCGCACCCTCCCCGGGATGCGCTTGCACCGCCGGCCCAGCGCAGCAACACCGGACTCAGAGCTGTACTTTTGGTTTTGTGCTTGTTTTCAGTACTAGAACGACACTGAGGTGCTGGAGTGTATGCAGAGGACAGTGAAGCTGGTCTAGAAAACACATCATAAGAGGAGCAGCTGAGGGAGCTGGGGGTACTTAGCCTGGAGAAAAGGAGGCTCACTCAGGGGAGATCGATTTCTACAACTCCCTGAAAGGAGGGTGTAGGTGAAGGTCAGCCTCTTCTCTCGGGTAACAAGGCAACAGGATGAGAGGAAACAACCTCAAATTGCACCAGGCAAGTTTTAGATTGGATATTAGGAAAAAGTTCTCCACTGAAAGGATGGTCAGGCATTGGAATTGGTGCCCAGGAGGGAGGGGGTGGAGTCACCTGGTGGAGGTATTTAAAACAAGTGTAGATGTGGTCATTAGGGACATGGTTTGGTGGTGGTCTTAGCAGTGATGGGTTAATGGTTGCACCCGATTTTAGAGGTCTTCTCCAACCCAAACAGTTTTACGATTCTGTGATTTTAAGATGAGGTTTTTGTCTGTGGCTGTGTGGGATCTGATCCCATGGTGGTGCACAGCCCACGGGGGCAGGCAGCAAAGCACCAGGACAGTGCTGATAACCCCCACGTCCAGGGCCATAGGATTGCTTGGTCCTACAGTAGTGCAGGTGGCAGTGTGGCCCCACAGCATCCTGTCCTCCACCTCAGAGCAGGGAGGGGATCAGCAGGTCACAACCCAAACACAAAAGAAGGCACTGCCTGCACTCAGGTTTTCAGGCTGCCAAATAATCTGAACTTCCGTGAATGGGAAATAATATTCCTCCACAGCCTTAAGGAAATGAATCTACAAGTCCTCCCCTCAACAGGGACACAGACACAGATCTCAAATTCCCACACAGGAAGAAAAGGCAGAATGGGGAAGAGATGGATTATCTTGGTGCAGCGGGCAGAGGATGGACTGACAGTGATTTTCTTGAGTTCAGCAGCTCATACCCAACAAATTGTCTTCAAATACTTTTCTCACAAATCATCTACACCACATTCCCACTGATGTAGTCCAAAATAATGAAATCTTATTTAGAACACTATTTACATTCAAAGTGCCCCAAATCACTGTATTGAAGATATGGATGATTCACCATCTCTAATGACCTGTCAAATGTGGGGGAAGGAGGTCAGAACCAAGGAGGTTTTTCTAAACTCCCCTGGGCTTAGCGGAAACCATAGCAATTCTGTTAAGAGGAAAATAATTTGATGCTGGTCCCAATCCTTCTTTCACACTCATTTAGCCAGGTGCAAAGCTGTCAATAGCAGTGGCAATGCACTACTTTAACACAGGTATAATTTAGCAGAGGGTCATGTCTGCTTTTTTCCCTGAAGAGCCTTTGGAAAAAGCAATCTGTCAGACCTTCCTATTCAGGTCATTCCCAAGTGGTGTTCTCCAATACAGTTCATAGAGAATAATGTAGAGTGTTTTCACTTTAAAGTGTGATGATAAAAGAATACCTGGTAGCCAGCAGGAAATTTTGAGGGGTGAGAGAAGTCCTTCCAACTCCTCTGGGGGTCTGACATTGCATACTCCTCAGACAAGTAAGTTATTAAGTTGTTTCACTCACACCCTTTAGTGGGAAGCAGGACTAAGTGCAAATCCAAGTCCCAAGTATTTCAGATTTCATTCCTGGTTTGGCATATTAGCTTTTCCTAACTCTCATAAGTAGGCATTTATCACCTGAGGAGCTCAGCTTTAACGGAAGGATAGAAGTCCTTGTGTTTGCTGAATACAGATGTTTGCAGCTGCACCTTTTCTAGGGGCAGTGTGCCAGATTTCTGCCAGTGCTATAAGGCAGCAGCAAGGTGTTCTGCAAAACAGGGAGGATGGCAGCTTGGAAAACTCTGAAACATCTCTTTTACAGACCACACAATTGGAGCTGCTGTGTTCCAGCAGTGACATGCTCCAGAAAGGTCCCATCTTACATCCCTGATGGAGGCAATGACCCCTCATTCTCACTGACACCTGGACTGCCTAAGAGCTCAGTCCCAGCCCCTGATGTAGGACTGGATGCTTTGCTCCACGATAACTCTTTCCAGTATGTTCACAGCTAATGGGCAGAACTGGCCTTGTGACCAGGTCTGCTGCAGAGCACAGACATCTCTGCACACAGGCAGTTTTCTTTGCAAAGGCACTTACACATCCCTAAGCCATTTTTAGCCTAACAGTGAGGAGTTACAGGTGCCATCCAGAGAATGCTTTGCTCTTCTTATTACTTACCAGCAGAAGGTATTACTGCAGTCTTACAGTGCACTCATGCTTAGTGCTTCCCCTGCCTGGAAAAAGAGCACTAAGAGGAAACTTTATACTGCAATTTATTCCTATTTTACTTTCTTCTCATCAAAATTGCTCCCAGTCCAGGTTATAATGAGAGTCTTATTCCCCAGCAAGGCAGTCCTCATACCCTCAGAGATGCACTTCCCTCCACAATTCTCACCGTTAGCAATGAAACTCCACTTTCTTGGCACCCTTAACCACCAAGCACTTTGGAGGAGGGCCTGGGACCAACTAAAGGGAACTGACAAACACACTGCCTCTGATTCTGATGGGCTCAAAATGAGCTACAGGTTCAGCCCCAAGCAGCTCCATCTGCAATGGATTCAAGCTCTTTGCCTGATTTGCAGGGGGCAAAAGCATTCACCGAGCTCCTTGCAAGATTTGAAGATGTAAGTGTGCAATCAGTATTATGGATTGACACCAGGTTTTACCTGACAATGTTTTAATTGCCTGTTGTCCCTTTTCACAACCCAGGCTGGGAAAGAAAACCAAGTTTGTTTCACAAGCAGTACCACTCCGAAGAAGAAGCAGTGGGGACCTGGCATTTCAGAAGCTGTCTGGCAGCTTTGGTGCTACCAAGAAACTTTGAGGGACTTCAACATGTTCTGCAAGTTCAGCACATTGCAGGGTATTGCACAAAGAAGCCACAAGCTCTTTTCTGCATCCGACCTTGGGACGAGAATCCATTTGATCCATTTCCCTTTGAGAGCCACCAAAACTTTCCCATTAGCTTTGCTGAGGTTTGAGTTGCACCCAGAGACAACTTCCTGAAGAGTCATCTATCCAACTTTTGCCAAGATCCAGCATATAAGGATATGAGGTATTTGTTTCTGCTTTGAGGGTTTGAGATGTGTCTATTGTATAAATAACAGAGACATCCACGCCTGTAATTTCTAACTGCCAGGAGTGGGAGGACAGGGCTGGAAGGGAGGAGAGCAGTGGCTGGATGCTTCTCTCCACCCAAACGGCAGACAGAGCTCACCATCCCCTGGCCCTGCTGGCCAGATAATGGAGCCCCATTTTAGCACCTAAGTAAAGGTCAAACTTTCCAAAATCACATCCTGCTGTGGCTCTTGAAGGACAATTTCCCCACACAAATGAAGGAAGAGAATATGCTCAAAGCAAAATTAGGATATAGACATGTGAAATGTGAAGCTGAAGGTTTATGGTACCTTTATGATGTCTCAAACTCTATTAACAAGTTGATTTGTTTTCCAGAAGAGTTCAATCCTGTTTCATATTTAGGGAAAGGGATGGGGGGTGGCAGTTCACAGCACTTAACTTCAGGCTTCCTTGAAAAACCTCTCTCTTTTTCCCTGGGCAGGAAATGAAGGCGGGCAAGGACTCCTGCTTCTCCTTCACAGGGGGATAAAATAGTGCCCAGGTGCCTAGAGGTGCAATTATCACAGATTTTGTGAGCTTTGGGACTTAAAAGTGTTAAATTTGATCCTGCCTGATTTTGGTAGACTGTGTGTATGCAGGGATATACTCATCCTGTCCCGAAAAAACAAACAAAGCCAAGAGCACAACAGGACAACCCAGACTAAGCACAGTCATGGCAGGCAAAATTAGTGGGTGGTGCACAATATTAATTCAGCTCCTAACCCATGTGTGCCAGGATGCTGCCTTTAATTAAATTAGCATAAGCTATCTCTTTGACATTCTGATTTAATATTATAGACTCAAGGTTTTATCCTAGCAAATGCATAAAATGTGAATGCATCCCAGGGTCATTTTTTGTGTTTGTCTATACGTTCACTGTTTTTATTTTCCTAATGATCCAGTGTGTCTTTGCCAGCTGGAATGTGTGTGTTACAGACCAAGCCAAGGTTTGGTCCTCAGAAGTGGAGGGCAAATCACTACAGCGGTTTCTTTATTGCAGCTGGGGTGTGGGGGCTCTCCAGTGGAATGGAGGAGACTTATGGCTGTCACCTTCCCAAAAGTCATCCTGAGCCTCAGGAACAAGTGATAACTGAGAGCAATTCGTGCTGGGCTTGAGTCTGCTGCTGCCCCATTCACCAGGGCAGAGCTCACAGAGGTCCCTTGGCCATTCTCCAGCAAATTATGAGGGCTATGGAAGGGCTCCTCTCCTTGGGCTGTTTCCTCTCTTTTAAGAGCACTTTGGTACTGTCAAGTGCTGTGAAAATGTCACAGATTAGCTGAGAGTCATGCTCAATATGCAATATACACAGCAGAGCTAGGTGACACTGCCTTCCTCCTAGAAGATCTCTCACACTCTCTTTGTGTAGGATTCATTTCAGGCCTTCTGTGCATGAAATCTCTGGACCACAATGTCCCACCTGGGCAGGCTTATGTCCAGCTCACTGCCCAGCACCCTCCTTTAAAGGTTTCTGCCACCCAGGTAGCTGAATGCCAACCCAAACCCCATCCTGGATCCCCCCTTTTTATCAGCACTTTTCCTTCAGACTGTGTTCTCTCTCCCTGCATGTAGGAGGTTTGCCCTGAGGTGGTGAACCCAGGGGAACCAAGGAACCCAACTCCAGTTCTGCAACTCGTGATTTGTTGCTTCCACACAGCCTTCACATTTGCATGTTACTGAATTAATCACTTTAAATTAATGCTTGCTGGCTTTCTCATCTCAATAAACACACTGAATGCAAAACAGTGTCATCCTTACAGGGACTATTTCTAGCCCTACAGCAGATTAAAACTAAATTAGCTGATGTTTCAAAATGGGCAAAACCATGTATCTGCCATGCAATTTGTAATGCTGGCAGACTTATTAATGGTGGGATGGCTTGTATTAAAAATCCTGTATTTATGAAATGCACTTTTAAATGCTTGGCTGTAGCAGGAGAACACTCCCTTGCTTTGTTCTTTAAAGGTAATGGGAACCTGCTCAGCTCAGGGTCATTACCAGGTAGGTTGTGGCTGTGCTGCTTGTCTGGTGCCATTGCATGTCTTCTCTTGCTTCAGTAGGTGGACCTTTTCTGAATTTTTACAGTTTTTCCACCCCACATTGGGAACTCTTTTCTCCTGCTGCAAGTCTAACTGTGTCTCTGATATTTCACCCTCCAAAGACTATCTGAGCTGTGATCAAGTGATGTCCCTCTGCACACAGAGAACTGGATAAATGGAGCTGGAGCACCTTCCAGACAGCCTCCTCTGTCCTAGTATTTGTACTTTTCTCTTGCAGAAAAGCCTCCTACTTTTTAAGGATCTTTCCCATTGATCCAGATCTTGCACAACAACAACCTGTGATCACACAAGATGTTGCAAGATAAATTTCATATCTTCAGGCTCAGGGAAAAAATGGATGTCCCAACTGTTCTTCAGATGGCTTGCATAGCTCAGGAGGAAGAACTCAGGCAGGGGAGGATGGGTGAGCCCTGCCCTGGAGCTCATCTTCCAGAACTCCCAGGAGTGGCAGGACACAGCAGGCCACGTTGGTACAACTGGGAACGCTCCTGGACAAGGCTCTTCCCTGGGGACAGCCCACCTTTGGAAAGTGCCAACACTCCTTCCTAGAGCATTGAATTCACATTATCTCCACTTTTTGTCAAACGAGACGGATGGGCACTGTGCCATTCTCCCCGAGACAGCAGCAGGGAGCACAGGGTGCTCAGCTGGTGATTAAAGCAAGATCCATGCAATTTTACAGCTATGCCTGGTAGGATTCAAAGTTTCTTTTTACTGAGAGCTGATACTTGACAGCAACATTAATTTTTGGTTGTCAGCTTTTACTGCCAGTTACCATTCCTGCTCTCCATCCCGGTGTCAGGGCCCACACTGCCCTTTCTTTAATGCTGGCACCTCCCTAGTGCTCAGCTGGGGCTGCTTGCAGAATCCAGAGCTGATAAGACATTATAGCCTTTGCTGCAGGAGCAAGAGAGAGCATGCAAAAAACCTGTCTCAACCAATATTTCACAAAGAAAAATTGAATCCCACAGAGCCTCCTTGTAGCTGTGGAGAACCTTTAATATAAAATGGGTTTGCAGCTTTTGATGGGAAGACCCTGTGAGGGGAGGCGAGGGAGCTGGGTATCTCTCCATCAGGCTGGTCACGTTATCACAATGCTTTCAGAGCAGCTTTATGCAGGAGATGTTATATCTCAACCCAGCTATATAAGGAGCTGGTTGTCCCAAAATAGCCACAGTCTTACCTGTTGCTTCCTGCCCAGGAAGAGGCTCACATTCCTGACTTGCTGCTTATTGTGGGGCGAAAACAAGTTCACCCCTCAGGGTGTTATGGAAACACACAACTTTGCTCCTGTAGTAGTAATAAAACCAGTGCACGTTTCTTTAAGCAGTGCTTAAAGAAGAGGGGATATTTTGTCAGCAATGGCCCAGACACCTGCTTCCTGTCACCTCCAACCTGCAGCAGAAGCAGGGCAAGCAGTACGAGACATCTCCGTTCCATCTGAGGCGTGCAGGTGCCCACTGCCTCCAGCAAGGGAAACACAGAAGCATCAGTGCCCAGGGTTATTTGCATTGCCACCCAGAAGCATTTGTCCTTATACCCCTGTGAGAAACCCAAAGACAGTAACAGCACCTGCTGCCTCTGCCCCAGGTGGGGAACCTTTTTAAACTGCCTGGCAATCTAGGCAAGAGGTTAGGCAGATGAAACACATGCTGCTGTAGCTCAGCTGTGGGCAGTGCAGATGGGATGTAGTTCGCTCACACCTCTGTGCTGGCTGCCCACAGATTCCACAGCAGGTCTCAGCGTCAGCAGGTGTTATAAGTGCATAATTGTATTGTTGGCTTTCTGCAAATATTAAAATGAATGTCATATGTGTAATGTAAGAAAACGAAGTGGCATGGATTTAGTTTGTTTCAAAAAGTAGTGTGATTTCTTGGAATTATATAAATATGTAGAATGCTTTTTTATGTAGTTAACTCAGGATAGCAAAGATAAGCAAGGAAGTTCCCCAAATTCCTGGACCATCTAGTTGAAGATAACAATGACAGGCCTCAGACTCTGGAAGGAAGAATCTATCTATCAGAGGTGGGACACAGGATGACCAAAACGGATGTGGTCAGCAGAACTGAACTACAATGGATTATCAAATTTTAAACAGACCTGCAAGAAGGAAAAAGCAACCGGATAGGGGGGACTTGAAACCCAAGAGATACCAAAAAAGGAATAGTTGAATGATGCACAGAAATCTATGAATATGTATGAGACTTGGGCATTTAACAGAAGAGGTTTGTTAGCTCAGGTGTGTCTCTGGCATCATGCCAAGCAACCGGCCATATTAACTCTTTGCTTTATTTCTGTCTCCTATTGTCCCTTTTATTAAACCCCTTATTAAACCTTTTAAAATTTTACCAGGAGTGAACTTCGTTTTTCACAGCAGGGATGCCCAAACAGCTGCTGGCCACAAGCATGGTGCAGCCAGCTGCTCACCTGGTGAGCTGTACCTCCTGCAAATGCAAGGTCTGAGCCCCATTTGATAGGATGAAACCACATTTGGGTGTCTCTCAGCTCATACTCCTCTTTCTCAGCAGCAGTGCAATCACTGCAGCAGTTTTTCAGCAAAATGTTTTCCTTCAGGGGATTTTTTAAATGTTTTTTGTGGTTCTTACCTAAAAAGTTCAAGTTCTTCAAAATTCAGCCCACACAGGAGTTTAGGGCCATGTTTCATCAGGTTTATGTCAAAAAATATTTTAACGCCGTTTCAAAAAATGTCAGAGTACCTTGTTCCAACAAGTTCTAAATGGAAAATCTCTAGCTAATATTTTTTCTTTTACTTTAAAAACTAATCCAATCTTTTCAATTTAGTTAGACCAGCCAATATTTACAGAACATTTTTATAATAATAAAAATTAAAATGTTTGATGGATGTGATTCTTTCAGCTCAATAATTTTTCCATGTTTTTTTGTAGGCAAAACTTTTTATGATCTTATCATCTCGTCTCAGAAGAGAATAGACCTACAGAATACTTTCAAAAGGCAGAAAAAAAGAAAGATTTTCTGTTTGTCCCTTGTTTTGACCAACTCTGAAACTGCTGCAATGTTGAGTTCCCATAGGCACTCAGCCTCCTGAAGGGAGAAAGGGAATGCTAATTTCATGGTTGGCTTTACTTAATGAAATAAAACTATTCTTGCCCAAATATTGTGCAAATAAGGCAGAATTCTTCCCAGACCCTGCCCTGATCAAGCTGCACTCAGAAACATGTGATCTGATTATCCTCATTTGAGCAAGCTGACTGTCAGGTCTTTGTGCCCCAGCAGGAAGATGGGCTGTTAACAAGTCAGGTATTTACAGCACAGATGTCAACAATTTGGAGTATTTAATCACAGAACACTTCAATTTGTCCTCAGCTCTGGCAAACCAGCTGCCTGTGCCAAGGGTCATGGGTGTGTGTGGAACTGCTCTGGGTCTATCTAATATCATTACAGATATCCTTGTACAAAAAAAGGAATAATCTCCAAACAAGAAGTGCTGGATTAGCTCATCCCAAGGCAAGGCCAGCTCCTGTGTATCTACTGAGGCTGAGCTCTGTGTGGGCCTAAAGAAGCCCTGGGTGGGGATGGGGAAGATTTGATTTTTCTGGCTAATGGCATGGCATACATTTTGCTTGCAAAACACCTCTCAGATATGAAATTTCACAAATATTATGAAAAGGTCTTTTCTGAGTGCCCAGAGACAGTGCACAAGCTAATTCTGTAGCACTGAAATGATAAAAGCACACCCTGAAGGAATGAATAATTGAAGCCCAGCCCTAAATATTAATAGAATACAAGGAGAAGAGGACACATTCCTCAACTTTGCACTTACCGAGCTGCCCGTTTGGATTTGAAGCAGAGATATTCTCACAACCACTCTAAGCTCCTTAAATCCCCTCCTGGAAGACTATGGTGCTCCAAACTAATGCTACCTTTGTCTGAAATTCCCCAGCTCATTTTGTATTCAGACCTCAAGAGGAATGTGGTAGTGTTTATCTGGAACATGTGTTCCAAAAGCAGATGGAGGCAAAGGACACTGTCTGTTCCCACAGAGGGGAGAGCAGCATGTGTGCAGGAGAGAGGGTGCACAGAGGGACAGGCTGCAGTGAGTGGAGGCTTCCTCCAGCTCCAGAGATGCCCAGCCAGGGAAGCCTGACATGATGCTGGGGTGACAGGGGGTTACCAAAGGCACACAGGAGGCACCCTTCAGCTGGGTAATGTTCTGCTTTGGGAGATGTTTACAACACACTGGCCTCAGCCTGGTTTTTCAAACAGGATCAGCTCAATGCAGCTTTGTGCATGGCAATCACAGGCTCTGAGTGCTGCAAGAAAGGGCTCACAGCCAAGCACGCACACAGGAGGCCACCCACCTTCAGGGTCTGTGGGCAAACCCTGCCCTGACACCAGGCAGCAGAGCGAGCCATCCAGCAGCAGGGACACGAAAAATGGATGGAAGTTTATTTTTTTAATTCAAATGCCATCTGAGAAATGAGGTTCCTGTGGACATGGTGTCTCACAGGAGCAGGGCAATACTTCTCCAGCAGTCCATGGCAGTGGGAAGCCCTGATGAATCAATTCCCCTGCAACCTCTATAAGCCCTCAGGCCAGTAAAATACAAGCAATTTAAATTAAATTTAAAAACAAGCAGCATTTCTCTCTGTCTGTTGATATGTCTTTGGCTGATGTCTGCTGGCACTAAAACAGCCTTAAGTGCCTTCTGGCTGTAAGTCAGAGGGATCTTACGCATTAGGGCAGCCACACTCTCTGACCACCTTGCACAAGGCACATCTGGAGGAGAGCTCCCATCCTTGTGCCTTAAATCAGGGGGAAACTCCTGAAAGGCAGTGACACAGTGATGGGACAGCCAGGGAGCAGGCAGGGTAACTTGGGATGCCCAGATATCCAGGTTGGATGTGCCAAACCAGCGCACCCCACTGTGGAGCTGCCCTGAGGAAGCCAGCCAGCCCCTTCCTCCTCCTGCAGCAACACAGAGGAACCCCAGCAAACAGGAGGGGATTTGTGGGGTCAGACAGAATTACAGCCCTGCTTCTTTACCATGTGAATCCCCATCAGACAGACGTCGCTCCACTGCCTTATGGAAGCAAACACGTCCCTGGGCATCTGCCACTTCCCAAATTTAGAGCGATTTTTAACAAGCTGGAAGCAACAAAATAAACAACACTTGATCTGCAAGCTCCCCACTCTTGACAGTGTCCCCAGAGGTGGTGGAAAGCCGAGGAGATAGCTTCTTGCTTTAATTGGTACATTAAAATTCTTCCAGGCCACTACACAACTGTTAATAGGCAACTTAATTAAGCACTAACACAGTTCATATTTCTACCCTCCAGAGGCTCTTGTTTCATTTTTTTTTTCTTATTACATCCAAAGCCATGGGGAGTTTTGTCCTAATCATGTAAAACAAGCTGAGGGCAGTGACACCATGCAAGTTATTTAACTCCTGATCTCCAGACACCATTGCCAGATGTCCAGGACTGCAATTTCTTCTCCAAAAACAAGCCAGAGGACTCCAGGAACAAGGTGTGAATTGCTACAAGTCGACAAAAATAAATGTCAACAATCTTTAGCAGCAGCAGCCAGCTCACCCCACTGAGTGCTAAAATGAGATGGTGTTGGGCAAAGACAGGTCCTCTGCAGGCATCAGGCGACACCAAGCAGCTGGGGGTTTTACCCATCCTGAATGACCAAGGAGCCTTATTCAGCATACCATGAGGATCTTCCAAAATGCTCCATGTTGTCCTCTGCCTTTCCCCACCCAGAGGAGACCCCTGAGGAAGAGAAGCGGCAAAGGAAAGAAGATGGCATCTCCAGATCCCTGGGAGAGCTTTGATGCTTTGATACTTGCTGCTCCCCACCACCTGGCTCTCACTGTCACCTTCTGCTGAAGGAAACACAGCAGGAAGCACCAGTGCCCCACAACACAGCCCAGCCCTTCAGTGTTTCTGGGCAACTCTTTCCCTGTGTGCAGCCTGCATGTCAGGCTGGTTTGATGGGTTTGCTGAGGAGGCCCTCAGTGACCATATTCTCAGAAGTTTTCTTCTTTCTAACGCTGGGCTGGGGTAAATCAAAACTTGTTCCCACAGCTGTTGTGGGAAGCGACCAGTTTAACAATCATGCAAACAATAGTGAGGTTTCCATTATAGGTGAGTTATGAGCTATTTAAGTTAAAAAACAACTGAATTTTACTGCTACTAGTCACACTTAATGCACACAGATTGAGGAAGGAGGGGTGAGTGGTGAAGCCAAGCAGTCACCTGGCTTATGGAGGGAAGGAGCACATGTTGCTGGTGATGAATGAATATGAATCCCTCAGCTCAAGGAGGAATGGTTTATTTGCCTCAGAAGCCTTGTACACCAGCAGGCACATTGCCAATGCATGCATCATGATTCGTGATGGAAACATGAAGCTGAGGTGGCTTTTCCTTCACTGGCACATAAAGTCTATTTCCTGCTGTAACATTTTTAGTCCAAGGGAACAAAGAATTCCAGAGCCCCTAAACACAGCAATAGTGTAGCTGGAGATTTCTAGCACAAACATTAACAGCTGGGAAGGCGACAGACAGGGAAGCATTCTGGTGACATAAAGCAGGGTGGCCACATGGACCTTGAGTACAGTTTGCAGTTGCTGCAGTCCTGTCCCACAGGTAGAAGCAGGATCACATGGTGGTGGTGAGGTACAGCCACCAAGCTGCTGGGTGGGTTCAGAGATGGGAATGGATGAGCTGATCCCACAAGCACTCCTGTAAGAGGCTCTGTCTCACAGCACAGAAATGTGCTTTTGCAGAATGATCTAAAGCTACAAAGTCTCCACTAGGTTAAAAGTGCTGCAAAAAAAAAGTTTTGAAAATAGAACTTTAAGAATGTTGTTATTGAAAATACCCTTTCCTTCCTTCCTTCCTGCCTTTACACAACAACAATAAAAGCCTCTATGGAATTTTCTTTTCAAAATCAAATAAAATTACATTTTTCACTTGAAGAGTGTCATTTTGTGGCTATTTCTGTGGATGGTTCATACAAAAATTAAACAGAAACCTGCCAGGAATTTGGTTTCCATTCAATTTTTTCCTTGCTCCACTCTTCCCTGACCTTTTCCTTCCACCAGGAGAGGGGAAGGGAGAGACCACTCAGGGAAAGCAGGCACCAATGGAATAAATCAAAATCTGAAAAAAGGCAAAAAAAAAAAGGAATCGAAGTTTAATTTCCATTGGAAACCTAAAGCCGACAGGACAGGATACAAAATGTAGTCGTGTTTTCAAGGAGCCATCAGGGAAACAGACAAATGCCTTAGGAACGTGTGTCAGCAGCCCTGCCCTGCGAACACCGTGTCCCTCTGCTGAGGTGCCAAATCTGAGAGAGGAGCTAAGATCTCCAGCTGTGACCAAGAGCTGGTGTCAGATTCCCTGCAACAAAAGCCCACAGGGTTGTGTGGCATGGGAGGGTGAGCTGGGGAGTGAATGGTGAGAAGAATCTGCTGAGACTCCCAGGGCTGGTGCCTAGAGGAGAATACAAGTATGGATTGCCTCACCTCTGGCCCTGTGCATTGGAGGAGACTTTGGGACAGGAATGATCCATGAATTTCTGTGGTCAGTGTGGGACTGGTCCCAGGGTGGCATCCGGCTGTAAAGAGAGAACTGAGGTAGAGAACAAGTCTAATAAGGCCATTCAAACCGGGAAAATTGCTTTTGGTATTGTGCTTTCCCTTCACACTGAACTGTCCAAGCCAGCTACACTGTCTTTAGGCTACAGGGACACAAGAGTTCCTGGCTTCTGTGTTTCTCCATTTGGTAGAAACCCTCCTCTTCCTGCCTTCCTGTGGGAAACACCTGCCCTTACATTTGAAGACACCTATCCAAGCACGTTCTTTACCAGGAGGTCGGGGATGTCGTTCTTGGGAACACCCAGGTGAGCAGTGCCATTCCCCCCAGGTCTGCAGCAAGCAGCAGAGCCTGCTGCAGCTCCCAGCACTGCCCTGCAGAGCTTCCTTCAGCTCCACTGGGCTGCCAGCTCCCAAGTTCAGCCTTACTGAACACACATGGATTGTCCTGGGAAAGACCCACCTTGTCACAGCACAGCCTGTGCAGAGAGCCCTCACTTGTCCTTCAATCCTGTGCCCACACAGGCAGCAGGCTCCTTTGGCAGAAAGCTTTTGCCCGATCTGTTTTAAGCGACAGCATATACTGATGAGGCACTTTGGATGGGTTAAGGTGTGAGCTGGGTTTCCAGACACAGCTGAGCTGGAAGCTGATACTTCGAGCAGGTGGTGGGAAACCACTTGGATATTTAAATAGCTGTACCTGTCTGCAGAGGCTGGGGGTTGAAAAGGACCTTTTAAAGCACTTATTGCACTTTTGTCTAATCACGACCTTGGAAAAAACAGCTAGGCCAGGAACTTTGTTCCTCTTCCCAGTCCTTTTTCATTTGACTGCATGATACTGCTTCTGATTTCCAGGACTTGGGGGAAATACTAATTTCATGCCATGTAACAGAGATTAGTTTTTCCTTCAGAAATTCTTGGGGGGCAGGGAGGGAATGAAAACTACGTACACAAACATTTCCATTTGCTCTGAAAATTTCTTTGAAATATCAGGAATTTAATTCGCTGTTACCCGATTGCTCTTTAAATTTAAACACCGGTTACCGAAGCTGAGTTTTGATGAAACACTGGCAGTGGAAGCGTCCGTGCCTCAGGAGAGCACTGAGCCCGCAGTACCTGGCTCGGCCACCGGGTGTCCCTGTGCCCTGCCCGCCCCGGCCGCGCTGACTGACCCCGCCGCAGAGTTCGGCCTTTGTCCATTGTGGGCATATTTATTTATTTTAACTTACTAATTGCTTTGTGTCCAGGAAGAGCTGCAATTCCGTGATACTGCCCACGCATCCTGCACTGCCACGGGCTGAACAAGCACTCAGTAAGACACAACAATAGACTGAAGTACTGGCTGGGCGCTCTGCACACACAAACCTCTGCCAAGTGTCTCCATATACTTCCAGGACCTGTCACAAAGCAGAACTGACTGCTGCTGCCAGCCCCCTCCATAACCTCTGACCAGTGCCTGGCACCAGGCAGTCCTAAACATATTTGTTCCCTGTCTGAGCTGGATGCACACATAAAGGTGGAAAGATGAGGTTCCTGTCCTCCTTCAAGCTGCCAAACCCAACACATCATTGACAGCAAGAGAAGACAGATGGAGCAAACAGTGGACTGGAATCTTTTATTCAGTAATCAGTCCTGCTGTGTGGGTAACATTTTAGCAACTGGAAAGCAAGTATGCAAAAATACTGAGTTTTCACAGTGAAAAACCAGACAGTATAAAATATTCCAGTATTGCCTCTTAGAACCATTACTGAAATAAGACCCCTGCTTCAAAGGCAACGTGCTGATTTATTTTGTTTGTTTTCTATGCTCAATCCCTCCCCCCAAAAGACTTGTTCAGACAGTAACCATCTTCAGCCCCACATTACCGTGTTGTGGAGCAAGAAACACTACATTAAATCCCTTCCTGATTTCCAAATGCTTATTGAAGAACGTCCTCCCAGCAGTGCCAAGGTCCAGGAAGACGCAGGTGATGGGAACACGGAGCTGTCCTGATGTTCTGCAGGCTGCAGACAATGGTGGTGCTACTGAACTCTGGCCAGAGGCTCTGTCTCCCGGAGCAGCCACCGAAGAGCTTCGTGCCGGCCTTGCCTCTCCAGCTCTGCTCCAACCACTTCCCTGCACTTCTGATGGTATTCGTTCACCCAGTTACACTGGAGAAAGGGAGGGGGACGACAGTCAGCACAAACACTGAACAAAGTTCGTGACCTTACAAGTTATGTACAGCCAAAAACATTTGTAGGCCCTTGTGCTCTTTGGGTCTGAGCTGTTAGGCTGAACTAGAATCCTGTCCTGAAGAGACAGATCTCTATTATATGGAAGTGAATTGTAAATTTGATGAGGGTAGGAACTGAAGCAATTCATCCTGGGTTTTCAGAGAAGCCAAGGGTCAATTCAGCTGACAAGTAAAGTCTCTGCAAATCACTGCCTCCAGCACGTCTGAATAGCTACCTTGGCACAGTTTAATAAATAGCTTTGCAAAATTGTAACTGGACAATGCAATCCTGAGGCACAAGCTGCCCTATTGATCTGAACCAGTAACCCTAGGGCAAGTCTTGGTACCTTTCACAACCCTATTCAGCAAATGGAAATGCAAAACAAGGTTATTATTCCAAAAAGGATGTGCTGAGGCAAAATAAGGAATATGGTAGAAAAATAGGATGAAATATGCCATGGAGAAGGTAGAGGAAGACTCGAAAAGAAAGTTTTGAGTATGAAGGTATACAAGAAATAAATGCTGCTGAGCAAGTATCAGGAAAGTCTGCTCAGTGTTCCTACATACTGAACAATGGGGTGTGCCAGTGGGACTGGTCACAAGCAGATGCAGATAACAAGATGGGACAGTCATCACTACAGTCCCTGGGGAAACAGCATGACAAGACAGACATTTGCCAGAAGCAAATTAAGGGAGGAGTAGGAAAAGAGACTATAGCAGTAAGTATTGTATTAAGGGAACTACCAAAACAACGCAATTGGTGGGCTCCTCACTGCCTTCATCGTGTAACTCAGATAGGAAGGACTTCTGAAAAGCTTGTTTAGTTCATCCCCTCACTTCAAAGTGGATCAAGTTTAAAAATAGGTCAGAGGAGTCAATTGCTCTCTGGACCTATGAAATGGAACAAAGGCCAGTGGTTCTTGCAAACAGAACAGAACAAGCTGGTTCTCTGCAAAGAAGGCAATGCAAACCTGTTTTACTTACCTCCTTTTCTGTCAGCAAATTAACATCAATCATTTTCGTCTGGATTGGAACCAGGGTTAAGGGTTCAAAAGTCAGGCTCCCTCTGTTTTTGAAATTGTACTGCAACAGAAAGACAAAGGGATTGTGTGGTTTTGGAAACAGCTCCACCTGGATCACACTCCTTGGTTATGTCATCACTACAGAACAATCCATTTAACATTCAGATGAGAGGGTAGCAACTTATAGCAACATTTTTCTTACAGCTCAAGCAAAGAATCTCTACATAAACCTTAGTTACTTCTTTCAATGGTCCCTTTCTAAAGGTCAAAATCATACAGGACTTCAGCTTGATGACTATGATCATTTTCAGTCTGGCGTTTCTAAAAGCATAATCCAGCCAGACTGGCAACGATAGTGTCAAGATCTGTCTGTAGTTTTGTTTCTGCTGCTGCTGAGGACTCTCTACCAGAGAGGAAAATCCAAACTTGAGATCAACCAGTTCTACAGCAATGACTCCAAGGGGCTGAAAAGATGCTTCAACACACAGGCAGAAAACAATTTAAAACAACTATCACACACACATTTCAAAACATGGAAACTCTGCAGAAGCAAAACTGTCTTCTGTGCCCCCATTAGCAAGGAGGACTTAGAACCAGTGTTCACCAATGAGGGGTTTTGGAGACCAGGAATCTTGAGTAGGATTCAACTGTCTGCAGCATGGTCCCACCTCAAGTTCCAGTACTTTAAGTTTTATGACTAGCAAGTCATGGAGAAAGGTGCATCTTGATCAGGTCATTCACCTTGGTTTCTGCCGGGATCACAAGGACGACGTTTTCTATTCGGATCCCAAAGGACCCATCTTCATAATAGCCAGGCTCTGCAGAAACAGACAGTAATTAACTAAGCCACATTGCTGCACTCTGCAAGTACTTATTCCCTATGGCCAAACTTCCCCTCTATGTCTTTAGTCCACTGAAGTCACTAAGTAATCTTGACATCAAGCAACCACAGAGGCAAACAAATTTCTGACGCTACTAAATCTGCACAGAAGCCCCGAGCAAGGTGACAGCAGAAGTTCTCAAAGAGAGAAAACAAGACAGACAGCCCTCAAGCTTCAGAAGCTCCTCGGAATTCAAGAGAGAGCACAGAATACATGTGTTCAAATACCAGAAACTCTGAAAATATTAATGTCTTCATGAAAGGCAGGTGGGTAACCCCTTCCTCAAAACACTCTTTGAGAGACTGTTCCCCTGACTTCCAGAGAGGACTTTGCAGCCCTGAAAGAATGTAAGTCTCTCAGCAAACCCCAGCAGGATGTTAATTTACTACTGGAAGAATAAGGCATGCAAAGATTTAACAGCTGCCTCAAATAGCCCACAGCAAAGACAGGATTAGCTCCTGAAAGCTTGGTGTCCACCTTGTACTGCAGCCAGTTCTTCCACAGTGTGCCAGAGCCAGCTGGTCAGCACAGCTCTTCTGAGGCCTGTGCTGTAGAGAGCAGGAAGCAGTCCTGCAGCAGCCCACTGGAAAGGTGCTTCATGGAGGGTGAAAAGCTAAAGAGAGGGTTTTTATCTAGCGAGCTTAAATGACAACTACAAGCTAAGGATGCAGGCCCAGAGCTTTTGATCCAAGCTTTCCTTTACATCACTGTCACATCCCTCTGCAGATTCCCCCTGCGTATTAAAAAGCTTGGTCCCTCCCCAGTGACCAGAGAGAATCACCAGTGCTAAATACCATCAGAGACAATCATGCCAGCCTCCAAGGGCTCGTCTGCAAAGGTTTTGTAGCTAATGCCACAAGGACCTTCATGTACATTTAGGAAAGAGCCAACTCCATGTCCTGTCCCGTGCAGGTAATCCAAGCCACAGTCCCACAAGGCAGAGCGGGCAAAGGAGTCTAGAAGGTGACCTGTAGAGAGACAAGGAGAGAGAATTCAATCAAGTCAGGCTCTCTCAGAGACACTGATAATCACACTGAAGGTTCAAACCTGGAAAACATGCAAAAAAACCCACAAAACAAACAAAAAAAAACCTACCACCACCCCCTCAAAAAGCCTCTCCACCAACAAAGAAAGCAAGTCACTGGATGGTTAGAAGTCACAGGGCAAATCTGGCAATTCTGACATTCAAGCCCTTCCTCAGCTAAAGAGCCCCTCTTCTCTTCCATTACACGGGCCTGCAGAAGATGGTCTGTAACAGAAGCTCTGCACTGCTGCTTGTTCTACTGGCATTTTCAGAAAATAATCTAGTGGTTAAAGGTCCTACAGACAATTCAGTACCTGTCTTAAAATGAGTTGCACTAACTGAATTGAAAATAGGAGACCTGACAACTGTATTTGGTGGACTAATTAGCCAGGCTTCTTGCCTGGAAGGCCATTCATTTCAACCAGAGGGCACAGAATTTCTGCTGCCTGCATGTGAACACCCATGTATCCAAGTTCATACACCCTTCAGTTTGGGTTTCTCGTAGCACCATGCAGCTGCTTTTAACTTGCCTACCCAAGAATGCAAACTGAAGAAATCTCTAAAAAGAGGTGGTTTTGTATAAGGTGTGATCAGGGAGAAAATAACTCTGTAACAAATTCACCAGAGATGGATGTATGTCACAGCTTCTCCTGCACAAAATCAAACCAGCTCCTTTGTGTGACATTTCCCCATGTATTTTCCCACTGATATAAGAGATTCCACAGTAACTGGAAGAGAATTAGCCAGTCCTTATGAAGCTGGAAAGTGACCTTTTGCTTTGATAGGGCCATTAGTAAAGAATAAAGACAACCTCCAAGCACAGAAAGGTCAAAGATGTGTTAGAGTGCCACTGACTGATGAAAGTCACTATCACCCTAGAGCCAGAGCACTTCCAACATCCTTCAGGCTCCCCGCCTCAGAATTTTCAGCACTGGTTGATGCTGAGAGAGAAGGCATCAGTAATCCAGAATCCGAACTGTTGTGATGGAAACAGACAGTTACATCAACTTCTGTCTAATCTGCCTAAACTTGTCAATCATAACATTGCTCTCAGACCACTTAAGGGTTCTTCAGACGTGAAAACACACCAACTCACCAACCCACCTTTGGTTCCATTTGGGAAGATGGCTGCACTCACAGCTATATGTCCCTTCAGGACATATGTGAAGCATTCCTGTCAAAGAAATGTGTGCCATAAGTAAAGAGAGAAAGAAAAAGCTTTTTATTCCCCAAGAAGGGAAAGAAAGGCTGCAACTTGTAGCAAATTGTGAAGGATATGGAAAAACTCATCTCCTGTGGCTGGTAATGCCAAAGTAAACCATGAGCAGAAGGAGTTTAAATCACTCTGAAGATCCCTCTCCAGTAACTACAGAGAGAACATCACAAACTCAGACTGCAGGTTTAGCAGCAGCATTCACCTGATCTACAAGACTGATTTTCTTTGTGGCTGTACTTTTACTTCCTGGGCATACCGTACAGCATATTTTTGTCACTAAGTGAACTATAATAATGAAATTAGTTTTAGTTAAGACTAACAAAAAGTTAAAGAAACAATTTAAAATAAACAAAATTACATTGCTGAATTTCCAACAAAGACCTTTTCAGGTAAGTCTGAGACTGATTTTTCATACGGTACACTAGGCACAATCTGACTGGAGCCTTGCATCAAACACTGGGCTTCACACTAAATTACACCCCCTGTCTCCATTATTGGACAAACCAGTGATGTTTATCCTCAGTCTGCTGATTTTCTTATTTCTTAGAAGAAACATGTAATTTTGAAGATGAGAGCTGTGCATTTTGAGACAGAAAGGTGTCAATTCTCTAAACAGTTTATATTTTGGAAGTCTGAAGTACGACAGTCTCCTTTTCAGTCCTTATCCAAATGCTGCCACATACTGGTAAATAAATGGTAACTCGACAGAGAACTTTGACTACACAGCAATAGGGCACATTACTAATTTAAGTATCTCTAATAATAAGGGCCAGATCACAAACCACAGTGTGATTCCAACTTACCTTTTCATAGGCTGATGGTGTGCCAAAATGCATTGTCCTGGTCACATCTGTTGTACCATCTCTTCAGAGGCAAACAAAGATGCAGGAACCAAAGGGATGGGAGAAAAAGAAAGATCAAAGTCAGAATGCACAGAAAACCCAGTCACACTGCAGCAAACCAACCAAGCTCATAAATGGATAAAGTCATCTGCTCTGTGCTACACAACACTGATGATGTAACTGCTCCTAATCTCAGAAATTCCCAAACACAATGCCCCAGATGTAGCAATGATTTACAATTCAAACTGTTCTCTTTCAACCATAAGCATCCCAAAGATCTTCGCAAATTAGAATCCAAACTTCTCATAAAAACAATGCTAATTTGAGATTTAGCAACTGGTACCTGTCCACTGAGAACAGGCCAAATTTAGTCTTATTTGTATGGAAGGCGATTCATTAACAGCTTTAAAACATATACTTATTCACAAATGGCAGCTACCAGCTCAGGAAAGGGAAATGTAAGGGGGGATAGGATTCCTTTAATCCTCAGGATGTTTTGCGCTAAGATTTCTATAAATCATCCTGCATTTGGATAGGGGTTAATCCAATACATCAGAAACTGGCTCGAAGTTCTTTCTGCAAATAGCATTTTGAGCCTGCTGTCAAAAACACAATTGCTCTTGAAATAACGAGTTCCCTTTGAAACGCTCACTCCTGTCCTTGTGCTCTTCCCCAGCACACACAGGCCGTGGTCACAAAGAACTCACGGTTTAACTTCTCAGCAGGGACAAGCAAAGCATCCCTGTCACAATGCCGTGGTAAGTACCATTGATGTCCAGCTTACATTGTATCCAAAGGGTTGCTTTTCATAGTGGCACTAAGGAAATTGTTAATTAGGCCATCAGAGGGGAGGAAAAAAGATCTCCTTGTAAAAATCTTATCAAAGGATGTCTGTATGGTTCTTTTTCAAAAGTCTTCCTGACTGACATAACAAAAAGGCATAGCTCTAAAGACAAAGCTCATCTCAAAGGAGCAGCCAGGCTTGTCCTGAGTCTTCCTGAACAAGCCACTTCTCATCTATTTACACTGCTTAAAAACATAATTTCTTTCATTTTCCATGGAGTCAAAAGTTCCACAGTAAAGGAACTGAAGCCAGTGAATGGCACTGTCAAAACAGCATTGAGCGAGTTTTCAGACAAGATGCCTTCCCAAAAACATGCCCAAGATCCAAGTGGCCACTGGGATGAGGAACCATGACTCTGAGTCTCTCTGAAAAGGCAGAGCACCACCACCAAAATGGCAGTGCTGTCCTGTTTCTTTGCCCTACCTTGTTCTGACCTCAGCATCATTCAAATCTGCCCAGAGGGCAGATCCTGGCAGGGTAGGTGCCTCACCCAGATGTGCAGGCTGCTGAGTAGGCAGCCCAAGGCTAAGCCAGGGCAGCCAGGCCTGCTCCCTGTTCCTGCAACTTTATACTGAAGCCACCAACTAAAGCACAGCTCCCATCGCACTGGGGATGGATGGGACTCAGATGGGAACTGTACTTTGACATCTTGTCCTTGACCCCAGCAAGGCAGCAGCCCTGATCTGCTGTCTATTCAAAACTCCACATTGCCTTTCTTGCCAAGGCAACTGTGAGCTGACCCAACAGGGGTCATTCATGGGGAAAAGAAAACATGGCAGTTCAGCACTGTTCATCCACTCACTTGTACTGTGCTCCTGAGTCCAGGAGGTAGATCTCGTTCACAGACAGCGTTCTGTTGGTCTCAGGAACTGGCCTGTTCAGTTAAACACAAAAGTTTTTGTTCCACAGTTTTAAGTTCTCCAGCCCACGTCCACAGTCCAGAAACCATATTAAGTGCAAGCCTGGATGTGCTGGCTCTGATTTCTTGTGGCAGTGATGGAAATCCCACACATGCTGAGCCAGAGATCACATTGAGGAGAGGATATGTACACAGCAAATAGCACTACAGTACAGAGCTTTGCTGCTTCCAGCAAAACCCTCAACACATCTGTTTCTGGATGTATTTCAGAACAGTTGTGGCACTTCATACTTGTCCTTCTCAGACTTCTAGCCTCAAAAAAGCCCTTTTCTACGGCCTTGAGCAGATCAGCATCATAATACATGCACACTGCCAACAGGGAAAGATCTTTATTTAGAAAGCGTGGAGTAAAGAAAGACAGCAAGCAACATCTCCCTGGAGTACTCTGTTGAGACTCCACGAAGAAGACAGCTTATTCCAACTATGTTTGCTGGAGGAGTAAAGGAGAAGTTGTTTCTCTTACTTGTAGTGAATGATGGCTCCATTTGGACCCGTGCTTGATATGGTAGCAAAACTCAATTCAACAAATTCTTTCTGCTGACTGAAAGAAAAGATTGTCATCACTATAGCAAAAGTGAGAGGAGCACACCAGGTACCTAGGGCACCTGGAGCACCCCATCCTCAATTTCACATCACCTCAGCCTTCCCCTTGGCCTTGAAAAGCCACCTGAGCAAGGAAATTTGGGTAGAAGAAATGCACAACTTGAAGCCCACTTCTCCCAACCATGTGGAAACCTGTTTTCCAGATCTACTCTTTCCTTAGAAGAAAAACATTCACCACCCAAACCACCCAGGAAGAGATGTGCTGAACAAATGCTACTTTGTTACTTATTTACTCAAAGACATTTCAGAGGTCCTGCTGATGCACACAGGGGAGTAACTCTCAAAACAAATAGTGTACCTTCTCTATCAGAAGAGGAGAAAATCTAGCTTTTACATAAATTTATCTGTGGTAAGAAAGCAACTCTCTTGTATTTAAGTGTCCTAACCTGCAGCACTCCTCACTGCTATCTCAAAAGGAAAGTGAACAGGATCCAGTGGGCTGGGACTTGTATCTCCCAAGAGACCCAATTCTTCCCAACTCTTTCAAGTTTTCAAAGAAATCCATTAGTAAAGGTCTGTCCTCAGGTAAAATGTATCTGCAAGTAAGATGCATTTCTAAAGAATAAAATAAAAACAACGGATAAAAACCACCACCCAGAAAACCTCCTCAGAGTAGATTTACTTTTTACCTGCGGAACTCCTCTGCTTTGTCTGCAGCAATTATTTCTGTCACTGTTCCCTTTGGAACCTGGTGGACAAGGACATGGGCTGGGTTAGTGCAGCAACAAGCAAAGAAAGTGCTATACATTCAAGCACTGGGTCTTGTGTGTGCATTATGAAACCTAGCCTGAATGTGGCTTCTTTCCAGGTTTTCTGTCCTCATTCTTCATTTGTAATGACAAACACAAACCCAGCAATATTGTGCAGGGCCTTTGAGAAGGAAGTGGAGACAGTCACAGAAGGATTGCTGAACCATGACTAGGGAGCAGTGAGTGCAATACTAACTTCATTATGATGTGCAGAGGTAACACCTCACAAGGCAACTTCTCTTCAGTCAAGTTACACTAAGCTTAAATAGTTCTCTTCAACAGCCCATGCTATTAGAAATTCTATGCTTTTAAATCAGGAATGGAGGGAGTTGCAGAAAAACAAAGTGTGTTAAACTTTACTTTAGGCATTTGATAAATTCAAACCTGTGACACAACTTCGCCTGGACTGGAAAACAGGCAAAGCGGGGCAAGAGCTAGGGTTCATAACCCCTGAGGCTGACTTCTTGAGGTACTCAGACATGTAAAAAGGTACCTTCTGCAAGTCATCAAGCCTTCTCCATAAATAAAGTCAATAGACTCGGACATGCAGTAGCTCGGCTTAGTAAGGCACTGTGTAACACTTGGCACTCTGCACATCCACTGTGTACTTCTAACCCAGTGAATACACAAATAATTTGTTTTTATCCCATTTTCACTGCACCTCCCATTCACAAATGCCAAATTTGTTCATATTGGCAGACAACGCTGATTATCATGAGAATAATTCCAAAGTATTGTATGAAACTGAATATTATTTCGTTCTTTACACTACCAAACCAGCACAAGACAGCATTAACACTACACTAAGCCTGCTCATGTTATTTCTCAGTTGTTCAAGCTTTGGTCTGTGTAAAATGAAAGGGAGTATGTTTTCAAAAAAATTAATTCACCCTTGGATGAAAGCATGATTGAAATCCTCACAAAAAAACCCAAACCACCAGATAAACCCCCAGCTGTTTCCCCACTTTTATCAAAGGCACTAAAAAGACTAGCAAAAAGTTTATGCCAATGAAGAATTTTACACAATATAACCTCCAAGTTAAAAAAAAAATTATACAATACCTCCTTTTCCAGCCAGTTAAAGAGCTCACACAGGGCAACAGCATCTTTAATCTATGTTAAAATACACACAAGAAAAGGAAATTGAGAAGAAGAAAGGTTTATCAAGCCTGTATAAACAGGTTTTGATGCAAAAGAATTCAACCTGTAAGTTTCAGAAACACAAACTAAGAGATGATCCAAGAAGTATTTTCAGGTTTTACACTTGAAAATACCTGAATATATATAAACACTGAAAATGTATCTGGAGAGTTAAACAAATGTTAATTATTGCTGGGACATATCTAACTGTCTGAAGTACTGGCTTTAGCCCACACATGACTTTCAAGACTGTTTTGCTTTTACAGCCAAGATCTTGCATCTCAGATCACAGAAGGCAACCACACGACACATCTGGTGATGTGACAGGGGAAGATGTCCTTTGGGCACACAGCCACCCCACAGTCTCTGTCACACAGCTTCTGGCTCTCTTGCCTTATAACCCCCATTTTTTGTCTTTTTTTTCTTACATGTTTGGAGCACACAGGGGTAAGAAGCAGGAGATGTGTACAAGAGCAAGGCACAATTTTGTCCTCAGGTGGCAGGTGACAAAGTGCCTCTTCTCAGTACAACTATTTTTACTTCCTCTTAACTAACAGGGAGAGAAAAGCACTGAAATAGAAAGTACTGGTTCCCAGGAAGCTGCAGAAAATATGGGACAAGCCCTGCTTCAACTGGCACTTGCCTCTTATTGTGAAAACTGCTGCTTGAAAACTAACTGGAAATAAACAAGAGAAAAGTTCAGCCCCACCATGAACCTGTTTCACAGGCAGCTTCTTTGCTTGAAAATATGAAGCTTCCTGGAAAATCAGCCTCATTTCCAGTGTATGATGACAAGACTAAAAGTGCTTTGAGGACATTGGCTGCTTCTGAACATCTTGGTCTGTTTTTTGCACCACGTATCAAAGAATTTCTCTGTGTTCTTTAGGCTGTGTTTATTCAAGTGATAACAATTTGAAGATTCCACTGACAAAGAAAACAGAACTAGCAAATGGGAAAGAACATCCCTTTAAGGGCCCACACTCCAAACAACACTTCTCAAGCCTGCACAGTCTTCCCACAGAGCAAAGCTGTTTCCTCACACTATTGCAAATGTTGTTCTTCAAGGGAATGCGAAACAAGCAAAAAACCTGCTTCAACAGCAGTAGATGTCTGACAGAAAACCTTTTTTATCCTGCCATCCAAATTCTTATTTGCTTTTTATCCAAAACATTAAAACTGAAAGGAAAAGGTTATTTCTTTCCCTAAAGGTAAAGCAAACCTGTTGCCATGTGCAAGGAGACACTCAGGACTTCACTTACATGTGCTCTTCTCATGCCTTCTGTTTCCGCTGCGTTCTTCACAGCTTTTGCAATGCAGATGGGGGTATATGGGGTGAGGTATCGGTAAGCCTGCAGCAGAAGGACAGGGATTACTCATGGATTAGTCAGACTACATAATCCTACAGATTTAATAACTCAGCCTGGCCACAATTCGTACTTTGGCAGCCTCTCTCAACCTTCAGCACTGTGAGATGCTGGTTGCCAATAGTCAGCTAAGTGCACTGGGGAATAGAGAGGAAAAACAGTCCCTGACTGAAGGAAGAACAGCCATAGGGAAATCCAAAGAACTAAACAACAGCCAGTCATGGAGCAGGGTGAAGACCTGGATATCCTAAATACCATATATCTATATCAATATCTGAGCCATAGGTTTCCTGTTGCTGACAGATACTGAAGGCCCAGAGGCCAATGAGAAACACTAATCCCAGACGCTATGGTGGAACTTAGGCTGTGGAAACAGACCTAAAAGCCAGCTTGACTTGTTACCTGGCAGTCACCCTCAAGTAGAAGGGAGCAAAGGGTATCCAGCCAATGTACCAAGTACTGAGCATCACCACTGTTAATGACCAGCAGCTCTGACAAACACATCAAGGCCCCAAGAAATGAGAAAGGCCTTTGCAAAGCTCAGCTTTACATGCTGCTAGTTCTGAAAGGAGCTTACATCGGAGGTTTGAGACAAAGCTTTCCTGTGCTTGGATGGGGTGACCCTGCATTAAGAACTAGTAATTGATCCCTTACCACTGCACACTTCCTCAAACACCAGCTGTCCTTAGATTAGCAGGAATGCTTGGCTGGTTTCAGAAATTCACCAGCTGAGGTGACTTGCCCAAATCTCATCACACTTGGGATCAGAAGGAAGAATAACTAAGTCCTTTCCCCCACAGCTCTCTGCTCTACCCAAAATATATCAGGAGATGGGATGAGCACCTACAGAAGCACATCCCAAGCAACATGTTGTCACCTATTTTAAAGGCATCAGCATACAAATAAATATCCCTCAAATTCAAGAAAAGGCCTGGTAAACCCTCTGCAAAGACTAATTTCACATAAACCCTACAGGCTTACAATTTCCAAATTCTTAAAAACAGCAAAACAATTACACTACATAATGTAGAGACTAAATTACAGAAGTCACAAGAAAGTCAGAAATGTCCTTTTATCAGTCAGGATAAATAGTCAGATTCCTAGGTTGGCTTGCCTTTTATAGATACTGGTAAGTACTTTTAATCTTCTGTGAAAAGTATATTTACATGCAGCTGTAAACAAATCTATAAAGGGTTTGCAGATCTGTGTTTAATAATGGAATGGATTTTTGCCAGTGTCAATATTTGGCTCTGATGGAGACAGACAGGAGATGGACTTCCAGCACTGGTGTTCTTCACACCAGCTGAGCAACTGGCCTGGAGTGCTTTGAAGTGGTGGAGAGCCAGGGAGGAACTAGAAAAACTCTGGCTCTTTCAGTGACTCTCTAAGTGGCTTTTAATCAAGACATTTCAGTACTCCTTGCCTGCTTTCTATGGCACAGAGCTCCTCGAGGCAGGGACTCTTCCCATCGCATAAAGAGGGCATGCAGTACTGTAATGACTCAGTATCAGCCAAAACTTCCAGTGCTCACAGGGTAAATAATGTCACTCCAACTCATTTTATTACTTTATCTAGGTCAGACCTTTTGTACTTCTCCATATGGATACTCTACATAAATCAACTATGGCAACTTAACCAAACTGGGGATAGACCACTGACTACAACTGCAGCAAGAGGCTTTCTACTCTGAAGTCAAAACAATTTATACTGAATGCTCCATAGACACTGTGCTGTCAGTATTCTGTATTAGGCCTAGGATTGATGGTGTCTGAAGATTTAACCCTGGATGGGGACAAACAACTGTGCATTTACTCACAGTGTCTGCTAGTCACTAGACATCACTGTAAACTGGATGGTATTCCAGAGAATGTGGTCTCTAGCAAACAAGAGATGTACCTAGCACGTATGGAAGCCAGCTTCTTGGTCCACAGTTGCTGTGTCCTTCTCCAAGTGTCTTCTTTCAAGGCTATTAGAATATCAGGTGGTCAGTGGGAGTCTCAGATAGCCAAGTTCAAAAAGGTAGCAAGATATAGCATGTACAGCTGCACAGAAATTATTCTGATGCTATAACTGTCCCTCGGCAGATGTACTAAGTGCATGGACAACCAGTGCCTGAGGACTGGTTATCTGCATCCTCACAAGGTTATCTGTGTCCTCACAAGGTTCCCTGCTACAAAAACTCTGTCATCTTGTCCCTCCAGCCTTCAGTAAAAGACATCACATACTGCCTGATATCCTCAAGCCACTGAACTAAATAAGGGCAACCACCTTCAGACACAGAGATTAAGCCAAATGCACCCTCCGAGAAGTCCTGCTCAGCTTTCCTGCTTTAATTTCTGCAAGTTTCCAGTTTTTGCTGTTCGTTCACATGAAGCTGATGCTCCACCCGTGGGCAGAATGACCTGAGTTCACCCTGCTGCCTCTTCCCTCCCCTCTCTCTCCGTACTTGTTCTATCTTAAGCTGACAATTCTTTGGATAAATCGGCTTAGGGAGTTGGAAGGGCAGCTCCAGCAGGAGCAACCCCAGGATTATCAACCCCCTGATACCTCAGCACGGCTGGACCACTTTTGCACAAGCTCCACCCTGCATTAGGCTTTGTAGAGGGGAAACTGAGGCCAGCTGCCCTCATTAACACGGTTCCTAACCACGATAAGCAGAGAAAAGTATTCTCCCTTGCTAGGGCCACTGACCTTAGGAATGGCCTCAGTCAGAGCATAGCTGGCTTTGTCACTGAGCCACACTTTCTCCTTGGGTGAGAGGCCTGCACCAACAGCCTGCAGCTCCGACAGGATAGATCCGTAGGGCATCACCTGGATTTTGAACTCAGGCTCCAGGGTGGAGTCAAGCTGTAAGTGCTCCCTCACAGGTGGGTCCATCATCCGGTCACCATCAATGAAGAGCCTGAGAAACAAATTGGAGAGAACGAATAGGTGAGACCACATCTGAAAGTGGTTGGAGTAAAGGGGGGAAGGAAAAACCATTTTGGCAACATTTCAGGGAGAAAGGAGATCATGAATTATACACTCCACTTTGTCTTATGTCATTTTAGCCACTGGCTTTCACACAGCTTAAATGAAATTAAGATGTGCCACCCCACTGACAGGAAAGAGCTGATAGCATTTCTATTTGTATGACACATTCTAAATGGCTACATCCCATTGCTGTGCTTGAAACAGGAAAGTAACAGATGCAAGTAACAGCCACTCTCTGATTTTTAAGGGCAACATCTGGAAAAAGAAAAGCTATTGTAGTTCTAAGTATCACATTGCTCTCACTTTCACTGAGTTGAAAAGTTTAGCTCAACCTTCACACACGCTCACCCAGCCAGGTTTTACCTTAGATGGATCTAGGTAGCAGCTTACAGATGCCTCTAAAAGAACTGTGCTTGCTGAGGCTAACTATATGGGCCAGTCACAGGAAAGATACCTTCTGTCATAAGCCAGCCCTGAAACTTTTCTACACAAACCCTGCAGTTTTGAAGTGACTCTACAATTAGACTTTTCCCTAAAGTTTGTAATGTCCAGGCCAGCCTTGGCTCTTGCCAAGGCTCAGGCCACATTTCACCCAGAGCTCCACAGGCCCTACACATTATCTCAGGGGGACAGACAGAGGGCTCAGCCATCATGCCCAAGGTTACTCAGCAAGCCACCCAGTGCACCCAGCACCTCAGGTGCTGAGGAGTGCAGCAGGGCTCTTGGCTCCCTCTCTAGCTCTGATCAGGGGAGGACAACAACTAATTTTGAAGACAAAAGTGCTCAGAAAGGGTATTAAGGTACCCAAGTGTACACATTTTGAAAAGACAAATACTTTGCTAGAACAGCTCTCTCCCAGAAAAATGCATCTTGGGGAACAGAAGAAGGGAAAACAAGCACCTGATTGTGTTCATTCCTATAACGGCGTATGCAAAAAACACTGGATTGTACTCCACATCAGAGCCTCGAAGATTGAAAAGCCCTGAAAAATAAAACACCAAAAATCACAATCCTGGTTCATCTTCTGCAACATTAGAGAAAGCCAAAAATAATCTCACAAAAACACAGGCAAGCAATGAGACATCACAGGTGCAGGCCGTGGGTCCAGCTCCCACACAGCTGTCCCACAGACTGCTGCATTCCTGGCAATCCTAAGTTTTTGCCAGGAGATGGCACCAGAACCACAATATGAACACTCCCTGGTGTTTAACTTCTAAAGGAGGGTCGGCTTGGAAAAAAGCAGGTACAGGCAAGGAAAGACAAGGACACGTGTACAAAAAGTAATGTTTGCCCTTCCTGGTCTGTGCAATGCTAAAAAACTCACTTTTTAACAGCCAGAAACCTTCAAGGTTACAAAATATCATTCCATTCCAATCCTTTTGACATTTGAGGTAAGAGGAAGACACAATAGGCAAGACTAAAATACCCCAAAAAGGCCTCTCATTTGGGCCCCTCTAATATCTTCAAACTGTACAGTCTATTTTTCACAAAGATTTTATTCCACACAACTCTAGACAAAGTCAAGAGGGGAAGTAGATGTTCAGCACCTCTCAAATCCTGATTTTAGGGTCAAATAAAAACTCCAGGGTATCCAATTAGCTGAAATGAGTTGCTCAAGCCAATAAGGCCAGCCAGCAGGACAGCTGGGAAAAGAACCAACATGTCCTAAATTACAACCCAGCACTGTATTCATCGAACTGTGCAAATTCTGCCATGAAAGTAAAAATAGAGCTTAATTCTCCCCGGGGAATGAGAAGGTCACTTGAATGCAGGAAAGAGCCACAAAGAACTTTTTACTTCATGGGTACAAACTTACTTGCTCAGCCAATTCCCAATGCAGTAAGAAGGCAACAATCTCCTTTGTAGCTCTTTTTCTGTCCCCAGAAACTTGTCTGTCTCAGTGAATTGAATTAGATAAAATTAAACCACAACTTCTTTCCTTCCCCCTTTAGGATAAGAAATCAACCAGGCACCCGAAAATCAGCTTCTCTCACGACCTTCTCTGGTTCATCTTAACACTCTTGATTCATAACCAAGCTTCACTTTGCTGGAGACATTTAATCTGAAACCACCTCAGGGCACCAATTTATCATTAATTTAATTGGAGATGCGCCTGAAAAGGTGAGACATACAATCTCTGCTCATGCAGGCCTCCCCAGGGAGGAGTCATATTCACCACTCTCAGAAGTACTTCTTTCACAAAACAAGCTCTTTGCTCTGTGTCCCAGATCCAGGAAAGCCCACAGACCTCACCAAGCTGGCTTCACCCAGTGCCAGGGACATTGTGCTGGCAGTGCTGGAGTGAGGAAAACACCACCTCCATTTCTACCTTTCCAGATCAGACATGGGGCACAGGCATGAGCAGCACTCACACCCTGCCAGTGTTACACTCCTCCTACACCAGTCTGGACACTGGTGATTTCTGCAAAAAGGACACACAGTACTAGGAATAGCAGTCCTGGGGAAACCACTGCTGTTTCTGGCCATTCTCCCTTCCTACACACTGGGCTGGGAGCCAGGGTGTGGAGATTCAGCCATCCTGGGGCCCCAAACACAGAGGGGACTCTAGTGAGACCCCAGGTTGAAATGATCTGGAAAAACAAGTTGAGCCCTGACATACTTGTTTTAACCAAAGCATTGGCTGAAGACTGGAGAGGCAGAGACTGACTTAAGAAGTTGTGACAATTAGGAAGATTACTGTGAATGCGGTGTACCCCACCCTTGCCTTATGTATACAAAGCCACATGTTGCACTGCTTTGTTTATAGCCCAGACTCCATAGCAGAAAACAGTCTCCATCTTTCCAATGGGTGAGGCAGTATCAGGGTATTTTACAGCCAGAAAGTCTCACAGGTCTTCTTTTTTTTTTTCCATCACACTGCCTCAGGCTTTATATGTGACCTTCCTCTCTCTGCCTGGGCTGTTTTTCAAAGGTGGTGATTTGCTACATTTCCTGGGCCAAAAATGTACTCAGGAGCTGCACTGGTGTAATGAGGCACTGTGTAGAAATACAGACTTGCTCTTTGTGACCTGCTACCACCACTGCACTTGATAAGAAGTTAATTGATGTCTAACAAACATGCTGTCATAAGTGCCTCTCACCCTGGCATGGCTCTTCCTTTCCAAGGCAGAAAGAACATTTATTTAATAGAAAGAACTGAGAAAGGAGATGCAAAGACTTACATGCTACTTCATCCAAGGCTGTTACCACAAACCACGTGACTTTCCTCTCAGCCATTTTTGAACGGAGGGCTACAATTTTGTCTCTCCAGCTGACCCCTGCAAAACACAACAGGAAGAGCTACAGTCCCTAGCTTTTCTGGGGATGATGAAGTAAATATAGACCAACATATTGTGCTTGTGCTCCTCACTCCTTTCTAATAACTGATATGAACTGTCTCAAAGGAGCTGCCCTCTAGATGCCCATGGATTTGTTTTGAAGTTACATAACTTCTAGCAAATGGTTATTAGAAGCTTTGAGGACAGAGGAGTCATTAGCTAAGGTTTGATCACCTTGACCTATTCACTGTGACCACATTGTGCTGCAGTACAGTTTTTCTCTCTCCTCTGTTACAGAAAAGCAAAAAGGGGATAGGGCAATAGGAACAACCCATGTCTATTGGGAGCTAAGCTTCTCACCTGTGTAACTCAGGTCAAGCGTGATGAGAGGCTTGCAGGGGCGTTGAGGACAATCTTTCCAGATTGTATCAATCAGGTTTTCTTTGACAGGCACAAGGTCATGGCCAGCACTTCTCAAGGCTTTGGACATTCTCTTCCACTGATCTGCCAAAGGGAAGAAAGTCAAGAATGGTGGTTTTAAGTAACACATACATGTTCAACAACAGCCCCATTCAGAGGTCTTACTCAAGAATTGGAGTCTTCTCCTTTCCTTCCAGCTGCCCTTTCTTCCCATTCCCTTAAAAAAGACAGTAAAATCTACTGCAGTTACAGTTTCACAAACACGCCAGGATAGCCAGTGGCAGATACAGAACCTCACAGTCCTGAAGTCTCATGATTGAGGCTGAAGAAGAACTGCTCCAGCTGGGAGACAGAAGACTCTGGAAGAAGCCATGGCAGAAGCTGCCCTAAGGGTGTCCTCTCCCCCCTGCAGAACCATGCTAGATCTAAGCTAGACAAGATGAGAGTTGCTTCCACAGAGCCACGAGACATCTGAACAAGCAAATATCTCCCCTTGCCTCCAGTGTCCTTTGCATTGGGCCTCATGTTTTGAAGCATGAATAGATGGATACTCTGATATAAATGATACCTCTCCCTGTGCGTCCTACAGGGAAAGCTGCAGAGATCCCAAGACCACCAAGCAGGAGTAGCAACATGAATTTTGCCTGGGTGTTCTTGCTCACATGCTGGCCAAGGCATTCAGTACCTTTGTACTGAAGCGCTCATGGCAAGCCAAAGCACAGACAAAAACTGGTGATAAGGATTCTACTTTTCAGGTAAAGTCACTGCAAGCCTAGAAAGCAGTTCTCATCCATTGTGTTTTGGAGTCAATGCACTGCTGTGGAACTCTTGTGATACATTGCTAAACCAAAATCCAACCTGTTTTGCATAACAGTTTAACCACCACTACATCTGAAACATGATTAGCCATACACCGCCACACAACAGCTCAGCCAGAGAAGCAAGGAAGCAAAATCTCGTTGCCCAACCCAGAGTTATAAGCACAAAGTAAAACCAACCCGCTGGAATAATGAAAGGGTCCACTCCCACCTTCGAGCCTTCTGGGAGGACACTCACTAGCCAATCCTCTTGAGTTGGTGTATCTTTCAGACCTTCAAGGATTAAAAAAAAAGTTCAAAGAAGCAGTCACATTGAAATATTCCCACACTATGCAAAAATTCCAAGGTAATGCATCAGATACATCTACTAATGAATGTCTAGACCCACAGGCAAGAACTGTCACAGGACACTAAAGCAGAAGCAGTGTATCCAAGATGTCCCTAAGTGCCTGCATGATGGAATATCCCTACAGCTCAAGCTGTACATGTGTGAAGTGACTGTTGTCCGTTGATCAGTGGAGCAGTATCCCAGGCTCCTGCATACCCATTTTCATGAGTGTCCAGTTGTTATCCATTTGATGTGCAGCTTGCAGGAAGTAGCGTCCATCAGTCCACATGGCCGCATGCTGCTCAGTGACTATGGCGGTACCTAGGCAGGGAGGCAGAAAGGAGGGGTGATTCAGGGTGGGCTGCCACCATGCAGAGACACAGACAGCAGGGACAGTGTTTGAAATTCACCCTAACTCCCTAAAAGGCACCTCTGATTACTATTCAAAAGTTATTTCTGTTTTAGTGGAGATAGTCACTGTTGCCCCCACACTGTGGCCTTCCAAATCCTGTTGAAGTATGTACAAAGATGCACCTTAATGAATTGCCTCACATGAACTCAACTTAAGCAAATCTCAGCCAGTCAGTGGAACTGGGTAAATGGGGCTTTCCAAACCTTCTGTAACAGAGACTGTGGTCTCCACTTGGCTGTTGTCACAGTAACACACACTGTACATCCCTGAACTCCATCCCATCCTCTTTTGGGGGAAGAAGCCTGGGCTCTGGCCACCCACAAGAATCAGCTGATACCAGGCCTGCAGGCATGGGTATCACTCCCAGCTGTCAGCTGCACCCCCTTCCCAAATGTTACAGGTCTAGCAGAGATGGCTGAACAGGAAACATGAACATAAACTTTTGTTGGTTTCATTGTCTGTCCCATTCCACTGACTCCAGATGGAGGGATACAAGCTGACAGCTGAAGGGCAGTGACATCCCAGAAAGGCACTCGAGCTGCCTTGCCCTTGACAATACAAAACAAAACAAACCATGGCACAAACTGAAACTGAATCCAAGTCTTTGGAGTCTGCATCTTGACCATACTCTCTGTCACCAAAAACTGATGCCCAGATCAGCAGAGCAGAGTTTCCAATTATTAATTCATTGTCTTCTACCAAATTCCCCCAACACAAATCCCATTTTAAGTTGCTTCAGTCTTAAAAGATGAAACAAGAAACACAAGGTGAGCTCCTGTGTGAAACTTCACTGATTTGCTGAACATTAGGCTGGGAACAGACCTTCCAAGTACATAACAAGGGCACAAATTAGAGAGGAATGTTATGAAGAGGTCATGCAGAAGGGGCAAAATTAATATAGGATTCATGGGAACAATTAACAGCACCCCACAGCCCTGGATTTATCACCTTCCAAATGAGTTCCCAGAGCTCATAGGAATTGATGAATAGACCCTCCAAACATAGGTACCAGTATTTATTAAATTGATATACAATTAGAGGGGAAAAAAACTTCAGTAGACTAAAGTAACTTTCCAAAAACCACGGAGCACAGTAATTTGCACAACTTAGGGTACAGCTAGGGTAAAAACTAGGTCTCTTGAAACACAGACCTATCCTACAGCCAAGAAAACATCCTGTCTCGGCAAGATAAGCAAACTTTTCCACAGTGCTCAGTTTCCAAATGCAGAGTTTCTGGCCCTGGCTCTGTTTAAACAGAAAGGCCAGCTAAAGTCCATCCACTATTCACCCAGCCCGAACGGGCAACGTAAAAATCTGTTCATACTGGCTGCACATCAAAAGAAATGACCGCAGGTTACAAGCACCACATTAAAGAGTTAACAGGATTTTACTTTATGAGAGGTTCATTTAGGGGTCAAACATTTTCTGAAAACTTGTTATTCCGCTGATATTACATAATTCCAGCGAGTAGCCAAGACATAATTCTGCAGATGCTGAAATGGGAATAAAACGGTCCAAACAAGCTGGATAGATTTTCTTTTCCATCCTGCCTCTATGCCATGAATGGAACTATTTCTTTAGAGGAGAATTATGCAAGAACCCAAGTTCTGGAAAGGTACCTGCAGAGCCATCAAATCCAGAGATGAATGCCCTTCTGCAATCACAGGGTGCAATGTACTCGCTCTAGAAAACAAAAGAGGCAGCAATTATTTATAGCAGCAGGGAAAAAAGAAACAATCAGCTGGTGACAAAGACTTTGATAAGCTTTTTCTCCTAAAGGACAACACAGAGAGAACAAAATGAGTTAAAAAATCCTGGGCTCTACTCTATTATGATTATACTATATTTATGTTCAACTGGTGGGATTTTTTAAGCTGCAGCACTTTTTCTCCCACAAACATCTGTAAACACTGAAGTGCTTCAGAGTTTGCAGACGTTTATTTCACAGTCAGCCTTTCCTTTGGGCAACAAACAAATCATGCCTCTGAAGCTGCAATGCGAAGGGAAGGGAAACCAGAAGCACCCCTTGATCTCAGAGACCAGAGTAATCGGAGTACAAAATCTGTAAAATTCACTATCTCCAGTGAGATCCCCTCACTGGCATTTATAAGAATTACTTTAAGACTTCTATTTCTGCAATGGTGACATTGAAAGAAAATCAAGGTGGTAAGACTGTAAAAAATTTAACGCTTGTGACCTTTCATAAATAGATATTGATCCTCTCACTTCTCCCTTGCCTACTCAAAATCAGACTACAGCCAAAACCACCAGTCCACGGTTTGATGGATAAGATGGAATCAAAGGCTATTAGTCCATCTTCATCCCAAACCTGTCACAACCTGCGTTTCTGGACACATCTTTTCTGAATGTTGTAGAAGAGTCTGAGAATGCACAGACACCTGATATTAACAGGAACTGTCAAAATTAAAACAACTGTACCTTCACATGGCCCACATGCCTTTTTTATGGGATTCCATTCTGGCAAGTTTGTAGGTCAGAACTGCTGAGTAGGCCTGTTAATGAACTAGTGCAAATCAGCAAATCAGCTTAATCCAGGCTGACAGCACTGACGTTTGAGCTGCAAAACCCCTGGATTTGTACCTTACAAATGGTCTGAAATCCAAGTCTGTTTCTCTGCCCATAAAGTGTCTCTGCACCCAGCTGTGCTGGGGCAAAAGAAGCATCTTAGGAACTGAGCTAAGAAATCACAGCCCAATTCTCAGGACATTTTAGTCCTTACTGTGATAGAATCACCTGATTGTTAAAAAATACTCCCTTCAAATCTGTTACTCTTCACTGTTCTAAAGAAGACACAGGGTTCAAAGCACAGGAGTGAGCGAGTGAGCAGCACAAATTACAGCACCTGGGACCAACTCATTACTTCTGCTACAAATCACACCACGATCAAACCCCTTCCACAACAGCCATGCCCATCCCCTCCTGGGACAAGTCATTCACCATTAGCATTTTGAAACAGAACCTTGGGACAGCAAATCTCATGGCCCAAAAGAGGACCTCATTGAGTGGCTTTTGCTCCCAATTGCCAGGGAAGATTCCTGGTATATGCACCAAAGAAATCCTCCATTTTATCCAAACACTAGTTGGCATAAAGGAGCTGGGAGAAAGGAGGGGTGTGTGGAGACCATGCTTGCCTTCCTCTCTGACCCAGTTTCCAGTGCTTTTTCTTGTCCAGCCCCACAGGGCTGTGACGTGTTCAGCAGCTGTGGGGAGGAGGGAGGACAGGATACTCACCTTGGGAAGGGATGACTGTCCTCAGCACAGCTCTAGCTGATGGGGTGGATCTCTCAGCCCCACATTGCACACTATCACCAATGACCCCCTTTAAAATAATGGTAAAGGCATCAGCAGATGGAGAGGAGAAAATTGCTGAGGGAACAGAATCAAGTGTCTGTTTTCCCACTGCCTGTCTCAGAGCAGCAGGACAGAACACAAAGCAGAGCAATGCCAGACCTGAGGATTCCTCATTTCAACATTTCCTAGAGACCATTCAGCCTGGTAATTGCTATGACTCCCCTCTCCCACACTTCCCAGCTCAAAGGTGGGACACCATCTCCCAGGGTCCAGTGCCTAAAGAAGATACTGGAAATTTCACATAATGGATCATATCACTTAAGGACATCCCAAATCAGTCCAGCGATTTCTTTTCCATTTCTCTTAACCAACACAGCAGAGACTACAAACTAGTTTCCTTGTGCAGATGAACAACCTCACAGTCATAGCATGGGTTAAGACCACAGAATGATGAAATGAATGCAAACAAGTTTTAAAAAATACAAAAGGAAAAGAAGTGTATCAGTTTTAGATCTGGTAAAAGCTGATCCAAATTAGCAAAGACCTTGACTGCATGGACATACCTCATGCTATCCCATTCACAGACAAATCATCGGAGTGTCTTAAGAGTTTACAATGAGGCAGAAGGGCTTTAAAAGGGAGTATCAGGGACCTGGAGGGAAAGAGTTCATTCATCTGTCAGACTGAATTCTTGCACACCCACCTGTTCTGTTCCATGCAGCAACCCCCACTGTGCAAAGATGAGCCCATGTTTTGCACAAGCTAAAATTACACAGGGAACACCTGTGTATGCCACACAAAGCACAGACCACAGCACAGTGAGAACAAGGTATTTCCCTGGGGCTTGTCTTGCAGCTCTGACAGCCTTCAACCTGGCCCTCCTCAGTCCTTCCACATCTGCTTCTCACCACACAGATAAAACTTGGGGCTACATCACAAAAACCCCTCAGCTAAGCCAGGAAGAAACCCCAAAAAATCAGTGCTGCTTATCCCCAGAGCCTGCATGGATGTGCTGTAAACATATTGAAGTTCATTCTAGACTAATGTCAAACAAGATCAGCAAGGCAAAGTGCATCTGACTACCCTCAGAGCCACGACACTGGTGTCATTAAAGAACAAACACTGCTGTGTACCTGGGGGGAGGGAGGTATTCACTGCCAAAAACCTACCTGCATTGGTAAGATCTGGAACAGGTCAGAGCAACCTGTGCACAAGCCACCTCTTGCTTTGTAACTCGGCTGATTCCTCAGCTCAGCACAAGTGTGTGTCAGAGGAGGCAGCCCTGAGCAGAAGACAGCACCTCTGCCAACCCAAACACAGGGCTCTGAGCTGGGCAGGTGCTTCCTTCATGCGGACAACCAGCCAAATCTGACCAAATTTGTTTTGAGTCAAGGCCTGGAGGGTGAAGCCAGCCGCAGTTAAGCTGTGACTGGCTCCAAACCCAAGATCTAATCCAAACATCATTCACTCCCTTTAAGAAGCAGCTCTTCCAATCTCTGAATAGTCCTATATGGGCAAACTCCAGATTCAACGTAAACACACACTGACTCAACATAAAAATGGATCCTGCTTTTACCACTGCAACATCCCAAAAGCTCTGACAGACATTTTTAACCAAACCACAAAGAGCTTAGGTGCCTCATTCCCAAAGGCATGGCTTTTCATCCCTTCATGATCCTTGGGCACCTGCAGCCACCCATCATGCATGAAAAGAAGGGGGACTCTTTGGGCTTCATTCCACTTTTAGCTGGGACTGTCCTCCTTTTTCATTAGCCTCTGGACCACCCAGGTCCCCAAGGAAAGAGTCTGTTTCTATGACTTCTTATCACCACCATCAAAATTTTCAAAAGTTAAAGCAGCCAGCCAACATACAGGGCTGAGTGCAAGAGCCACAAATCCAAGGCAGCCTTGGTTAAGCCTGAGTCAGAGCCAGCTGTGCTTGAGAAGCTCTGAAAGTCTTTCAGTTCTTTACACAACTAAACATGGAAAGCAAAGGATACAATTGGTAGCAAGACTCCTAGCAGTATGATAATCTAGGCCTCCTAGCCTTGCAGGAAAACCAATACTAAAAGCATCACAGAACTCAGAGCTCATCAACATTCCCAGCGTTTCAAAGCAAAATTAGTCAGCAAGTTGCAGCATCAGCATCAGTCCAATCCAGGGGTTCCTCTGCAACCCAGAAGAGAATAAAGTTTCCCCCAATCTAAACCCTGTGGCAACACCACAGTATGGAAAGCCCTATTTGTTGACAAGTTCTGTGATGTGGATGCCAGGACACCCTCAGGAATAGCTGAGAGAGGCAAGGACAGCACTATATAGCTTGTTTGGGCTGTGGGGAGGAAATGGCTTAGGCCACCAAACGCTTGGCTATCATTAAACCATTATTCTGAGTCACAGAGGGAGCTGCCTAAGAGCAAAATCTGACTGCAAGGCTGTAAAGTTCTTGTTTCCACACAGGAAACAAACTCTTGCTTGGAACATAGAGAAGTTTTCAAATCACAGGTCATCACAATTTACCCGGAATCAATAAGGCTGTTCTGGGATCAACAGGTTTTTGTCATTGGCAAAAACTGCACCAATTCCCAACCCTCACAGAAAAAAATTCTGCACCAGCTATTCAGGAGGCACCAGAATCAGCAGTTTTTAGTAATCGTTTCCATTCAGATAGATTCCCTCTGCAGAGAAACCTGACCAACTCGCCCGGCAGGAAATAGCAACATGGGGTTCTCTGCTTAACTGCACTCTGTCAAGGAAAAGAAAGCAACAGAAAAACCCAGAAGTCCTGAGGGTCACATTCTTCAACTCACATGACAGCATTTAATGTCTAGTGAAATGAAACCAGAGTTATATATGGACAGAGGCAGCTTGAAGCAGGAATGCAGCAGACAATAGCAGCTGTGGAAAACGCCTTCCCCCCTACCTGCCCAAGTTTGGACCTCTCTTTGAGGAAACACGATGCTGCACATATGGTCCCAGGGCACAGGCAAGTCCAGACCCGGCTCACCCCAGTGCCAAGTCAAGGGCAAAGGTTCTGATTCAGTTGCATTTTGCTCTTGTACACCCCGGGGTAAAAGGGAGCTTTGGGTGTGAGCCAGTAAAGCTTCAGGTCTTTTGTTTCCTGAAAATGGTTGAGGAGGGAAAAACCCTCAGCAGTTCTTGGGTCTCCTAACAGTGAATAGAAGAGTGAAACTTGCACATGAGCGAGTAGGGGAGGTAAAAGGCAGTACATCAATTTTAAATTTATGTCATGGACTACAAAATTCTTAAGAGTGAAAGCAGCACACAAAAACTGCCATGGGTTACCCCCTGGGCCCAGACTTCCCTCCTGTCTTTAGTGCACAGAACATGATGCAGAGCAGCATGGAAAGGGAAGCATCACTGTGGCCTGTTCCTTCTCTGCCTCTCCAAAGGCCCCTCCATGTGGGATCTGAAGAGCTTTAGCATATGGCAACAAATTCCACCAAGAAATGGATCTAGCAAAGATAAAACTTTGCAACTAAACCTTTGCTACCTTGGTTGAGAGATTGTATTGATCAGGAGGTGCTACTGGGAAAAGTAAAGCCCAGATAAGGCCTGTTCCTCCCTCAGTAAACCCATTCTTCCCAACAGCTAGGATGGGCACAGCAAGTGCCCTGGCAAGCTTCCTCTTCTGCAGTGTGAGCTTCCTGATGAAAAGCTGTTGGTGGAACTTCCACTCTGATTTATTACAAGAACATAAAAACCTCAGTCCCCTGAACAGACTCCAGCAATGTTTTCCAACATGATATTTCTCAGGTTACCCAGACTTTTATGCTAGAACCATTAAAGCAAGTAAACGAAGCATGATTTTAGTTATATCTGGCTTTTATTTTTTGCAGGGAAGGAAAGTGTGACCATTCCCATAATGCATCCATCCATACCTGGTGGGCATCTCCAGAGGGCACTATGTAGGCTTGGACAGGCTCCTGGACATACTTGGGATTCTTCATCACCTGCCGCAGTTGCTTCAGCAGCTCTGCTGTAATTTTCGGACTCATCTTCCTACCTGCAACTAAAACAAAGCACGAAACTTCAGTGTTTCTCCAGTCATCCCAGGTCATCCCATATGCACAGGCTTTAGGAGGTTGTCCCCACTGGAAACTCCCCTTGAGGACAACTGTGCCAACACCATCCCTCTCAGACATCTTGTCCCTTCATTCAAATTCCTTGAGAATAACAAATCAGGTTAAGACTAGAGAGTCAAAGTTGGCCTGTCCTGGAAAGGATCTTCATCTTTCCTGGAAAGGATCATCATCCAATGATGGATGGCATGCCCTGTGGTGATACATGTAAGCTTAACACACTGGTCAACCCCTTCCTGCACGTGGACAGCACCAGGAACCAAAGCACCTCAGACATACACCTATGACATCCAGGAAAGGTCTTGCCATGGGAGCCAAGTACCCAGAGATCGGAACTGGCCCTACCTGTGAAGTGCACTGAGAGAAATTTTCAGTCTTTTCACTCTAGGGCCACAGATGCTGTGGCTTATATAGCATAGGAGCACAGGACAGGAGGACAGGCACATCAGGAACTCAGAAATGGACCAATTATAAATGCAATTTTTAGAAGTCTTACTGTAGCCCAGAGTTTCATGGTGAACTGGTGACTGAATTAGACAAAAGAAACCTGCTCCCAAGGACATTCAGAAGGAGGCATTCACTGGCCACATTTACCTCAAGGCTGCATGCTATTTCACCTAGGAAGAACACAACTGCAACAGGAGGAACAGATGAGTGAGCTCTCACAAGTGATTGCCAGAGGGCAACTGAGGATGCTTATGGGAATGTTATCTGAAGACCTTTGGCAAATCTGCAGATCTCAGCTGGTGTCAGGCAGGGGTGTGGCACAGCCTGGATGGCACACAGCAGATCAGAGGGGAAAACAAGGGCACAGGCCAGTCACCCTCCCTGGCTGTGTTTCTGCAATGGATGTGTCTGGCATTGCAGTGAACAGCAGCCTCTCAATGTGCTCCCCCAAACCCTGACCAGCCAGTGCCCGCTGTCAGCCCCGAGCACAGTGATGCACCAGGCCCTGCTGCTGTGCTGGCACAAGAGACAGCTGCAGTGGGAGGCACGCGCTGGCTGCAGAGGATGCTTGGCCAGAGAAACTATAAAAATCAAGAAGCCTGAACATTTTTAGAAGTTCTCCATCTCTTTCTTCACTCACATCTCCAAGGTGTGCCCTAAGTGGGATAATCCCCTTCCCAGTTTTCTCCCCACTCCTTTTACAGTTTTAAGAACTCTTATAACTTTAATGCTGTGACTTTCCAGGGCAATGTGGGTAGGTTATGTGCTGCTGGAAGGCCATGCTATGAAGTATTTTATTCTGACCAGTTAATTTCACAGCTCATTTCACAGCCATGTCTACAAACAGGTCATAGATGGGAGAAGCAAACAGCATGCAAGTCTCAAACATTTTTTGCTTATCCAGGCACTTAATCCATTTACACCTCAGAAGCTACCAGGAGTCCCAGATGACATTACGGTCTAATGGCAAAAGAGAATAAGGCACAGTCCCTGCCCTGTGATGTTTGTCATCTAAACAGGAAGGCAGAAAAGCTGCCTCCCTTTCACAAGATATGATTTGACCAAGGTCATGCAGCACCACTGTGACCAAGTCAGGAACTGAACCAAGATCTGATGCAGTCAGGTGTAAAAAAATCCAATACCGCCATTCACATCTCATCACAGAAGCTTAGAGCACACCAGACTTGTGTAAGACTGACTCTGCCCAGAGGTACACTGTCTTTTGAAACCCAGACCACAATAAGCAAATCAAGCTCAAAAGGCGCCATACACTATATCCTCAAATTGGTATCTTGTCCCTTTGATGGGAATTACACCTCAGATTTAGTTCCAGGAAAAATTTCATTGTTTTATGCAGTGTTTGCAAGCTACACTGAACTTTATAATACTGTGATTGTTTCTGTTTGTCCTCCACAGAGAACTGCTGTAACACTCTATAACATTGCTGCTGATTTATGTTCAGATAGAGTGAAACACAAAGGAGAGAGAGCAACAACACAGCGACTAGCCAGCAGAAAAGAATCTCTTTCTACAAACTCATACGGACACAGCTTCCTTTCTTGGCCTGTGCTTTGTCTCCAGGAGTCTAAAAGTCTCATATAAATAGGCAAGGCATGACAAGGCTTTGCCTTTTAATAAAGCTCCTTGCTGATAAGCCATGGTTTTCTTAGCAAGACAAGATTCTCTCAAGGACAAAGAAAAAAAATAATTTAAAAAGTACTCTCACTGTTGAAAGATTTGCTTGCAATTTTAAAAACACAACTAAGGTAGATTATCAACAAAACCCCTATTAAGGAGGACTTCTATTTTGGATGATCCTCATATTATAAGAAATGGCTTTCAAAATATTCTCCATAAATTTTACAATAAAAATTGTCTTCAGTTTCCAGAGAAATAGAAGCTGTTTTCTCAGAGATATTTGGTAGTCATTTGCTCTGGTCACCCCAATAAATCTTAATTACAAGCCTCTATAAAGTTAAAACAGCTTCTCTATCATTATTTCTATCATTATTTAATCAGTCCAGTGATCAAAACAAAACACAGCAGAAATTAAGGTAGTGGCTGTAGCAGTGCAAGAACCAGTCCCATTTCCTGCCCTATCTTTATCAAAGGTATCAGGCTCCCTTGTTACCTTTCTATGCAGTTCCCCACGTCTGGATGTCGCTTGTCTCTCTCTGCTCACACAAAATACCATCCAGCTCTTTGCTTGGCCTTCATAAGTTCCACTGTGCCTGAGAAAGCAAAGGGCAAAACTGAAGTGGCCAACAAACTTTACCCTCCCATAAAACATTCTCATGCCCCAGCAATGAGCTGAAAATGCAGTAACACTACGTTCTTGGTGGTAAGATTAGAAATGCACTTAGGCTGAACCATGAGGGAACAGGGAACATCAAGGGCCAGGCTTGTCAAGATTTATGATTAAATCTTGCAACTGTGTGCTGGTTTATGCCAATTTGTTTTCTCAGTCATTCTGCCAGAGGCCACTCCCCACGTCACAGATGGGGAAATTAAGACAGAGCAGGAGTAACATGTAAAGTATCACTGTAGCATGATGAGAGTCAGAGCTGGATCCCAAAATCTGTCGCTGTCTAGACGCATATTATCTACACCTCACTCAGACTGCAAGAGGCAGCTCTCCAAGAGCCCAGACCAGATCCTGCCTGGACAGCATCTCCATCAGACACATGGGACAAAGAGGAACCATGAAAACGCTGCCAGAGGAACCAGACACCATGACTCCTGCCTCCCATACGCACACACAGCGATGGGCTGCTGCAAGCCCAGGCACCAGCAACAGCCAGGGCCACCAGGCCCACTGCATCAGGGTGTGTCAGTGCCACAGTGGAGAAGGCAGGCAAAGCCAGGAGGTCTGGCTACAGCTGACTCTGCCTCTGGCTGCTGTGTTAGACCACCCCAAGTGTTTATGTCATGTTTTCTTCAGATATGTTCATCCTTGTGAAAATCTCCTCTCCACTTTATGAATAGTCTTATTCAAAGTAAGCACATTAGCTTGCATAGTCGGGAGCCAGCAGCATCATCTCAAAGCCAGGCCTGTCTGGCCTGGACTGGCTGCACACAGGGCAGCCCAAGCACTCACTGCCCAAGCAACCATGCACTAAGGCAAAAGCTCCATTGCTTGTCCCCTCTCCACAATATCTGCAGCACCTTAAATTCACCAAACAGAATGGCAGAATTTTTAGGGTTGCAAAGGACCTCTGGCCCAGTCCAACCCCCTGCCAAGGCAGGGTCACCTGAAGCAGATGACACAGGAACACATCCAGATGGGTTTTGAATGTCTCCCCAGGGAAAGAGACACCAAGGCATCCCTGGGCAGCCTGTTCACTGCTCTGCTACCCTCAACGTAAAGAAGTTCTTCCTCACGTTGAGGTGGAACTTCTTCTGCTTTAGTTTATGGCCATTGTTCCTCGTCCTGTTGCTGGGCATCACCAAAAAGGGCACCATCCTCTCGCACTAACCTTTAAACCATTTATAAGCATTGATGAGATCCCCTCTCAGTCTTCTCCAGACTGAACAGGCCCAGTTCCCACCGTATCTCCTCGTAAGTGAGATGCTCCTGCCCACCTGGGCTAAAAGCCTCCCCCAGCCCTCCACAGGACTGACAGAGCCGCCTGGGCCTGGCCACCCCGGCTGGGCCCGACTGCCAGTCCTGGAGCGTCTGCAGGGCCTGGGCGCCCGGGCTGGGCCTGGAGACCCGCCGGGGACCGGCTGGAGGGGAAAGCCGGGCACAGGCGGGGCCGAGACCCCGGGGGCAGGTCCCGCTCCCTGCCATCAGCTCGGGGCACCCACCCGGGGCCGCCCCCGCTCGCCGCGCCTCACCTGCCGCCGGCCCGCCCGCCGCCGCCACGTCACCGCCCACGTGGGCCGCCAGCACCGCCCCCAGGCGTCACGGCTGACGTCACGGGGCGCGCGGGCAGCACCGGGAGCGGATCGGCACCGGGGCATGGGCACCGTCCCGGCCGCAGCCGCTCCGCCCGCACCGCCCGGTGTCCGGACAGGCCGCGGGGCTCTCTGTCCCGCCTGAGGAGAAGGCGCTGCAGCCGGCGCGGAGGGACCGGAGCGGAGCGCCTGTCCCACACCTCGGTCTGCGCTCGCCTCCGCTATCCGCTTCGCCTTTGAACTTCTAAGAATCCAGCGTGGAGGAGCGATTGAGGCCGCTCGGCTCCGCGCCCTGCACGCCCCGCGCTCCTCGGGCCGCGGTGCCTGGGAGCTGGCAGGAGCCGGGCAGGAGCCGGGCAGGAGCCGGGCAGGAGCGGAGAGGCTGGGGCTCACACCTGCTCCCCCAGCACCACAGCCGTGCACAGGTTGAAATTAGGTATTAAGAAGAAATTCTGTGCTGTGAGGGTGGTGAGGCACTGAAACAGTGAAGTTTCACTGCCCAGAGAAGTTGAGGATGCCCCAGCCCTGGAAATGATCGAGGTCGGGCTGGATGGGACTTTGAGCAACCTGGTCCAGTGCCCGTGGTTGACACTAGATGATCTTTAAGGTCCTTTCCAACCCAAACTATTCTATGATATTATGAAAATGTGGTCATTTGCCATGCATGCTCCCTAGTGAAAATACCTTCCACCACCTGGCTCTGCCTCGGCAGTTTTTTACAAGTGAGCCGTAAGTGAACCCTACTGCCAGAAACAGGAGGCTGTTACAGAAATGCAAACGTGGGAAGATCACGTCCAAGAAAGGCTGCCAAAAAAGAAAAAATTCTGCTTTGTAACTGTGTTCAGGGAAGAGGGGTTCGCTTGCAGCAGTGAGCTTTTGGAGGTCTCCAGTCCAACCCTGTGCTAAAAGCAAGGCCAACTTCAAAGCTGGAGCAGGTCGTGTAGGGACTGTCCTGCTGGGTTTCGAGTATCTCCGGGAAAGGAGAAGCACAGCCGCTCTGAGCAGCCAGTGCTAGTGCTGACAACCTTGGAGCAAAAAAGGTTTATTTCTGATACCCAAGCACATTTCCCTCATTGCAGCTTGCTCCGTGACCTTTTGCTGTGCACGTCTGCAAAGGGTCTGGCTCCTTTTTCCCTCGGACCGTTCTCCAGGCTCAGCAATTCCAGCTCCTCTGCAGTCAGCCCCGGCCAGCAACAGGCGTGCTCTCCACATTGCAGATCTCTAGAATACAATCTAGGGTGTAACACAGCACAGCAGAACTTGTAATCTGACAGAAGAGAATAAAAGGTCTGTGTTGCATTCCAGCTTTGGGAAGGGTCATTGGATGGGGCTGGGATTGCAGACTGTCCCTGAGGAGGAACAGGGAAGAAGGGAGGGAGAGGCTGGTGACCAGGACTGTTATTACAGGAAAATTTCTTTCCTCATTAACCTCCTTGGGTGAAGCTAATTGCTATTTCCCGATTATTCTCACCTTATCTTCCAGCCTTGCCCACAAGGGACTCCTACAATCCGGGCAGTCTGGGCCAAAAAGGCCCATTTAGATAATCACACATCAGTGTCCCCCTCAGGGTAAACTACAGCCGTGTTTTGCATTTGTTTTACAATCCACATTATGCTCACCCTGCAGATTATTTGCTGAGAAGATTCATTTCTTGGAAACCAGCCAGAATCCAGCGATGCTCATACCAAAGCACGTGTCAGGACATTTTAAAAGCACTGCAACATTGGCACGATGATCACGGAGATCATTTGCCGATGGTGAACTCTGCAGCTGAATCCAATCAGGGTTGTGAAATGGTCCTTTCAGCCTCCTCTGACTCACAATAATAATAGTAATAATAATAATTTGGGGTTAGATTTTGAATTTGGCTGTGGCTCTTAATAGAGGGTTGTGGAAAGCTGCACCTGCTGGAGCTGTGCACCAGCCCAGGGAATGGGAATTCGGATCAGTCCGAAACATTTCAAATGTTTGTCATGTGCCTTTCCAGCTCTCCAAGTGGAGATGCCTTTTCCTCTTCTATGCTGCAGCATTTTCAGTTTGTTTGAATTTAGGACAGTGGCTAAATACAAGGTAATCAGCCTGTGCCAGTGAAATTTTTTGTTTGATTATTTTTCTGCCAGCAAATCATTATTATATCACTTTGGGCTAGCTGATGGACTGGGGGAGCAGTGGCAATCAAATACAGGGAGGAAAGAAAATACTTCTCCTATGTGGGAGTGTGACTTGGGGAGTGTGCATAGCATGAAATAATCAAGCTGCTGCAGATCCCAGCATACCAGGGGGAGGACAGGGTAGGGAAAAGCTCAGCATTTTCACAGAACTTTCCCCAATTCCTCCAAGTCTAGAGATACCATTGTGCCTGTCCGCAGTCAGTCCAAGGGAAACAATTACAGTGTGAAAGCAGGTCTGTCCTCCCTCCTTTAGCTATCCTACAACCCCAGCATGATAGGAGAATAAACCGGGAGGATTGAATTTGATTAACTTTTTCTACTTTGGACCCAGCTCAGGGCAGAAATAACAAGCATCACTGTGGACAGACTATCAATGTGATATTGATGTCACTATGTAATTTAAAATGAATTAAGCCACCACTCAAAAACACCTTACTGCATTTTCTGGTGGCCAAAATGTGCCCCCATTCTGTCTTCCTCATCAAGTTCTTTATTTAATAAAGGTTAAACAAGTCTGCATTCCCATCTCCTAAAAATGTGCTAAAGGAAGCAGAAAACAGAAGGGAGAATATTGATGTCTGGAAGAGTTTCTATGTTGTTATTGAGTGCCTGGTATTGCAGAGCCACATTGTTAAGGTTTCTGTACCCAGAGGTGACTTGTAACTGGTTCTGACTCATTGAGCACCGAAATTTAGACTAATTTGCTTTCCTTCCTGGTAGAATTAATAATGACAAACTGATGGGTATTCTGCATAAGAACCTCATTCCAGAAGAGTAATGATCTTGTAAGAAAAGATGTTTTCAGACCACAAAGCATTTTGCAGACATCTCCTGCCTATGGTGGCGACAAGTCCTTTGCAGTAAACAGCCATGTCACAGGTGGAGGTGTGACTGTGCCATGTGAGCTGCTGTCCTGTCTGTCTGCAGGGACCTGGGTCTAAACACTGCAAGCATCCCAGTACCACCTGAGGCAGCAGGAACAGTGTTAAACCCATGGAGGAGTCCTGAGGGGGTCTGGATTGCGTGGGGGGCTGATGCTGAGACATGGCCCATGGGCTGGTGCGTGCCCAGTCTCAATGAGCCAGTGGATTGCTGCTAAAGGCTTTGCCTGGATGAGCAGAGGAGGCAGCACTAATTATTTCATTTGAATAATATATGACTAGTAAGTTAAATAAGAGAAAGCAGAGTGAGCTTTCCGGTTAAGCCAAAATGTTTGATGCTTGTTTCCTGGGCATTTTGAGTCTCTGGGAAGCTTTGAACTGATCCTAATGAACTTGCCAATGTAGATAATGTAAAATCTTTAATAATTAATTTATCAGGCAGAGCTGTCTATGATATATGATCCGAAATGTTTAAAGAGATTAAACTGTCCTTTCTAAGTGGTTGTTCACCTCAAATAAAATGGTGAAATTTTTGATGCAAAGATCTTTTATGAAAGCACTTCAGTCTACCTTGTTTTGGATTAATTGTCCTAATTGGACTGTATTTTATGTCCTTATAATGCCGCTTTTGCATCAGATAACAAAAGAGAGGGGTGAGGGAGAAAGACCTGAGGAGTAGCAACCAAAATTCCCAGAGATCAACCTCACCAAACGACAGAGCCATTAACTGTTGTGATTTTGATCTGTATCAAGTGATCAAGGCCAGGAAATAAGCCATAAAAGAACTTGCTTTATCTTATCAACCCTCCTATACCCATTATACCTTTATTGTGGTTGTTACTTTCATTTCCTTCACCTTCTTCTTTTGGGCACCTGTGCAATTTATATTCCTGCTTTGCAATCTAATCTCCAAAAATGACCCCTGCCTACCTCCAGCATCCCACAGCCTTTTCATGGCAGATGCTCTATGGCACCTAAGTGAGATTGAGGTGTCAGAAGGCAGCCCAGCAACCAGTCTGTGACCAAGATTTTATTTTTTTTCCCCTCAAAGTAATGCAGATGGTTGTGAGAGAGAGCAATAAAAACGGGGGATTTGTAGCAGGGGGCTGAGCATCTACACAGCTCTCACCAAGGACAGGGGATGCCAGCGCTGTCTGCCAGTGGCTTGGGACATCTCCTGGCCACCAGAGAGGGGAAAGGGTGCTCTCAGCCCCGTTTCCCTGACACAGAGGCCGTGCCACCAGCACCACTGAGCTCTTCCATTGCCATGGCCCCACGGTGCCACAGTCTCCCAGCACTGTTTCCCAGCTGAGAAAAACAGCACGAGACTCGCAGGGGGTTGAAGTGCGGGATCACTTCCTCCCTGCCAACACGGGTCCAAAACACATTTTTACAAGGTTGCACACATGACTGAACAGTCGCTCCCATCCGTGTGTCAGCACTGGGATTGCCTGGACAATAACCCACCCTCTAGTGTTTGTGTTTCCAGGGGCTGTCCTGCAAACTGTCACGTGAAAGTTGTTTTACTCGCAGAAATCCACAGTGAGTTTGGCTATGCTCACATCTCTGTGCTGCCTGGGCAGGGTCACATCCTCCCAGCCCAGGAGCACGCCTGTGTCCGTGTGGGAGACGGCAAGTATTGTAAGTCCAGTTTTCTTCCTATTTCCACGCTAGAAAATTACCTAACAACAATTAATGCTGGTGTTTTGGTAGGATATAACAGCAGGGCTGTAATATGCCAAGACAAGGAAGGGCCTGAGAACAGCAAAAAATTGTTTGCATTTTCAGCTCTGAGCTCTGAGTTAAATGAAGGTTTCAAACATGTGGCATGAGTCCTCTTGGATCATGTTTAAAATAAATTTTGTATGTTTGGAAACAGTGAAACTAGAAACTGCAACAACAAATGTTGTGTTTGGGGGAAAAGATAGCAGGGAGAGAAGAAACAAGCCTATCTAGAGATCTTATCTTCGTTTTTCTTGGGAGGACAATTTATCTGGCCAGCACTGGAAGTTGATCATGGTTGGGTGGTTCCCAGCAGCTGCATTTGGAAAGGAAAGGGAGGCAGCAGTAGGCCAGGTAGATATCTGAGTATTTCCACGTCTGCTCTTTTAAGTTAAATACCAGATGTTCAGACTTCGCTTGTAAACCTTTAACGACATGGATGAAAACTAAATGTTTGCTGCGTTCTCTGCCTGGGTCCATTTCAACACCAAACAGTGCACACACATCCCCCATCCCCTGCACTTGCCTCTTTGCAAATGGCCCAGATTTGAGCCTTGTGGCTGTTTCCAGGACTCCTTAGTTTTCCCTTGTCCATTCTAGCAGGAAGAGAGATGGGAAAAGCTAGATCTAATGTATGCAAAAGAGACCATAGTGGTCACTGGTGCAGCACTGGTGCTAAGGGCTTTAGGAGATCATTTGTTCAGCCTGCATAAAACTCCATTCTGCTAAGGAAGTATATCCTGATGAATTGCGTATATTTATGGATATATTCCATATTTGAATTTTAAGATCATACTTATTGCACAACAGAGACTTTATCCAGTTCCTGTGATGCCATTCTTCCTCAAAGTCTTCACTAGCACAAAGATTAACAGGGTGCAATGACCTGCCTGTGTTTTGGCCTGACACCTGGGAAGTATTTTTATTACACAAGGTTTCCTTATCTGCTCCAGCCATAAAACTAATGGAGCCAAGTGTCTGCTAGGTCCTGTCTGCTTGGGAGGCAAGCGAGAGCCCTCCTGCGAGTTCCTGCCATGGCTTGGGATAGTGGCACTTCTCCCAGTGTTAAACCCAGTTCAGCATCTGGGATTGCCAGTGGATTTTGTTTCTAATTAACATTTGCAGGGTAATAGACATTTATTTGTACAAATATATAAAGGGGCCACATTTTACACGCCCCAGCTCCCACCTGAAGTCACTGCCTTTGTGAGCGAGGCCCACTCACCTGCGGAAAAATCCCTTGAGCCTGAATGTGTTGAAATAATTTGGTGACCCGAGCTGTATAATATATTAAATGAATCACAGTACAAGAAACAGATGTTTATTCCAGTGAGTGCAGGAGTCCAGACACAAAGTATTGGGTTACTGTCTGTCTCAGATAACGGTACAAAGCAGGGGAAAGTTGGGATTAAACATTCTACATGTGTTCAGTGTAGAAACTTAAAAATGTAGCCCGGGTTCTGTACCTGGCCTTATGGGAACAAACCTGCAGCTGCCATGAGGCATTCCCAGGCTGTGATCAGCACTTGGGCACAGACCTGGGCACTGGCACATGCCCTGCACGTTACACCAAACTCTGAGGCTTGGGTGCCTTAGTTTGGTATCTGGCCACATTCCTTAATTGCCATGCCCTAAGGACAGTAATCCATAGCTAATGTCTGTGGGAGATTTGGGACCATCTGAGAACTCATCTATGACATTTCAGGCCTTTAGACAATGCTGTCCTGAGATCTAACTGCAGAACTGAGCCCTGGGCTTTTCAAATGAGCTGTTTTCTTTAAAATAAAGGCTCGTTGTATTTGATTAGTTGTTTTTGTCTGTTAAACCAAAACTCTAGATTAGGAGTGAGAAAACCTGGGCTGATATTTTTTTTCCCAAATGAAACATGAAGTATGAGGAGCTCCAGAGAAGTTTGGGGGCTGGGGCGTCTCTGTCAGGCTGGCTGCTTGACTCTTAGCAACTCAGTACAGGGAATGTTTACTCAAAACTCTGTACAGGAGAAAGCAGGAGCCTGAGAAAGCAAATGAGGTAATGAAAAGATCTCTGTAGAAAAATCATGCATATCCAGGGATGCTCCTTGCCTGCAACTTTTGTGTCCTGCACTGATTCTTTTATCATTAGCATTACCCACATGGGTCCTGCTTGGGGTCATTTCTGAAAGACCTGTGGGTCCAGGTCTTGTGCTTGGGGACCCTGAGGGATCTCAGCCTTTGGCCCCACAGGAAGGCAGTCAGTGGAAAGCACTGTGACCAGACCTCCAGCAGCTCCTGTCACCTGCAACCACTGTCCTTCAGCTGGCAGCAACTGCGGAAAATGAAAAGCACCATTTTTACATTATAAAATCTGTTTAAACAAGCAGACCTTTGCTCAGACAGAGCTCAGCCTCCTCCCACATCCCACCAATCGCTGTATCACAGGCAGTGCTTCCTGGCTGCAGAATCGGAGCTTCACTCATAAAAGAGGAAAGACCTGCTGCTTCTTTTCTGTTCCTGTTTGCATCCCTCACACACTTGAGTTGAGCTGTATCCTGAGTTATTCTTATACAGCCTTCCCATTGTTCACGTCACAGGTTATGAATTCTGTCTCTTTGAAGAAATATGACCCATGTTGTGGAAAAGGGAGAATGATGTTGAGTCTGCACGAGATACTCATGGATGTGACATACAGGAAAAGGCTAAGTGCTTTGCTCTGTCCTCATGAATGAAGCCACAGGAAGGAGGTGTGACAGGGCACCGGGTGAGCTGCTGAGAAATTTCCATGGTACCTGACTCTCCACTGGCTCAATTTGCATCCTCACCCTGCATTTTCATTGACTGAAAATGTTCCTCATAAAGGGCTCATCTGGCAGTAAAAGTCTTGTTTCTGATAAAAGGTTTTGTAAATACCTAGCACCAGTGATTCAGACTTAATTTGTGACATTTGTGTCATGACAACCTGTGCTGAGCAGGGCACAGGTACCTCAGCACAAACATCTCCACCTGGGATTGAGCAGACCTGGTTATATTTACATGGTTGGGAAGGAGAGGATGGAGAGCAGCCCCACAGGAAGAGATCTGGGGGATTGGGTTAATGGCAAATTAAATATAAGTCAACAGTGCCTGGCAGCCAAAAGGGCCAACCATGTCCTGAGGTGCATCAGGCACAGCATCACCAGCTTGTCAAAGGAGGGGATTGTCCTGCTCTGCTCTGCGCTGCCTGCGGGCTACTCTGTGCAGTTTTGGGCTCCTCAATAGAAGAAGGACATCAAACTATCAGAGTGTGTCCAGAGGAGTTCAACTAAGATGGTGAAAGGCCTCAAGGGCAAGACTGAGAGGAGTAGCTGAGATAACTTGGTTTGTTCAGCTTGGAGAAGAGAAGACTGAAGGGTGCCTTCATTGCAGGCTACAGCTTCTTCATAGCAGGCAGGAGTTGGGCAGGTGCTGATTTCTCTCTAGAGACCAGCGATAGGACAGGAGAATATGAAATGAAGCTGTGTCGGGGAAGTTCAGACTGGACATGAGGAAAAGGTTCTCTGCTGAGAGGGTGTTGATCTCTAGAACAGACTCCCTGGAGAAGTGGTCATTGCACCAACTCTGCCAGAGTTCAAGGAGCATCTAGAGGATGCTCTCAGTCTTATGGTTTATTTGTAGGTAGTACTGTGAGAAGCAGGGAGTTGGACTTAATGATCCTCACCGGTCCCTTCCCGCTTGAGATATTATATAATCCTATGACAGTAATGGGTCCCTTGCCCATCTCTCCACACTAGACTGCTCCTTTATTTTCATCAGTACTGCCAGCTGAGCATTTGCAAGGATGGGAGAAAACACTGCGTGCTGGTAGAGACCAAAAGTGTCTCTCTGATGACTGCAGTCTCCCCCCTAGGATGCCATTACCACTCACACAAGGTATATTTTGCTGGAACAGGAGAAAAAACCAAAATGCCACAGCCAAAGGCCTGGTGCAGGCAAGTGCTGAGCATCACCAGTCTGGAGCACTTGGGGTTTGCTGCTGGGGCTCTGTGCCCTGCATTGTCCCTAGGATCACTTGGCATTTTGGCAAGTGCCCATGCTCACCGAGGTGGGCTGCGCTGCCCATCCCCAGCTCCTTCCCGTGCCTCGGCGCCTCGCGCCTGGAGGCTGCTATCATGTGCGAAGGCAAAGGAGAAGGCAAAACAAGCACAGCCAGGAATCACATAATATTGCTGCAGCCCTGCCAGGAAACACACTGTAGAAGTTCCTGTGTTTAAAAGCCAGGAGATGAGTTTTATTGTTAGCGGTTGTTATAGCAACCTGAGGTGCTGGAGAGTAATACATGCTCGGCGCGTTGCAACAGACTCTGACAAGTTCAAGGCTGTTGCCTTGCTGCTGAATCTTGTTGCCAAGGCAATGCAACACAAGGCAAGAGCCTAGAGAAATGAATACCGCTGACAGCTCGTGCCAGCAGGCCTGGACTGATTAAAAGGGAACTTTAAAAAGTGATATGAACTTAAAGAGCGTAGCAGCAGAAGGGAAGGGGGAGTGCAGATATGGAGGAGAGGATCCAGAGGAGGAGCAATGGGTTAATGTCAATCAACAGGTAAAGGAAAGGGTTTGATTAAAAAACAATGTGGCTGAACAGGATAGCTCAGCTTGTATTGCAAGAAACATGCCACGTTTTTGGAAGGAGTTAAAAAAAATCACAAAATCCTCACTTTTTAAATTTGTTTGGCTTGGTCAGTACTGCTGTAATTTGAATGGGAAGTTTGGCTTTTTCCCAATAGTGTTGACAGCAAAAATAATTTTCTCAGTAAATTTGTTTAGTGGCACGGGTATTGTTGCTGCTGTAGTAAAAACCATGAAATAGCTCAGTCAACTTTCAATTTTATGTTCATTTCCAGCCTTTTTAAAATGCTTCATGGCAAAAGGTTAGCTGGAAAAGAGATGAAGCTGCAAGCTGATTATTCTTTCCTGTCTATGATTCACTATTAATGCTGACAGTATACTTGGAATTGAAGGAAGAGTATTACCCCAAGGACCACAGAGTCAAAATAAATTATCAGTGCTGAAGAAGTCAAGTAATTACATTAATTTCAACTACAAATACAATATTTTGACATCACTATGGGATACTAGGGTTCTAAAATTCAAGTACTGCAGAAGTACCTCAAACACACAATGATCTTAGATGAACTTCTTAACTTGCCTGTTGATTTATGAATAAAAGCATAACCATTTCTTGGGCAATTACCATAGCAGTATTCTGATCCACTCCCACTTATGCCCCATGTATTTTACTTTTCCATGAATTATCAATAGCAAAAAGTGACCTCATGTTTTCCTATTCAATGACTATTCCCTCATGTGCAACTTTCAGTACAGTAGTACTTTACCTGAACAAATGTCCTATGTGGGAATATGTTCTTCTGGCACCTGCTGTGGATCATGGAAAAGTCAGGTCTGCAAGTACTTTGTATTATTTAAAAATGGGAAACTAAGATATAGGAAGTGATTTGCCAATTGTGCTGGAAATTTTTTTGTGTGCATTCCTTGGCAGAGCCATCTTTATTGACCTTCATAAAAGTCAGGTTTTTAATTAACTGCGAAATATTTTTGTACTATTTTGAAATCCTTAAGCTGTGGGCCAGGAAGCAGGCAGGTGACTGGTCATATGCTTGTAGCCATCATTTGCTTTTCAGCAGCTAAATTATATTCAAAAAAGCTAGCAATGTGCTACTTGGACCCTTACTACTGTTACTGGCATTTTTCCACAATTGCCATAGCTAGCTGTGAGATATTATACAATCAGAAAGAAGGGAAAAACTGGTTCAGGCAATTGTGAAGGGAACATGGCATTGCCCCAGAGGATGTTTTTATTTGGAGACTGTCCATTAGATAAAGAAACATGAGAATCCATGATCTGGGCATTAGCATTTTGTTTTTAAATAAGAAAGCAAAAAGAAACTCTATTTTTAGTCTTAGTTTAATTTCTCTGCTGGTGATTCCGCACGTGGTGTTATTTCTTAATATATCCAGGTTTTGAAGTCCTCCAGAATATCATTCCTTTTTCTGAAGGGACACATGCACAGAAGTCAGGCTAGTAAAAAGGCAAAACCATATGGGCAGGTCACACAGCAACATCAACATTTAGTTGAACTGCAGGACCCCAGAGAACTTCCAAGACCTGGCTCTCCTATCTGCAAGTCCCATCTGCCCCTAATGCCTGTGACAGTAGGATCCTTTTTGGAAGGTTTCTAGACCATGATTACCACCCCAAACCTGTTCTCTGATGCCTCCTCCAGGACAGATGGGATGCATAAGGGAAGCTCAGACCCCCCAGAAAGAACCACGGCTGAAAAGCACTGCAGCTAAATGCACCTTGGCACAGCCTCTAAAATATGGATGCACAGCCCAAGGGCATCCTCCTCTGCTTCCTTCTGCCTCCTACCCCTCTCTCCTGCTATGCACTTGCTCGAGAGCCACCCCCAGAGCACGGAGAAGCAATGTGGAGACGGGACAGTGTGTCATCAAGATAGCTACTGATAGCAGAGCAGACAGAGCTATTTCCAGAATGATTAATACTATTAGCACATGCTGAAGCTTAAGGCTAAACATAAGCTTTAGAGGAATGGATTTTGATGTAAAAAGCGAATAAATGAGACAACTGTCAGAACAATGAGTGGTGAACCAAGTAAAGATTCTTAGCATAGGCGATGCAAAACACTGCCTGCTGGCCTGTTTTCACTGAAGCTGCTGGTAAAATTCCCACTGCCCTTCAGGCTGGAGAAATAGCCCAGCAATAGCATGTGGCACAGAGGTAACCCAGCCAGCAGGCACCAAGGCAGCTCCCACAACTAATTAGCTGCATGGCATTTGAGCAGAGGCACGGCGATGGTAACACCCTGGGATCCAAAGCACCGATCCTCCCCCAGCCCAAACCACGCTCCACTGCTCCTGGAGCTGTTTGAAGATCTTTGTGCTGCCCTTTATTGTACATACCTTGAGTGCTTGCAAGAGTACCAAGTGTGAGGGCTTGTCTGTCGCTGAATAAAAGCACGTCTCAAAAGGGCCATCCGACTTATGCTATCTTCTCATAATCCCCACTCCAGAGGTCTCAAGTGCCATAATTGAAAACCTGCTGTTCATCTTCTGAAAGTCAGGTTTAACTTATTGTAGGCAGCTCCCAGAAGGACAGTATTTTGCATAATCAGTTACAGGGGATATGTGTAGCATTTTTCTGTTTTTTTTTCTCCTGACATTTTCCTCACAGAAGAGCAAGCAAATAAAATGTAGGCATAGCTGTGAAACGTCCTCTTCCCCAATTCCTTTTTTTACCCCAGTCATCAATTCTACTTGTTTTCTTATGGCTATATGACTGTATGGACTGTTCTTAATTTCCTTTTTGAAAATTTATTTTTCTCCATAAGACATCTTGAGAATAGATGTCTTGAATGGATTCACCAAAATCAGGTGGGTTTGTAACTTTAGAGCTGTGTCTGCAAAGAAGTCACATGCTCAGGGTGTTTCTCTGGAGTAGCTAATTCAGCTGGGACCCAGCCACATGATCCCCCTTTCGAGTCTTGCCTTATGGCCTCTGAGGAATGTTGCATTGGCTGCGAGGGAATTACTAAGTCTTGGCAAGACATGTTAATATCTTCGCAAAGACTTGTTAAGGACCAAGACTTCAGCCTCCAACTATTTCCTCTGATAAAGCAGAGTATTCACAGCAGTTCATTAGTCTTGAATCACCAGTTTGAGAGAAATGAGAGTTCCCCAGAAACCAGAGGGACTCTGTAAGTAAAGCTGGCTGGCATTCCCTGACTGTGTCTGCTAGCAGGCTTCGAAACAGAAGCACAGTGTTGGATCCAGTTAGACAGAACAGTGGCTCAGGACACTTTAGTCAAGGGTTGGGAAAATGAACACCCAGGTAGAAGAAAAGTTATGAATTATGGCCATACCTGCTGCAAGGGGATCGGAAAGACCGTCCGTCAGGACACTGGAAAACTTGGACTGTCATATGTGGGCATGCAAATTTGATGTTTTCTCCTGAAGATCTGCCCATGTTCACACACCAAGTTCACCAAGCAGCAACAGAATTACAGCCTTATTTTATTACAGCAGTTGTTTTGTTTAGTTTTTTTTAACACTCAGTGCTATCTTTCCATTAGCTTCCAACATTACACTGATAATCCTTGAAAGCACCAGAGCGTGAGTATCATATCTGCAGCTGGATCTCTCTGCTACGAAGCTCGTTACACAGCATGGAAAGAATTTTTGCTATCTCATTTTGAATCATTGATAACAATATCACAAGTGAGGGGACTGTATTGTTCATCCATGAGATGGGGAGGAACCACTCCCACAGTCCCAGCACGTTGCTGTCCCAAGCCCCCGCTCGCAAGGCAGAGAGGCAACATCTGAGTTACACACTTTGCAAACCAAGAGCAGTTTTCCCAAAATGTGGGGGGGCACAACACTGGTGCATGAGACAGAGGGTGTATCACAAAACAGGTTCCTCCACACCAGCTTCCCAAAGCATTTGTATCACTGAGCTGCGCTTCAGAGCACAGCACAGAGAACACTGAAGGAACCTGAGAGCTGGCCCTGAGCAGCAGCAGCCAGCCGCAGCGGCAGGAGTGCAACAGCCGAGCAAGGGTATCTATTATCTATCAGTCAGATGCTCAGAAAATCCTAGCTGACTCACGGCCCCATTTCTTGGCTGCGTGCTGGCCTCTTTACACCTCTGGTGTTGGAAAAGGAAGTGAAACAGCCGGTTCTCATGTATACGTTCAACAGCTTTGAAAAGCCCCCCAGTTGTAGAAAAATGCAGCAGAGCTGCGAGGTCTGGAGCTGGTTTCCTATCTGAAAGCCAGGCAGGATGCCGGATCTGTAGCTGAAGTTTGGCTTGACAGAGGGCCAACTCCAACACCGCTGTTCTCATCTGCTTTAGTGTCAGCTGAACATTTGTGTGCCATTTTCCCATCCACCATCATACAAGCCTAAACCTAGTTCCCCTAGCTTTCTATAGAGTGGTGGCATGAATTGCAGTCTTGTTCAGTGCCATTTGCTGTCACCCAACTGACACTGGGATCCAAATCAGGGCCTCAGTTCAGCAGCTACTCAATGACTTGTCCCATTCCAGCCTCCCTTTGCTTGTGCATGTCCACAGTTAGGAACATGTTTAAATAACTCACTTCATCCATGCTTAAGCCCTGAGGAAAAAGCATCCCAGCAGAAGGGCAGAGAACTGGCTCGATAAACCACTCACAATGAGATGTGTTCAAGCAAACTAATGGGTAATCCTGTGTCTACGTACCACAAATACACAAGATAATTCACTGTCCTGCTTGGCAGAAGTGTTATCCCCTCTTGGGAAACAAGCATTCCTGGTCAAAGATTATCCTTGTAGAATAAATAATCAAACCAAACAAATGCATATATATATAGAGAGAGTTCACATGGATTCACATGACATGTTGCATAGGCTTACATCAGTCCATCTGATGGGGTAGAAACCGATGGGGAAGTTGTAACTACATGGAAAGAATGGGAATTTTCTGGTGAGCCTCAGCATGGCAGAGACTGTTCTCAGAGGTCGTAAAAGACTTCTGCAGCCTGCTAATTATACACTAGCCAAATCTTATTACAAACAAGTAATAAGTATAGGCACGTTAGTTCGTTTTGCTAATGACATTAATGTCCTTTTTGATGATTTGCAGAGCTCCAGGAGGCCAGTGACTCAATTTGTACTGATGTATCTCTCACTCTGGTGAAGTCTAGGAAACTCTGGATGTTTGATAGCTTTTCACCATCTATCTTTAGACTATCCAAGGTCTGTTTTCTGCACAGTAGTTTGAGCTGCTTCTTCTGCTGAATAACACACACATTCAGAACTCTAATTAGATAGTGGATCTGTGTATTATTTGCTGGTATGTAAGTGATGGTACGTAGAATTACACATTATTCTTCTTAAAGGGAATTTGTGCTTTTACTCCTCCACAATTTTTTTATCTCCCTCAGCAAAATGGCTGTGACACTGAAGTCTGCTGTGTAGATTCATTTATCTTTCCCATGTGGAGTCCCAGAGAGTTCAGCTATCCCAGTTAAAACCACAGACTTTGCAATTTAGGGTAAGTCATCACAGGGCAAGAGATAGACTTGGAGCAGGTTAGTACACATTCTGAAGAATTACCAGGATTTTCTGGGCAAAGAGAAGCAAAGGTTTTTTTCTTCTCTCTATCCACATACCTCTGTGACTGATTTGTTTTGAGTTTCCAGTGTCTGTTTGCACAGACCTGATCATCGGTCCCACTGCCCTTCTCCGCTTCCTGTCTGAGAACAAATGGAGACAGTCAGCAGCAGCAATCTCACATCCTTTCGTATGAAAACCACTGAACACAATTTGTCCCGCCAGGGAAATCAGTGCTTTAAGTATGTGAGTAATCCACTGACTTCATAGGAATATCTCTGGATGGTTTTTTCAGCCTGCTCTCAATGGCTGCAGTGACAGAAGGACACTGCCCTGAGCACACTCCTGCATGCTGCAGGCAGGTGCCAGGAGCTCTCTGTAGGCACTGCTGGCCCGTGCTGCAATTTGGGGAGCCCTGCTGTGCTGGGGCAGCAAGCTCCTGCCCCAGCTTTCAATACGGCCATTCCTAGCATTACACATCCCTGGGAATACACTCAGAAACTACAGATGAGGTCATTCCCAAGAGTCTGCTTAGGTATTTGGAGCCCTTGACACTGAGAGGAGCTAAAATCTTATACTCTATGAATGGTTTTTAAAGGGAAAGTGGAACTCTTTTTATAGTACATTAGCTGTTTGCTAATCTTGAATTGGTAAATTATAACTTGTCTACAATTTGTTTATCCTTATTGTTAGATACTGCACTAATACACATTCTTCTATCTTACTTGCCTCCTAAGAAGCTTTGGGAGTCACAGTTACTTATCAAAATCCAAAATAAGACATTATTCATGAATTAATATTTTTATGCATATTAACAAATGTGAGGCTGATTTCATTGCTGTGCTGTCCTTTCAAGCGATCAATGAAATATGAAAAGCAACAGTTGGCCCAAATGGCTCTGAACTTGACTTGATGCTCTGAACTCCAAAACATTTGTCCAGAAAATTACTCCTGGAAATTACATGCTCCTCTGTGGGGTCTGACATAGAACAACCAGCACAGCATGCAAAGATACCTCACCGCTGAGGATGGGGGCTGGCTCTAGCTTTGCCCTATGTTAAATTCATTTTCGGGTAATGAAGAAGGAAGTGGAACTCCAGGATAGTTACAGAAAACCTCCTCTCCCCCAGGCAGCTGAACTGGGCTTCCCAGCTGGTGTGTGTCTGGTGACAGAGATGGCACTTTAGGTTCAAGCCACTGTCAATGTGCTTACAAAGAATCCCTACCTTGTTGTTCAACCAACGTAAACCTTTTGCCTGAGTGTAGATGGGGCCGAGACAATAAACGTGGATTTCTTGATGCAAAAGGGCGTGCTGTGCTCCAGATGCATCATCAGAATCACAGATTAGTGATGTCTTTTTAAAAATGTGCTCCAACCATGAGTTTTTCCTTCCAAAAATAACTTTTATTTTGTTCGTATTAGAAGAGCAGGATGTTCTTTCCTGTCCTGAAGGGATGAGGAGGAAATGAGAACTATGGGGTTCTTGCATGGTATGAGTTACTATTCTTCTGGACTAGTGCTGTGAATCTTGATTTTTTTTCCCCAGGCTTAGCATTTTATTCCCTGTGGACCTCATTTTCCATTCATTCATGCTGATGTTACTCCAGTGAAGCTCTCTTTGATATCAAAGGAATTCCTCCATGTTTACAACCGCTCTCATCCTAAGGCAATAGGCATTAGAAGGGAGGAAACCTACTGAAGATAGTGCATGCAATATATCTCAATTCCCAATTCGAACAAGATAAAGTGAGTTGAAAGGCATGAGTGGGGGCAGAAAGCATCCTTTCCTGTACTCTGTGTTCAAGGAAAGAGACAGCAGTTTGGAGGAAATGTGAACGTAATGGACAGTACATTTGTATCCCATTGTACTGAGATCTGACAGGAAACACTTGGGGTTTGATTCAGGAAAAAGTAAATCGTATCCCGTTATAATACTCTCATAACCCCGCTTATCCTGCAGTATTTGACTACATCCCTGTCTTTAATGTATATATTCTCACAGCTCTCTCCAGAAGGCCAGAAGGAAATCTGGCCACTGGGGAGCGGGGGAGGCATGGGAAGAGATTTTACAGCATTTTCCATCCAATGGCCCTCCTGAGTGACAGCAAAAAGCCAGCAGCTCTTCACTTTTAAACCAAAGCGACTCCTGAGCAGCTGCCCTTATTAACTGCCACCACAAGCAGTTCCTTCCACGAAGAAAGCTGCAAATACCAAACTTAGGATAATTTCTGAGCAGCCTCGGCCAAGCCCATGAGAGCTTTTCGTTGCCTTTGCTGTAATGTGTAGATGGTTGCAGTGAGTTCCCACCACACGTGCAGGGCCAGAGACTCCTCAGCAGGCACTGCTGAATCCCTGGGTTAGAGGTTCACCCTGCAGCAAGATGGAAAAGGTTCCAGCTCTCAGCATTTAGCACCTTTGTTCCTCATGCAGCCCGCTGAAGCTGATGAGTTGTGTGGGATCTGCACTGGTCCCCAGAAATGCCTTTAAAAACTCCCAAGGGAGCCTGGTTCCCAGAGTGACCAGGGTCAGGGAGTTGCTACAGTCCTTTGTCTGTGGGGAACACGCAGTACCACCAGTGTTTGGCATTTTGCTGTACAGCTCACGAAGCTGCAAAGATTGCAAAGAAACCAGCCCTCCACACGTGACCCAGAAGAGACAGATTGAGGACATAATGCCCTTGATTGAAAAGGGAGGCACCCAGGAAACCTAGTGGTATATATATTTTTTTAAGTAGAGCTAAAGTAATTTGGCATGTGTATCCCCTGAGCTGCTTCCTGAACCACAGCTGCATGAGGAATTATCTTGCTCTTAGCTGAAGTAACTTCTCAAAAAAAACCCAAACATGTAGGTCATTAAAGTGCTAATAAAAAAAAGTTGATGAATCTCTGAGCAGTGCTCTGATTATCTCTCTGTGGGGAATGAAGAACTCATTAACATGAGCTCCATGCCACTCCCTCCTCCTTTCTCCGAGTTTGGCATAAAGCAAGGAAACAAATGTTTGTGGTTTGGCCAAGTTTCTAATGAGTAGCTCAGCTAGGTCCACTGATTATACACGTGGCTTTATGGAGGGTGAAAAGGCTGCAGTACCATGTAAAGTGGCAGAGTGGCAAAGAATTTCTGCCACATTGGGTCCCCAAAAAGAAAACACTTCACCTCTTGTGGGGATTTTTTCCATGTATTTAAAGAGATATGTACACAGAGAGGGTTTCCTTGACATGGCAGACAGAGAGAAACAGTGTGAGGTCCAGAGGGAGTAACAAAGCCAGATGTGTATCTGAGGACCTACTCTCCAAAAATTGTTGTTGCAGCTTACTATGGGTTTGGTTTCACTTGTTAAGGGAGACTTTTTAATGCTAAGCTACAGTCCAACCCCAAAAGAACACTCCTGCCTATCATCTCTCCTCCCTATCCTAGATGTTACCTGTCCCACGACACAGAAGGATGTCTGCACAGCAGCCCCCAGGCACCACAGGAGCCCACAGGCAGCACAGGCAGAGGTGTCCATTTGCTGCATCACCTGCTGGAGCTGCAGCACAGAGATCTGCCTAACTAGAACTGGCCCAGGCCACTGACTCTCCAGGAGCACCTGGCAGTCGTTTCAAAGGAGGGAACAAAAGCTCCAGAACTACTGTGAGAAGTCTCTTCTTTGCAGGAAAGTTTCTTCTTGATCCTGCTTGTAATCCCTTTATAGCCTGAATCATGAGTACTTGTCAGCTTCATAATCCTTCGAAGACTAAAGTAAAATTCATCTGCATGCCCAGGAGAAAAAAAACTCACCCTACAATAAACAGGAAAGGCATCTGCTGGGATAAGCAACTGTTGCCTCTGAAATTCAAATATCAGGGTGTGTGATCAATGTCATGCAGCACCTTAGCCCTCAGATCAACCTCTTGAGACACCATGTCTGTCCCCTGCTGCTGCAGACAATGCATTGTATAATGACAAATAAACTACAACTAAAAAGCAGTGTAATTTTTCCATTTCAAATACTCTCCTTGAAAAAGGCAGTATTTGATCGCTCTAATGGTTAACAACTCTCTTCTGGCTTCCAGCTGAAATTTGTGTGTGGTCAGTTCCTATTCAATCGCTCATGTGCCAGCACCCTCTCAAGCTAAGCAGTTGTCTGGGCCAGAGCTCAGAGTTCAAGGCAAGTCCCAATCCACCAACTTCATTGCAGTATCACTCTCACTTTCAAAACCACACCTGTAATTTCTTGGCCTTTTCAGGTTCAAAATTTATTAATACATGATACAGCGGTCATATTTTTCCAAAAGGAAATAAAAAAAGAGGGGATGAACATGGATTGAACAGCCCTGCTAATTTCATGAGTGCTAAACTGAATAAATATGCAAATTGGAGAAAGCCAATTGCTTCAACCTTCATAGCACACTCCACATGTAGTTATATATTCTTCCTGTGCCCAGGGTAAGTTTTAATTTCCAACTGCCACCAGATAGTTAAAAGTCCTGTATTAAATAACAGATGCTGTACCACCTCAAGCCCTTATTAGTGGCCAGTACCTGCAGGTTCCCGTGGTACTGGTCTGGTCAGGCAGAGCCATCTCAGTGCTGTGTATACATTTGCAAAGTTAAAGCATGTTCTGCATCCACTCCCTATTCAAATCTAATACCCCGTGGCTGGCCAGTTTGGTGCCTCAGGCACTTTTTTCTCCACGGACGTCTCTAGCTCCCAAGAGCCCTTGTTCACAAGTCCACTTGTGATGGACTTGTAGCTACTACACTGATGTGGTGGCAGCAGCCAGCTGGGCTGGAGCCTCTCTGGTGGCTCCATCAGAAAAGGTTCCTGGCACTCAGTGTCTTCATCCTACCCTTTTCTCCAGCCCTGCTGCTTTCCCCATGCCCACAGTCCTCCAGGGGCTCTTTAAAAGCGAGCAGTACCCAGAATTAGAAGGTTTTGCCTCTGAACCTACATGGAGTTAGTTAATGTGTGTAATTTTACACCTGTAAGCAGCAGTGCTGATTTCTAAGGGACTTTCTAAGCCTGTCAAGCATATTTTAAAAAGTTTCGACTTGATCCTGCTTGTAATTCACTCCTCATCTGAATCAGGAGGACTTGTTGGACTTGAGAACTTCTGCATCTTAGAAAGAATTAAAAATATAATTAAAATGCAGAGGGTTTTTTTTTCCATGAAAAGGAGAACTATCACCCAGTGATTCTGTGACTTCAAACGTCTGGTCAGAGCCGCTCAGATGTAACCAAACCAGCCCTGAAACCGAGAAACCAAGTAACTTTGGGTGGGGAACCACGATCTTTGGGGATGATTTCAGCAGCAAAGCGGAACAACTACATAAAGCCAAGAAAACAAAAACAGGGAGGGGAAAAAAAAAAGGAGAGAAAGAAAGGACAGTTTGCCAAGATGACTTTAGCATTTTGTGCAGCTTTTTTTAACCAGGGCTGCTCTCGGCAGAAGAGCTTTCTCCTTAGCAGCACGAGCCATCTGGAGAAGCCGTCTGCCACCTTTCAGCCCCAACAACTGTTTAAATTTCTCAAAATTTCACTTCCAGCCCAGGGTTTTGTTGTTGTTGTTGGTTGTTTGGGGGGCGTGGGTTATTCATTTTTCCCGCATACAGCTCCCTGTATCCCCCCGCCGCCTCAGCTGTGCGCTGGGCATCGAGGAGTCCCTCTCCGGCGCCACGGCCCCTCGGGGATCGATGCTTCAGCCCCGCACTGCAGGTACAGCCAAGGCGCGGGGCGGGGGACAACAATGGAGGGCAGCCGGGGCGGAGGACACTGTCGCTGCCGCCGCCCCTCGGCCAAGTTGGAAGCCGCGGAAGGGCGGGGGAAGGCGGCCGTAATTCCAACTTGGCCGAGGGGCGGCCGGGGAAGGGCGGCGGGCGAGCCCCCGCGCGCTGCCAGAAAGTGATCCTGGGCGGGCGGGC